>BCLF01000029.1:2300131-2334575 GCA_001602275.1 Zoysia japonica | reverse complement strand
CCCGGCCCCTGGGCACAACGCCCTCGAGGCCTCGAGTCGAGCACCAAGCGTCGACGTCGGCACGCCTGGCGCCTCCGCCTCCGTAGACCCGTCGCCGCCCCCAAGCTCGCCAGCCTGCCGCCTGCCTAGCACCTCCCCCCTCTGAAATGGTATGCCCTGTATCTCTGAATCCGTTGATTTATTTTTGAGGTGAACAATTTCTTCTCTAATTTTTTTTCCCACGCTGTAGCTCTAACAAGACCAACGAAGAAAAAACCTAATTCTGATTTGAAATCTTTGTGGGAGAGAGCTAAAAAGAAACAACATGTTGATTCCTCATCGGTTGAAGAACCTGTTACCATGGAGGGTAAAATTCAGATTCAAAGTGAGAGACCTTTACTTGAGGTGCAGCAGCCTGTTGTTGCACTGAATGAGGCAATAGAAAGCAATGAACCAAAAGTAGTAGAAGCAGCTCATACTGAACAGTCTCAACCAGAGGTGGGAGCAGCAAGCAATGGGCTCATTTCTTTGTCTCTTAGTAGTGAAATTGATGGTTCAAATGATGAATTGCGTGATGAGGCCATTTATGATTTAGATTATCTTTGTCATGATCCTGGAAAAAGATTTTCCATCAGTTGCTACAACATCGATGACCGAAATTCAGTGATAAAAGGATACATTGCATTGGGGCCATGCCAACCAAGAGGGCATGATTTTCCATTGACTGAAATCTCAGGTAAGCCACGACGCTTCGTTGCTACTTGGTTTAATGATTATAGGTGGCTGGAATATAGTGTGGAACTAGATTCTCTCTTTTGTTTTGTCTGCTACCTATTCAAATATAAAACTAATTGTTCTGGTGGAGATGCTTTTGTGAGTTGTAGATTTAGAAATTGGCACATGAAAAAGAGGGTTGATAAACATATTGGTGCTATGAACAGTTTCCATAATTTTACTCAAGAGAGATATGATTCCTTTCTTAGGCCTAAAGCTTCAATTGTGGAAACTTTTGCTGACATATCACAGCAAGAGAAGGCTCTATATTTATCTCATTTGACCTTTTCACTAAAATGCTTGAAGCTCCTTTTGCGTCAAGGTTTGGCTTGCCGTGGAAATGATGAGTCTGATAGTTCACTTAATAAAGGAAATTTCCTTGAACTATTGAGTTGGCTAGCTGCTAATTTTGAAGAAGTCAACAAGGTTGTTTTAGATAATGCTCCTAGGAACTGTAAATTGACTGGGCCCAAAATACAGAAAGATATCATCAATAGTTGTGCCAAAGAAACTACTAAACTTATTATGGCAGACCTTGGTGGGGATTACTTTGCAATACTTGCTGATGAATCTAGTGATGTGTATAAAAAAGAACAACTTGCTCTTTGTTTGCGCTATGTTGATAAAAAAGGAAGGGTAGTTGAGAGATTTCTTGGTGTTGTTCATGTTGAAAACACTAGTGCTTTGACACTTAAATCTGCAATTGTGACATTGCTTATGAGCCATGGTTTGAGCTTGTCCATAGTTCGTGGACAAGACTATGATGGAGCAAGTAATATGAAGGGACATATTAATGGTCTAAAGAAGATAATTATGGATGACAGTCCTTTTGCTTATTATGTGCACTGTTTTGCACATCAACTTCAGTTAACTCTTATGGCTGTTGCTCGTGAAAATTCAGATTGCATTTGGTTCTTTGATCAACTCAGATATTTATTGACTGTTATTGGAAAATCTTGTAAGAAGATACAAATGCTTCGAGTAGCACAAGCTCAACAAGTTATAAAGTCATTAGACTTAGGTGAGATCGAAACTGGAAAGGGTCAAAATCAAGAGATGGGTTTGAGCAGACCGGGAGATACTAGGTGGGGATCTCACTATAAAACTATTATGCATGTTATCTCTATGTATGCTTCAATCAGGGAGGTGCTCATAACCGTTGGAAATGATCGCTCTCAAAAGGATGAGTGTGCTCAAGCTCAAACAATGTTGAAACCATTTGAATCTTATGAGTTTGTTTTTATGGCACACGATGTTTCATATATTTGGATATACAAATGATCTAAATCATGCTATGCAAAAGAGGGATCAAGATATTGTTAATGCAGTCGAGCTCATACAATTGACAAAGTTTGAGTTGCAAGTAATGAGGGAAGATCAAGGTTGGGAAGATTTTCTTGATGAGGTCAATTCATTTTGTATCAAGCATGGTCTTAAAGTTGCTGACATAGATTCAATGTACAAGCTGGTTGGAAGGGACAAGAGATTCTTTGTAAAGATCAAGAATATACATCGCTTCCATGTTGACATGTTCTTAAGTGTTATTGAAATGCAACTTCAAGAGCTTAATGATAGATTTGATGAGGTAAACACAGAGTTGCTTGTTTCTATGGCTGCATTCAACCCTATAGATTCCTTCGCTGCTTATGACAAAGACCGTCTGGTTAAGCTTGTTGGATTTTATCCTAAGGATTTCTCTTCTACAGAAATTAATCATTTGCCTTTGCAACTTGATCAGTTCATCAATGATATGCATTTGGATGAAAGGTTTAGAGAGGTACACAATATTGCTCAACTTTCCATTAAGCTTGTGGAAACAAAAAAAGCACCTTAGACATGATATTGTGTACAAGCTACTCAAGTTAGTGTTGATTTTTCTGGTAGCAACTGCTAGTGTTGAGAGAGGTTTTTCTTCAATGAATTATGTGAAGAATAAGTTTAGGAATAGGATGGGAGACCAATATTTGAATGATTGTTTAGTTACATTTATTGAGCGTGAACTTTTTCAGCAAGTAAAGTATAGTGACATCATCAAGCGCTTTCAAACAATGAAGAAGCATAGAGTAGAATTGTGTTTTATTTAATATTTTGTAAGTTATCTATAGATATCTTGTACTATAATGTATTTTTAATTCACTATTATGGGTGCCTTGTCAGCTTGACATCTTGTTTTTTCCCTTAGTTGATTAGCTTGGGAATACCCAAGTTTCTATTGCTGCGTCCGTCACTGGTATGAATCATTCGCCCGACAGAGATAGTAGAGCAGACGGAGTTAAACCAATTACCTTCTGACAGCCAGCCCCAAGATCCAGGCTTCAGCCCGAGCATGGAGGTGAGCAGCGCCGACGCTGTAGCACTGTGCATCGGCATCAGCGAGCCCTGCAAGCCGCCGAGCGCCACCACAGGCACCCTGATGGCACGAAGAACACATCTAATCTGAGCCAGCCAAAAACAAAAAATGCTTCGCTAGCTAGAGAACAGCATGCGCCAGGCTACCTCGAGATCGCGAGCCGCCGGCGAGAGGCACGAGGCAGAGAGGCGGCCGCCAGCTCCGGGGAACTAGCCACGGACTGGCGGGAGAGCGTTGCAGTGAGAGTCGGCGGGGAACGGGGGCGCAGCGCGCCGAGAGCTCGCCGTGCGCCGGCAGCCGCCACCGCCATTGATAGTCCCCGGTTGTCGCCTAAAGCCCTTCTCGGGATTTTTGCGGATTTGGTTCGGTGCCCAGAGGCTCAGCCGCTCAGTGGACCAGGTCTATTTATATATACAATACCAATTTGCGTGAGATCTTTCAAAAGAGAGATCAAATGTGAGATTTATCAACTTACTGGCGGCAAAAGGACATTGCTTGATTTCTCTAGCACTTATCCCTCTTGTGTACTATTATCAGGCGGCATATATTTGTATTAGGCATGGTGTTTATGTAGTTAAATGCCTTATTTCTAATGCTGATCACAACTCCGCAATGGGTATGGTCTGCTCTGCAGAACAGATGTATAGTGGTCTGATCTGACCATCACCGAGGTCTGCACGCCAATCACGAGACAAGGAGCCAATCACTAAGAGTTAAAGAGTCATACAGTTAACAGTTAGTGCATCAGAATAACTATAATATTCTCAGCTCGCGAACACTACAAAATGACTCATCATAACCATTTACTTGACTCCTAACCAATATGGTCACAGAACTCTTTAGCAACCGAAGTATTCCTCAGGAACACAGAACGTCAGACCAATGGCCTACAACAGTAAAAAATATCAATTGTTAGTATTAACACCATAGAAAATAAAAGCATACTATTTCTGTTCCAAAATATAAGCATTTTTATGTTTAAATAAAATCATATTATTTTAACTTTTACTAATAATATCTAAAAAATTACATAATCTGTAATATAAAAATATATTTTTTATGGAAGCTTGTCTCATAATCAATCCAAAATATAATTTTTATATGATAAAATATTATTAATTATATATTATTAGTAGTCAAAGTGATAAAAGTTTTACTTTTGACTAAACCTAAAAATACTTAAGGCTCATTTGAAACGCAGGAATTTTATAGAAATTAGTTCAATTTCACAGGAAAAACGCAGGAATAGGAATTTTTTCTTTCAATCCAAAGAGGCCTTATATTTTGGATCGGAGGGAGTAACAAATAACAAGTATGACCAGCTTGAAGTGGCCTAAAAATAGCTTATAGTACTTGATAATAAAAGTGTTTAAAAGACCCGGTGGAAGCTTTATAGAAATTTAGAGAATGGCCCATAATAAGCAGCCCAGACAGGATTCCTGTGCTCCCTTCAACTTGATGCGTAAAGCAAAATTGCATAAAGCATTTCAAATTGTATGAATTGAACTAGAAAAATGCTTTACTGATCAACAGAGGTTGAGTCATGCCTTAGCAAATTCTTTATCTGCATCACTATGATCCTTGTCTCTTCCAGCAGCATCACCGACGTAGAAAGATCTGAAGAATATGGCAAATGTCAGAAGCAAATTTTGCATCAAAAATATGAAATGAGTGCATCATTTTTACTGAGTTTTCAGGAAAAAAAGGTAATCTAAAGATAGAAAAGAATGTCCGTGACATTTAGATTTTAATCAAGCTTAAGTAGTGGCACAAGGTTAGAAAACTGGTTTGGAGCCTTGTCTTTTTCTGTAGACTTAGCAGTTAGCACTCCGACTTCCTCTTTCTATTACAGATTCTCATGTAGACCACCACAGAGACAAAAGAAGGTTTAGAGTACTAGAACAGGTGAGGTCGTCAAGCCAGCACATTTTGCAGCATCATCCACGTGTAAAATCACTAGTACAAAACACAGTGTGCAAGTGTCATTTTAGCAAGTAGAGCATGTACTATTGTAACCAACTGGATAACTACAGAGGCATAGCTGCGAAGAAGCAACAAGGAATCGGTACTTGCCATTTCACGCTGGAATATCAAAAACATCCTTTTCCTCATGATTAAAGTAACAAAAAAATATGTGAATTCCATAAAAAAATAGGACTTAAAATAGGGAGATTACTATGGATTCCTACTCGCAAGTGTGTGTGTAAAAATATACTAGCACTGTCCTAAAACACTTACTGCTCAATTCAAAAGGAAATGTGTGATTTGTTTATGTGCACATCACCCCCAATCCCTCTAAATGTCAGCCCTTATCCCACATGACCTCATGGTAACAACATCCATAGTATTCACAAAGAAGTATGGTTCTTCAAGTTTGAAGAACAAGTGTTATTTTGTGGCAGTTCGCCAAAGGTAACATAGCTTTAGAAGTTTGATGAAGTGTTATCGGAGATAGAGCAATTACTTATCCATGTCAATTTTGACCCCAGAATTGAAATGCTGAGCCATCAACCACCACATTCCAGGATTTGGTTTGCGGTACTGGTCATCTGGAGTACCTTTCCCTTTTCCTAAACCACAAGCAATGAAAACCTGCAGGAGCAAAACAAATTAATCCATCAAAACATTACTAGATAAGACAAACTACCTTCAAATAATAAGTTACCCCAATTCAGTATCAAAAGAACTGATGAAATCTCTTTTTCCTTTTGTACTGAAACGGGTGTTCAGAAGTATCCAAATACACTTCGACAAAGAATTGAGATAAAGTTCTAAGGTACCTGAATAGGGACTTTAACACAATCAATAAATTGGTCAAGGCGTCCAACTTTGGAATCAACAGCTACCTGCCTCTTATTCTTCCAGCGCTCAATGTTTGACTCGTTGGTGAATATGACCTAAATCAGCAGACAAACTGAGCTGGCATGATTCCTCAAAATATGACATGGCACTGAAGTCAAAGCCATACATAGCTAAGTACATTAAGATTTTTCATTGTATGAACATGCTACGTGATACATAATCAAAGTAAAAAAAAGGCAGCCCAGTGCACGTAGCTCCCGCTTGCGCAGGGTCCCGAAAGGGTCCAAACACTTTGGGTCTTTTGTACGCAGCCTTTTCCTACATTTCTGCAAGAGGCTATTTTTAGGACTTGAACCCATGACCTCATGGTCACAAGGCAACAACTTTGCTGCTGCACCAAGTCCCCCCCTTTTTTCCTTCTAAAATGAGCACCCACAGTGGGGCTCGAACCTCACGACCACAAGGTTAAGAGCCTTGCACTCTACAGACTGAGCTAAATGGGCACTTAATTAAAATACAACAACAAAAAAATATATAAGGAACTAGTGATGAAAATAATGAGGTGAAACTGAAGAAACTGACCAGCTTGTAACCATCATTATACAGCTTCTGCAACTTTTCTGGTATTGATTCATGCTGTAAAGACCACTTGTCTGCACCAATGCTGCACTTGCAGTAGGTTGAGAATTACCAACTGTAGTCATCATTGAAACAGCAGAGAACAGGTAACACTGAAACTGAAACCTCGATTCTCAAGAAGTCCAATTGGGATAAAAAAAAAAGGTGTGCTCAAGGTCTTCAGAAAGTAAATAAAAAAAAAATCCATGGCCACTCTAGGTCGACCTAGTCTCAATATTCTTAAAAATTGTTAATTGATAGCCTTTGCTAGAATAAGATCTTGCTTCTTAGTCATGAAAACCAACGCAAAAGTCTGAGGAATGAAGAAAACTTCAAATCTCTTCACATTTAAGATATGAATTTTCACAAGTTTGCCTACCAATACAATACCTTCACCGCAGACGCATACAGAATATCATTGTAATAAAAATCTAGAGCATCTTATAATACAATACAATACCTTTTCACATTTGTTTTGGCAAGGCACCCATCAAAATCAAATGCAGCAATTTTAGCTGAAGCGCGAAGGACAGGTTCCTAACCATGACAATCAGAAGCAAATTATATTCTGAAAAGTTGGTAGAAACAGCGTAATGCAATCTATATCAGCACACCTCACGGAAGATAACTGTATCGAAAACCTTCCAATGAGAAGGGAGGGTCGCATGCTGCACTTAACAGACATCAGGAAGGTGCACATGTAGCAAATAAGTAGAATCTTATGATTGCATTAAAACAAACAAGGCCAAATATAGGGACCATCACAAAGCAGCGGCAGTAGATGGAGCAAGGTAAGAATGACAAGACAACCTTGTATGTGTCTTTGACATCAGAGACCAAGAAAGATATCAATGGACCAATTCCTTTGTTCCCCGCCGACAACTGTCATTATAGGATAAATAAGGAAGAGTTATACTCAAAAGGTTGGACTTCACAATGACTTTCAGCGAAAAATTTGGCAATTTGCCAATACACTCTAGCAGTGACTAGTATTTACAAGGTTCTCTGACAACAGAAGGGAAAAGCATATAACTAAACTGTTTTGATAAATTTAAAATTTGAGACATACAAGTGGAGGGATTTGGAGTAAAGTTGACTCTTTTCCCTCTACAATTTTATTTAACTCAATGTCTGCATTCCTTACAGTTATTTTTTATTATTAAATGATAAGATCACATATTACCTTTACTTCTTCCAGACACTTTCCCGCACCCTCTTTTGGGTCCACCATGCTGTCTACCTAAATTAAAACAAGTAATGTGAAGTTAAGACAAGTTACATCAACAAGTAAATTATATTAGTATCGGAATCAACTACATGATGCACATGCCAAATCAAATTTCACCATTTCTTTCTTCAGGTTTGGCTCATTCAATTGATCAGCAACATTGCAATCTCCTTTTTGACTCTGCAAACAAAATCATCCAACAAAAGTAAGAATCCACTACTCAAGAAAACTCCCACACAAGATATCTTAGGTCATAGACTAAAAACCATACAGTCAGGAAAATATAATCAGGCAGCAGCATTTTATTAGACCCACTGATTTTAATAAAGAAGCAAACATTGAACTGGGTCCTCTTCCTTTCTTCACTAATGAGAAGTGACCATCTCTATTCCGCAAACAGTAATCTCATCCAAACCTTAACTTAATCAGAAATTTAAAGCAAAAATAACACTGAGCCTAAACAAATTTTGAGTGATTAAATGTGTACCTTCTCTAGCTCCCGCAACTTCTCGCAGTCCTCATTCTGCAGCTCCCAACAAATCCATAATTATTATCCATCAAAAGAACAAAACTAGAAGACTACAATATCTCAAAATAAACCTTCACAGAATCAAACCCCTTCAGCTTCTCCACGGAAAACACTGGGTATGTTGAGGTAGGAAAGCATGCAACATGATACCATTTGGTACTGTCAAAGCCTCGGGGGTCATGAGCAGAGGCACCGAGGCGGAGGGCACCTTTGGCAATGTCCTCACTGCAGCCTTTGCACGTGGAGCGCCCAGACTTTGCATATTCAACAGAGACACTTGTCTTTTCAGGCACCTGTTTTACTTTCTTTGGACTTGGCTCATCCAATGGACTGACTTGTGTATTCTTTCTCTTACAATTCTGGAAAACAATTGTTCTGTTAACTAAACTGGAAATGGGCTCAAGATTTTTCCCAAGAAACAATCAACTGCCATGTGATGCAGCAATAGCGATTCTGGATGTCTTAGCTTCATCCATTGTGTGGACAAACACAGACTGGTTCACAAGTATACATGCTGCCCCCCCCCCCCCCCCCTCCCCCCAACACACACACACAAGCCAGCCTTTATATGTCATTAGGTAAGCAACAAGATGCATTTACGCCTATCCAACAATGCACATACCATCCTACAAGTAGGCTGACGGGAGTGGAAAAGTTGTTCGGTTAGCAACAATTCTACCTATGGAAATTCAGCATAATTTCTAAGTATTGTACATTGCCAACAAATCAAAATAGCATCCAGTAAGCAGAATATTAGGGATCTGTAGTTGCTCCCTGACCAAACAGCCATTTTAATTATGTGAAACGTTAGAAAAGCGATACAAGCCATTTCATCAAATGAATGATGAATTACCTTCTCTAGCTCCCGCAACTCCTCGCGATCGCCGTCCTGCAGCCCCAAAACCCAAGCACATCAGTATACCCCTCCCAAACAACACAGACAAAACACCCGACGCACAAACCTCAATAAAGTCGAATCCACTGATGCCCTCGACGGGGCCAAGCGGGTGCAACGAGGCCGGGAAGCAGGAGACGTGGTACCACTTGGTGCTGTCGAAGCCGCGGGGGTCGCGCGTGGAAGCGCCGAGGCGGAGCGACCCGGAGGCGATGGCCGCGCTGCACCCCTTGCAAGTGGAGCGTCCAGACTTGGCGTACTCGACGGAGACGGTGGCCGCCGCCGGGGAGGTCGACATGGCGACGCGGACGGCGCGGGCGGCGGAGGGGAGGAGGAGGAGGCTGGGATTTCTCGCTAGTGATGAGAAGAGCCCGAGCATGCGAGGTGAGGGGAGCGGGAAATGCCAGGGAGGGGAGAGTAGGGGTCGTGGGGTGGGAAGGTAGACTAGGGTTTCGAGCAGATTGATGGAAGGGCGGGAAGGAGGGAGCGCGGGTTGTGCGGCATGCAGCTGCGGCGCCTACTGGCTGTTGGGCAGAGTGCAGGTCACACGGTTACAGCGCAGGGGTCTGAAGGGAGAAGAGAAGCATTCTCAGTGGATGTGGGCCAAAAAGGAGTAGCTGGGCCAAAATCCAAACAGCCACCGTCGCATCGGAATTGCCTTGCTCAAAAATGTTTGCCTGCTAATTTGATTAGCAATCAGTCCAAAAGTGTTTGCCAGCTATAACTTGATTGGCGATAAGTTCAAAACGTTTTGCCAGCTACTTGGGTTAGCAATCAAAATCTCCTTTTGTCTTCAGGTATTACCATCTTTGAGCGCTGTACGAAATACGCAGTACTTGAATTTCCAAAGACCATTATTCTGTTCACGATTTCTGACGAGACATTCTGCAGAACGGACCCCGAGTTCAAGGGCTCGGGAGAACAAATGATTCCATTCATCTTGGTCTAAATTTCAAGATCAGAGTTAAAGCTAAAAGAAAAATGTAAGGGCATGTTTGCTTCACGTCCAAAGCACCCGCAACTCGCCATGCCAAAAGTGTGGCACGCCGCAGTCGGCGAACAGGTTTGCCACACTTCGTCAAAGGTTCAGCAACTATTGTAGTTTGTAGTTTATTTTCAACGCATTTCCAACGCCCTAGCACACCGAAGGTTTGGCGGCCGATTTTGCCGCCACACTTGTGGCGCGGCTGTAGCTATGGCATGGCGCTCGGTGGCTAGAAGCAAACACGTCCTAAACCCAATTAGCCTAAAACTAGCAGAAGGCACCACATCAGTCACAAAAGTTGCACAGCAAAGTTCACTAAGATATTGATAAGTAGCATAATATTTTTCAAGCTACCAGATAGAGTAACGTTGCTGGAAGATAAAACCAAAAGCAAGATCCACAGTTTCCAGTAGACATGACTTCAGAGATCAGCGGATCACAGCCATGATCACAGCTATCAGTCGCAAGTTTTGCACCCATACAGGAGTGAACTACAAAATGATGCAAAGGCCGAATCAAAGGCTGGCCACTTCGACTTTGGCTCATTTCACTGATCAGCCACATTGTCATCCCTCTTGTGATTCTGCAAATGAAATCAGTGAAACAGATTAAGAATTTGTTAAAAAAGTACACTCTCATAACATAGCGCTAGTAAGAAAACAGTTATTTAAATCCATCCAAACAAGGTCCATAAAATTTAGCATCATTCTACTGGGGCACTACCCCAGTACTTTTAATTAACAGAATAACATAAAATGAGAGTGCAATATCCTTTTCCATGTTTAAAATACCATGTACACCACTTAGTTTATGCAGGTTGTATAATTAACCGAAGTTTTACCTTTTCTAACTCCTGCAACTTCTCACGGTCCTCATTCTGCAACTCCACAGATCCACGCATTAGACTCCACAAATAGGACTAAATAAGATTTCAATACATATAGCAAAGAACATACCTTAATAGAATCAAACCCCTTCAGATTCTCCACTGGAAATACTGGGTATGAGGAGGTAGGGAAGCACTCAACATGGTACCATTTGGTAGCATCAAATCCACGGCGGTCATGAGCAGAGGCGCCTAGGCGGAGGGCACCTTTGGCAATATTCTCACTGCAGCCCTTGCAGGTAGAGCGGCCAGACTTTGCATACTCAACCGAGATGCTTGCCTCTTCAGATATTCCTTTCACTTTCTTTGGACTTGGCTTGTCCAGATGACCAACAGCATCCTCCCCTCTCTTATGATTCTAAAGTAAGTGTTGAATCAGGTTAGAATTTTAAAAGAACTGAGAAATCATATAGCAGTAACAACTCTAATTTTCTTTACTTCTTTTATCCTTACCTACCACACATTGTTACTTATGGGACACTGAAACAAATAGAGAGATTTAAAAGCATGCATTATTTTTCATTCTTCCACAAACATGCCTTAGATATAATTAGCAAGAATTCAAAATATATGCTACTCACATTTACGTCTTCCAGATTCTTTTCAGCACTATCCTCAGAGTCCCCCATGCTTTGAACCTAGAAGAAATAACGTGATATGGAAAAGTTACTGCAATAGGTTCTTTAAGAGCTAGAGTCAACTGCAAAATGCTCCTGTAAGTCACGGTCTAACCTTTTCATTCGTCAGATCTGGCTGATTCGACTGATCATTCAAATTGTCATCTTTCTTCTGATTCTGGAAATGAACAGAGTGAGTCTAACTGATAACTAAATATAACACACCACAAGTCACAGTAAACAGAGCACTTGAAAAATAAGATGTACAGCAGTGGCATCAAGTGTTTCAGCTGACAGAACTTTTTTATTTTAGATAATGGGAAAACGTTGGTGACAGAACACTAGTATTAATTTTTCCTTCCATTTCTTTTATACATGGAAAATGGAGTGCATCTTTCCTTACTAATTTACATAGCTATACAAAATAGTGTGTAGAGAGAAGACCAGTACATCATAGCAAGAATTCCACTAGATTTAGCTGTATGAATTGTTACCTCCTCTAACTCCTTCAACTTTTCACGGTCCTGGTCCTGCATGCAAAACAAATGGAAAATTAGACTTCACACAGTGCATAAGCTAGCAATAGATTAAAGCATACTACACAGACCTCAATCGAATCAAATCCTTTCAGATTCTCCACAGGGAATACTTGGTACGACGATGTAGGGAAGCAATCAACATGGTACCATTTGGTGTTGTCAAAGCCACGAGGGTCAGGAAAAGAGGCGCCAATGCGGAGGGCACTTTTTGCAACGTTCTTATTGCACCCCTTACATGTAGAGCGGCCAGACTTGGCGTACTCAACAGAGACGCTTGCCTTATCGGACAATCCCTCAGCAGGGGAAGGCTCCTGAGTCTTTGCTTTCTTTGGACTTGGCTTCTCCAGTGGACCAGTACCAGTCTGGTTTGTCTTACGATTCCAAAAACAAGTTGCACCCATTAGTAAACTGGAAACAGACCAAAGATATTCCACAAGGACTCCAAGCAAATCAAACATTTCATTCCAGATTACTTTAGCTTGCTGTAACAGATAAACAAACAAACACAAAGTGCTTCCATTCGAAAATACACACGTCATCGTACAAGCAGGGTGGTCGGTAAAATATTTGGGGAGGAAAACCTCCGGAAAAACATCAATTCTATTAATGGCATTCTTTTTCAAGATCGTGCTTTGCACGTTATTATAGCATTCCTTTAAGAAGCATAATCGTTGCCAAACTATTCTACATTGCTACCAAAAATAGCATCCAGTAAGCAGAAATGTTGGGAATCTGCATAAACGCTACCTATCTGAACAGCCATTTCAATGAGTGAAGGAGCATTGTCGAAATATACTCCAACAATTGCAACCTGATGGCCAGCAATTTTAACAAAGTTAATGACGCATTACCTTCTCCAGTTGTCTCAACTCCTCACGATCTTCGTCCTGCAGTCCCAATACCGCATAGTACATCAGTGAGCCTGGCCATCCCCAAAGCAGCGCAAAATGAGATGCTCCTACGAACGACCCAACGAGCAAACCTTAATCGCGTCGAATCCATTGATGCTTTCGACGGGGCCTAGCGGGTGCGCCGCGACGGGGAAGCAGTCGACGTGGTACCACTTGGTGCTATCGAAGCCGCGCGGGTCGCGCGTGGAGGCGCCGAGGCGGAGCGCCCCGGAGGCGATGGCTGCGCCGCACCCCTTGCAGGTGGAGCGGCCGGACTTGGCGTACTGGACGGAGACGGTCACAGCCGACGGGGAGGTCGACATGGCGACGAAGGCGGGGCCGCGGGGGAGTGGTCGACGGGGTTTCACTTCACGCGAGGAATGTGGGGCGATGGGCAGGAGTGCGCATGCGAGCGATCTGGGTGCTGGAGCGGCGATATTGAGGAGGACGCGGGGCGGTGGCTGCCTGGCTGGGATTTCGTGCCGGCGGGTGGGGCGGTCGGCACAGGAATCGTGTTACGTGGCCGGTGCGATTGATGGGAAGGGCGGGAAGAAAGAGGAGGAAGGCAGGGGGCCAGGTTCAGCGAGCCGCACTGGAGCCTTCTGTCTTTGCTCTGGTCTCAGTACTAGGCGCCTAGGCAGTAGGCGTGCTTGTCGCGCTGGCTCTCGCTGCCGCACGGCCGGAGATTTCTAGAGGGTTTACGTTTGGGCCAGTTGTGCTGAGAAAAAAAAATAGACCAACTCAGAAGCCCATTTCTTAGCAGTAATGGGTCTCGGTCTATGAACGAATGTACTAGTATCTCGGCCGAACAGGTCGGTGAAGTCTGAAGTCTGAACACATGTTGAGCAGAGTGTTAGCATCACAAACAGCCCCCCTCCCCCCCCCCCCCTACTCCCGAAAAGCAATCAATGGTGAGACTGAGAGAGCTCCCAAGCCAAATCCACGGGTCTAACAGGAACACTGACAGTCTGATCGGAACGTCGTTGCCGGTAAGGCTGAAAGCGGTACAGAAATTTCTCGTTTCGTTCCGCTTCCGTTTTCCGTTTTTCTTGCTTCGTTTTTGAATTTACGGAAAAAAGTGAAAACGGACAAAAACAAAAAAATAAAAAACAGAAACGGTAACAAAAACAGTAAAAAAATTTTGGTCTGTTTTTACGGAATTCCATTTTTATCCAAAATTTTACTGGATTTTTCCTTTTTTTAATTAAAAAATCGCCCAGTTCCTAAGTTCTCTTCTCTTACCGCCCTGCGACCCATCCACAAGATCGTATATAAACGAATAGCCTGATTGGAACCTAATCCCCATCCGACCCTGCTGCCCCACGCCCACGCGGCTGGCCGGCTGCGCCCTTGCGAGCCGCCTCCTCGCACCCCAACTCGGCAGCTCACCGGACCGCCGCCCGCCGCAGCTGGTCTCCACCCCCGCGACCCCGCCGCTGGTGCACTACCTGCCGGCGCGCTACCGGTCGGCGCGCCACTGGTCTGCCCTGTCGCCACTGCCTGTCGCCTGGGTGCCGCTGGTCGCCGGCGCGCCACTGGTCTTCAATCCCCGCCGCCTGTCGCCTGCGCGCCGCTGGTCGCCAGCTCGCCACTTGTCTTCAATCCACGCAGCTTGTCGCCTGCGCGCCGCTGGTCCACCACCTTCCGCCGGCACGCCACTGGTCTGCCATCCCCGCCGCCTGCCGCCTGCGCGCCGCTGGTCCACCACCTTACGTCGGAGCGCGTCGACGTCTTCCTCTCGCCACCCCGCATGCCGGCAGCAACACAACGCCATCTCGCCAGGCCGCCAGCAGCACCAGGCCGGTCACCCACAACTCAATGGCGCCACCCGGACTTGACACGCCGTGTGATTCGACACTTGATCGGACAGCCCGACTGCTCTTCGGTGACAATGCACCGGCTATTGGAACAAGCAGATCCAGGCACTCGACATCGACTGAGCATCAAGGTAAATTGTTTGACATCTCAGTTGCAATGTGATGTGAATTCATTTGTCTATGTACCATGAGTTTCTAATTACTGTGTTGGGTGTTCTTAGGGTCTAAGAGAAAAGCAAGGAAGGTGCTGGTGGTGTGTCAGGTTCATCATCAACACCTATATCAATCCCATCTAATGAGGCAGAACCAAGTACAGCTGTTGGTAGTGGCAATGGCACTAGCACCAATGGAAGTGGTAATGGTGCTGCTTCAAATGTTATTGTTATTGATTCTCAGGAGGTCCCGGATCCGGACAGAAAAAGGGCAAAGAAATGCACATCTGATGTTTGGCAGTACTTCACAAAGAAGGAGGAGGTAGTAGAGGTGGATGGGAAGAAGTATATTCAGATATGGCGGTATTGTAACTTTCCGGCTTGCAGGGCTAAGTATAGGGCTGAGAGCCATAATGAAACAACAGGATTGTGAAAGGGCAGCTGCAACTTAAAACTGAAAAGGATCATGGTAAAGACAACTTTGTTAGAGCCATTCAAGTATGATCAAGAAGTAAGTTTAAAGAAGTTTTACTTGGCAATCATCATGCATGAGTACCCTTTTAACATAGTTGAGCATGACTACTTTGTTGATTTCATTAAGTTGTTGCGCCCTAATTTTCCAATCAAGTCGCACATCACTGTTAGAAAAGATATCATGCAAATCTTTTTAGAACAAAAAGATAAGTTGTATGCTCATTTGAAAGCTGTCAAGTGTCGGTTCAGTGCTACAATGGAATGTGGACATCCTGTCAAAATAAATCATATATGTGTGTCACCGTTCATTGGGTAGATGAAGAGTGGCGATTGCAAAAGAGAATTATTGGCTTCTTTCATGTTGAAGGAAGACACACGGGTCAGAAGCTGTCACAAACTTTTTCTGAAGTCATGGTTAAATGGTATATTGAAAAGATGTTTTCATTAACTTTGGATAATGCTAGTGCGAATGAGGTGGTTGTCAAAGATATAATTGCTGATCTAAAGGAAAGTAATGAAAATTTGGTTTGTGATGGCATATTCTTTCATGTGAGGTGTGCTTGTCATATACTCAATCTTGTTGCTAGGGATGGTTTGAGTGTCATTGCAAACACCATTGATAAGATTAAATCCATAGTGTTGGCAGTGAAGGGTTCTCCTTTGCAGTGGGAAGAACTTATGAAACATGCTGTTGAGTGTGGGCTAGATACAACAAAAGGTTTGTCCATTGATGTCTCAACTAGGTGGAATTCAACTTATCTAATGGTGTCTGTTGCTGTTTTTGTAGATATGATCATATCTGTCCAAGTGCAAGTGAGTGGAGCATGGCACTAACAATTTTTCAGTGTTTGAAGAAGTTTTATGATCTCACTGAAACGCTTTCTGATACTTCTTACCACACTGCAAACTTATTTTATAGAGGTTTCTGTGAGATAAAAGAGCTTCTTGATAAATGGTGTGTTAGTGAAGATTTAACCATTAGAACAATGGCTATCGCAATGAGCACCAAATTTGAGAAATATTGGAAAAGGTCTAGTACTGCTCTACCTGTTGCATGCTTTCTTGACCTTAGGTACAAGAAAAGGTTCATAGAATTCTATATGAAAATTTTTTATGGTGATCTATACCAAATGCAGCTAGAAGAGTTTCTTGCTCTCATAAAGAAATTGTAGCAGTTTTATGCTAGTTTATCACCTTTACCTTCAAAGAGTAAGAGTGATGCAATAGAAACTAGTAACATTGATGATTTTATGATGGAGGATCAAGATGAGGAACTTGAAAAATTCTTATATGATGGAAGTGCTAATGATCTTGATAATTTAGAACTTGATAAGTACATGACAGAACCATTACTGAAGTATAGTGGTCCATTTGATAATTTATTATGGTGGAGGGGAAAGACAAAAGAGTATCCTATATTGACACAAATTGCTCGAGATGTTATGGCAATACAAGTATTAACAGTTGCTTTTGAGTCCGCCTTTAGTGCTGGTAGTCGTGTCATTGATCCTTACCGCAGCAGTATTAGTTCAGAAATGGTTGAAGCGTTGATATGCACCAAGGATTGGATAGCTGCAGAAAGAAAAGGTATTATAACATTTACTGATATGTTGCATTTTAACATTACTTAATTACTTTTTTGTATGCTGATATGTTGAGTTTTGACCTTATTTTCAAAGATTCCAAGAAAGTTTCATCTATGATGAGTGATCTTGAGCTCATGGAGGCCTTTGCTGCTCTAATGAAGCATGAGGATATGGTATGTTATAAGTACTTTCTGAATTGCTTGTTTAACACTTTAACACATGGGAGAGTGGTTGATGAGTTTACTATTTTTCATTGAGTAGGAGACAGAAGATGGAGTAGAGGAAGGTGTAAGTGCAACACCAAGTGGTCATGATGGAAATGATATGGATGATATGTAGAGTGGTAGACCGATGTTGCTGAATTGCTATGCTTTGTGACCTTTGTATGGAAGATACTGTTTGTGTTTGTTTTATATTGCGAACTTGTTCTAATATCGATGTGTTGCCGTGTGTTGTATGGTACTAAGACTTCTTTGTGGTATGAATATGTTATAGTTTGTATGAATTATCTTTTGATGACGCCTGTACTATTGTATTTCCGACTTGATTCCGGTTACCTACCGTTTTCGGTGCATTACCGTTCGGATGGTTTCGTTTCTGAAATTTCGTATTTTCCTGTTCGTTTTTGTTTTCGGCTTTCGCATTTTTGTTTTCGTCCGGTGTTTGAAATGTGAAAATAAAAATAGTAGAGCATTTTTTCAATTGTTTCTGACCGTTTTCAGCCCTAGTTGCCGGCACACCACACTGGAACGCTCTGCTACAGGCGGGGAATGGTCGCATTTAGTCAAAGCACTTCACCGCCGAATCTTTCGTGCGGACGCACACATGATGTGCCAACAATTCCACCCGCGGCACCTTGCCGGGCATGATGCGGCGACGTTTCCGTTTGTTGCCTATCCGAGGAACGGCCTTGACCAGGGTTTTAGAAACTGGCAAAACTAATCGGTTTTTGCGGTTTTCGGTCAATCCGGTACGAAATTGAGTTCGGTTTTCGACTGAAAACCGGGCTTGACACTGTAGCAAATCCAGCTAACCGGTCAGTTTTGCTGGTTAGCCGACCGATTTTTGACCAAACCGAAAACCGGACCGAAGCCGGTTTCTAAAACCCTAGCCCGACTAATTTCTCCGGGGCCAAGGGCTGTGGCCTGTGGATTGTTATACGATAGTGACCAAGGCCCAGGCCACGTAATATCAAATTGACTTGCGTCCCGGTGCTAATTTGCTTCGTTCGGACTCTGTGCGGCTCCTTTCGTTTCATATAACATCCCTAGCACCAGATCCTCGTGTGTGACCAGTGTGGCAGTGTAGGAGCTGCATGTGCATCCCAGGCTTCCAGCAGTTATGGATGACACTGCCTCACATCCTCTTCCCGACGTCGACAGCTTCTCCTACAGCTGGCCAACAAGCACGCCAGCAGTCCAGCTCGAGGCGCGCGTCGACCACAGATACACCTCGTCGCAGTGCAGCTTTGACTTCCGGGAGTCACTTCTCGAGCAGGCTGCGGCGATGGCGGAGGCCGACCAGATGTTCCTCGACGGCCTGCTTCTCCCGCTGCAACTGGTGAGCCACGGAGGCGAGGAAGATGGTGCCGCCGGACGTACGCTGTAACATTGCATCTTCCTAATAACAAGTTAGCATGCATAAGTCATTATCATAAGCATTATTTAGCACAAGCATTGCATAATTATAGCATTTCAAATTTGAATCAATTTAAACCCCATGCTTGTGAAGCAACTCTAAAATTTTGAATAAAAACTTGATCAAATAAAAAATGCTAGCATGACTACTCTTGCCCCCTTGATTTTACATGATTTTTACCGAATTTTTAGGTATTGTCTTGTGCCTCAAAAATTCACCTAATTCTTGAAATTTGTCAACTTTGACGAATTTTAACTTGAATTCTACTGCGTTTGATGTGATTCAAGTTACAGTTGGTTCATCTTTCTCTGTTCTATCACAAGAAAAATCACCGAAAATTGTTGTAACTGATAACAGTGTCAGATTTACATTCAAAGAGGAGACATAGTTAAGCCTGAGAAAATTTCAAAAAAAATGTGAAACGTCACGACCCCAACTGTCATTGTCTTCTTTTGCTTCTTCCTTCTCTAGACAGCCAGCAGAGAAAAGAGGCCGTGTGCCCCATGGTGTGGCACCATCTCCTTGCCCCGTTTCCTCGCTGTTGGCCTCCGTGAGGACCTCCACTCGCTGCCTACGGCCCCACCTTCGATGTCGTTGAGTTTCCCGTCCATCCCCACCCCAAAACCGGCCGGATTTCACCACTTTTCTCTCTCTCTCTCCATTGTTGCCGTTTCCACCTTGGTCGCAAGAAAGAAGGTGATTCTCTTCGTCTCCCTCGCTGAAATTCGAAGGAGAAGGCCACCTCAAGCTCCTCCACGGC
Organism: Zoysia japonica; assembly: GCA_001602275.1. Lineage (NCBI taxonomy): Eukaryota > Viridiplantae > Streptophyta > Magnoliopsida > Poales > Poaceae > Zoysia > Zoysia japonica. The sequence continues at coordinate 2,315,056 of BCLF01000029.1, read as the reverse complement.
CTCCTGAAGCTTCCTCAAGGCCGAAAGCTTGCCATCCCCTTCTTTTTCCTCCTCAAGTCGGGTCCACCCTTGACGACCACAAGGTCAAGAACTTCATCAAGCACCTCTCCAAGCTCTTAATCCTCGAGGTGAAGCTCTTCCCCACCTCTATTTCCCTGTGGCCTTAGTTATTTGAGCTACATTTGTGAAAGTTCATCCATGGCTAAATCCCACCATCTTTTTGATGATTTCTTAACCTAGGTTGATGTATGTCACTTTTAGCATCTCAAATGAAATCCTAGATTGTTCTTAAACTCTTAGTACCTTTCTTTTGCTTGCTAACATCACTTTTCATCACGAATCCAATCGTCCCTGTTCTTTCCGATCTCCTTAAAACAGTGCCACTTAGCCATCTTGTAAAATTCATAGCAAAATCATCCGAGCCCCAAATATAGTGAAAGTTCATCTATTTGTTTTCTACAAGATAAAAATATGAGCAGTCCCTAAACCGCACCCGAAAAATTAATTCATGGCTTCAAAGTTAACAATGTGATCAGTTTTACGTTCTGTACCAGCTGCACTGTTCTGCTCATATCTTATGCAAATCTCAATCAATTCAAGTCATTCTTTTTGCATTTTAATCATAACTCATTGCACTTCATGTCTACCAACTCTCATGGCATTTGCATATTATTGCCATGTCATTTATTCGGTGCATTTTCTGTTGTTTAGAAGATGAGCAACTAGAGGGTGACGTCGTTAGTCCGAAAAGTGTAGCGGAGCCATTGTTTGAAAGTGTAGAACTTGCAACTCAAGACAAACATCTTACATATCTTAACCTCTTTTTGGATGAGTCATGTAAATGGTTATGTTGAGTCAAGTAATATGATTGCATTAGTTGGGCATTATGTGATATTGTTAAAACCCCACTTGCTGCATTACCTTACTTGTGTTTCGTTATCACCCTACCTTTTTTATGAGTGGGTTGAGTTCAAAAGTGGTTTTTTATCGGTATTGCTTAGTGTGGCTCCAATTTAAACAGTAGAAGTCGAATGATGATAGATCACCATTGTTCGCGTGATATAGGTGGTTACTTGGGAACAATTGACCATGCTCTATTAAAAGATGGATGTTGGTTATGGTTTGGTTTAGAAGGAAATTGTCTGATGAAATGTTTCTTGTCCTTTGGCTCACTTCGTACTTCCACATATCCGATTTAATGGTATGATAAGCTTTTTTTTTTATCTAGCTACGACTATTTGTCTTGCGAGTTTGGGGCTATAGAAGGTGCTAGGGATGACTCCCGTGAGGGCCTAGTGCGACCGACTCATCTGGACCAAATGTTTGTTTAAATGGTCAGAGCGTATTTGGAAAGGGTTGTCACACTGAAGCACTACCTACTTCCAATGGGATGCATGACCGGTGGTGGTGTGACGTGTGTAAAGATGTACGCCCTTGTAAAGTGTAAAAACAATTTGAATTACCACGGTCTTGATTACGATCATGCCTTTGGTACAACAGCAACGTCATGATACAATTTCTCTATTTGTGGTTGGGTTGATGTTGAGATACGCGAGCTTTAAACCTTTACTTATATTTTTTGTTGTTGGTGTGGTAGTATACTAATATTGCTCTCATAGCTTCGCTTATGTTAAAGTTTACAATTTTATTTACTATGCAAGCTAATGCTTCTATGTAAAAATGTTATTCTATATTCTATTCTTCTTCAAAGCCAAATTGCATACTCTTTAAATAGAGTTTGTGATGTAAATTTTGCTGAGTAACTTTGTACTCATATACTATTGATTGAGTTTTGCAGGTGAGGACGAGTACGTGTTTGAATAATTCTATCCCGCTGGTAACGGTGATGAAGAGGAGTAAGTAATGCTTAGGGACAGAGCACCTAGGTCTTTTGATTGTTTCTCGCTGTGTTGTTCTTTTGAGCAAAAGCCACATAATTTATCTAGTTATGCTCTTGTTTATGTTGCTGATAATGAAGTCTTGTGAAGCTCAGAACCTTTATTTTATTATAAATATTTAAGTTAAGACAATTTATAATGAAACTTTAAAATTGCTCTCTACCTATATCTGATGGTTATAAATATAACTTAACAATATGCATAAATGCATATAAAAAATATCAAAATTATATGTAATATGATTGAATATTTTGAGTTGGCAGCTCGAAATAAACTTTAACACGTGTTGTGCTTAAAGATCAACGCATATCGATAATCATTCCGTATTTAGCCTACGTATTTGATTTAAAAGGCTACTCTACATACGCCACCGCCGCTCTTGCGGGCGCTCTCGCTGGACTCGTCAAAACGGATGCTCGTGTCCGCGAGCAAGCGGCGCCGGCTGACCAGTCGATGAACTCTTCGCCTTACTGTCACCGTTATCGAGCGGCGGCCGCAGCAAAGATCGTCGAGCGTGTCCAGGGGCGCCGTCTTCAGGAACACCATGCTGCGGATGCCGACTTTTGGGTGGCGCGGGAAGCTGCACAAGTGGAATTCATCCAGGTACATGAGATTCTTGGTGCCTTTGTATCAAAAGATAGCGAGATGCATCCGTAGGAGTAAGAAAGCGGATGGTTTCTCACCGCGTTGAGCTCTGCTGTGGTAAGGTTCGTGATTTAGGTGAAGAGAATGGAATCAGGGACGCTATTCTCCATTGTAAGAGATCCCTGTAGGTCATAAACACCAATGCAAAAATATGTTCAGATGAATCAGAAACAAAAATCCATCTCAACGCGCTGTCACCAGAACCAATAACCGCAAGTGCTCAAACATTCAGCTTCAGCTCAATCTAACACAAGCAAACCACAGCAGCATGATGCTATATATCGCCCAGAAACAAGTATGCGGTTCAGTAAGATTATTTTTTTATTCAATATGGTTCAATAAGATTACTACCATATTTAAGTGTGCAATACTAATTCCAATTGTAGACCTGAGAACTGCTATGAACTTTAAAAGGACAAAAGAGGACACAACAAATCTAACTGATTTAAGTACGAGACGGACCATCTTCTAGTTCTTCACGTAGAATTATTTAAGCTCATGATTAGAATCTTGCCATGGTTCTGAAATGCTGTGAAATGAGTACTGGACAACATTCACGCACTATACGACATGGCTTAATTAGTTTGTGAAGGTTAAAATGTTAAGAGGGCTATCATCAACAAAGATTAGCCTCTGCTGGGACCTGCACAGTTCATGCTCAAATATCTAACTGTTTGAAGGTTGGTTCCTCCGGAGGTTGTACCAGAAAGAGGTGGAAGACCGGGGCTTCGGCTCCCGGCAGCGACGAGGCTGAGGCGCCGTGCTGCTGCCCAGCGCCTCTCTAGTGGCGAGCAGCCAAGGAGAGAGAGAATTCCTCAACTTCGACTTACTTTATTGATTAACCAAACCTAGGTTTTTATAGCCAATTCCTAACAAACATTAAAACTAATCTAAACAAACCTGAAACTAACCTTATCTAACTGATCCTATAATCTAAAAATTCAAATTCAAACTAAACAAAGAATCCTAAAATGAAGAAGAGGCAGCCGGCCAGCCGGCCCACCATAACACTAACACTGCATGATTGCTCTTATGGAAATGGACCAGATTGTCATGTCTTGATACTAGATGAAATACCAAAATGATACATAAATAAAAGAAATTTATGCCTGATTACCCTTGCAAAAGACACCACATCAGCAGAAAAGAGTAAAACCACAAAGTTCATTTAGATAGTCATAAATAGCATAATAACAATTTTCAACCTTCCAGACACAGCAACTATGCTGAAAGTTGAAACCAAAAACAAGCTCAACAATTTTCAGCAAACAGGACTCCAAAGATCAGCAAATCACAACCGTCAATCACACCAGAGTTCCCCATACAGATATTTACTATCAACTTGAGACAGACCCATAACCATCCTTCAAAAGCGAAGTTGGCACTGATTAATGCAGATGTTAATTCATCACAAGTACCTTACTACCCATCTAGTGCTTCTTATCTTTCATGGGACCCTTTGGAATCTTTGATAGGCACTTCTCATCGAAAATGGCATAATACTTCTTGAGCTCAATCATGGCCTTCTCACCATAGGCATCAACCTTGTCTTCATACTTCTCGTACAGAACTGGCACAGTGTAGAGCAAAACAAAGACTGCACTCGGAAAAATATATTTACTTAAATAACATGGATCATCATTTGGAGAAATATTAAGAACACACGGTAGATGCTATCATTACCTATGTAGAACAATGTCAGGAAATTGCAGCAGCTCCCAAGAACTGAAATAAGCCAGAGACATGCAACGACCTGAAACAAACAAAAGAACGGGCAATGGACATAAGTACAATATCAGGAAATTCCAAAACTAGGCACAAGAGATCAAATAGACAATAAACATACAATCAGTAATTTCTTCAGATCATGGCCATGTCCAATCTCCCTCAGCGAAGCAAAGCCCCTGTTGATCTCATACCTCAGTGAGAGTGCGAGATTAACAGCCGCATCCTCTGGAATCTTAACCTCGGGAATGTTTGGTGGAGACCTGAAAATCAGTGACAACTTATATTATGACCAAATCAACATCTCTAGGCTCATAATGACCTAAAATAGATTATTGCGAATGCAAAGCTCACTTGTGGATGAAAGTCGAGGCACTAGACCACAGGAAGAGGACAGCCAGGGACAGCATGAGGCAATGGCACAGCAAGGTGAGGAGATGGCACTCCATGACCTCAAAAAGAAGCCAGATGGCCGTGGCACCGGCGAGCACCCCGCCGGAAATCTTCTTGTTCCTCCATAGGACGAGATCAGCAGCTGCGTAATGCAAGAATAACACATAAGTCCAAGCCACCGAATATATAGATAAAATAATCCAGATCTGTTCGCGCTTAATCGCTGCAACCGGTCAATCAATTTAGTGGTGTTTTCATGCTACGGCGTGAAACCGCACCTTAAGCTCTCAAATCCTTCGCAAGCACGCAAAATAGATCCCAAAAGCATGGTCCAAGCACTTTTAAGTTCCAAGTTCTAAAGCAGCCAATTTAATGGATGGAAAACTATATACTCCATCAGCAAGCGAAAATATCAGCCCCCACTAGCAGAGGCGAGCTAAAAATACTACCGAATCGGATCCGGTCTGCGCTAAGCATGAGGAAACCGTCAAGAATCGGGGCTACGAATCCGTGAACTTACGCTTGCCACCTCCGAGGACGGAGTGGACGGGCCTCTCGCGGCCGAAGAGGCGGTAGATCTTAGCTTTCATGTCCGCCGCCGACGAAGATGACCCCTTCTTCTCGTCATTCGAGTCCGACGAAGACGAGGAGTCCCCGCCGTGGAAATTGTCGGAGATCTTGCTCATCGTCGACTCCGTCAGCGGCTCTTCCTTGAGCTCAGCCATGCTCGTCCTCTTCTCCGCCGCCGCTGAAAATCCCAAAGCTTCCTCCCTCGCTGCTGCGCGGCGTGCTCACGCGAAATGCTCGGGGTGCACGGAGCAAAGGTGCGGTCACTATATACTGCAAGTATTTCCGCCCACCCTCATTCGCTTATTATGGCGAATCAATGGATTCAAGGCTCAGCCGCTGAGGACAGATTCGGGCCCAACGTACTCAGTGAGATACGGGTGTGGTCGCCGGTGGACGAGACACGCGTACATAAGCGACGATGCGAAGGCCTGAGCACACGGGCCCAGGTGTAAGTGAGGAATGGTGGAGATCGCGAGGAAAGCTTCGAGCCGGCAGGAGACGTGGACTGAGGCCGGTTCTTTGACGGCATCCGGGGCCGGGAGCGGTCCAACCGTCCAGGGGCTGCTGAGGTGGGCTGTGGAAAAGACCGTGCGATGCTTCTGGAAGACTGGAAACGGAGGGAGCCTCTATATTTTTTTCCCAAAGGAGACAGACGTCTATGCCTGATGGCGAAGGAGAGTGTTCTTTCCCAGATGTATTTTCCTAGTACTGTAGAAAAACCAAACAAAAGTGTGACAGTTATGAATTATGTAGAAGTCATGTGTTCAGGTGATCTTTTAAAACAGTATATTTTGCGGTGTTCATAAATATACCCATATGCAAATATGGAATTTGGTTTTGACCCTATAACGAATTCGCAGCTGAAAGTATATTGTAATAGATAGTCCATTTATAAAAGGAACATCAAAATATTATATACAAAAAGACTATCCCAAAGTACAAAAAAATTGTCAAATGTTCAGACCAACGAGTATATGGAAGTAGCATGTGACCAAAGTTTTTATTGGTTGACTCTATTTTCCTAAACAAGACATGGACACCCTAAAGTTCATAAAATTACTGACCACTTTTTTGTCTTAAAGAAATTATTTTTAAACTGAGAAAATAGCACAATGAAAAGGGGAACAGGTGTTGGGCCTAAACTACGTGGGGCCATCATTGAGGTCCAAGTTGGCGGAGAGCCCAGAGTGGACATAATAACGCTCAGCCTCTGAAGAATTGAGAGAGGCTTCAGAGCTCTGCAGCAATGCAGAAGCAGCAACTCAGACATGTTAATCAACTGAAAACTAAAAAGTCTAGGCGTCGAAATCACAACATCTGGTCGCTAAGTTACCAATCAGCACATCATGAGAGTAATCTACGGCGTAATAATCATGTGAATCGCTGAACCACAGCTAGCCCTGCGAAACTCTTACCCTGGTTAGCACCTGCAACCTGATGAGCCTGCCTAACTAATGGGCAAAGGGGGAGCAGGTGATATGGCATCGTCAAAACTCAATACAAGGTGAGGCCGCAGCGGGATATGGAGAAACTGGAGTTCACTCACGCAGTCACAGCCCCCGTGAAGTCTCTTGCCTGCTTCAGCTCCGTCCATGACAACAAGCAGTAGATGCAGCTGGAAGGGAAACGGGAGAAGATAGGATCGTGGGGAGTGGAAGCGGAGCAAAGGATGTGAAGAGACAGGTTGAGCCTGGTGGCCTGGATCACCAACTACTAGGAGGAGAGTCGAGCGCGGAAGCTGGGAATATGCTGCGGGGATGTGCGCAAGTGAAACGATCAGGGAGATATTTCTGTACTAGAATGAAAGTATTGCTGATACAGCATCGCGGTCGTTGTAGTATAGTGGTGAGTATTCCCGCCTGTCACGCGGGCGACCCGGGTTCGATCCCCGGCAACGGCGATTTTTTTCAATTCGGTTTCTTTTTTTTTTCAATTCAATTTTCCGTATTTCAGTCCCGGTGGAAATGTCTTGTTGAACCAGAAAATCTCCATGCGCTCTGTCAGGGACTCAGTGCGCGATAGAAATTCGCCGTTGTGGAATGCGGAGGTGGATGACCTTTTGCGCTGTAGTTCATCGATCGGAAGCTTTTTAGCTACTGATGTCCAATTGTTCATAACTTGAGCGTCGAGAAAGGAAACAATACTTGACTACTCGTATGTGTTTGGAGAGGTGCGCCCAATTTAATCGAACGAGCCCCATTATTTCCTCCGGTCACAGAATAAACGCCGCCGGAGCATTTTTGTGAATTTCACGATGGAAGTTGCTATCCACCGTTTCGTTTAAATAGAACTAAAATACCTCTGTATGCTCCACTTCGTCTTTTCCGTCTTCACAGTACAGTAGAAAGATTCCGTGGCGACTCCACAGGTTGTGCAGCAAGGTTGAAGAAGTGTTTAAACTGTGAAAAATAAATTGTGATAAAGGTTAAATTTCAAAATGTGAATGATAATTAGTTGGAATGGTACAGTAAATTGATCTTTTTTAGTTCACCAACCGATTTAACCAGTTTCATCGGTTTATACCTTTCAAAGTTTGAAATGTACGAATTTTACCATCTATTAACCGGTTTTGAATTTCTGTATTTTTCAATTTTTTTAAATTTGTAAAATTTAAAATTTTAAATCGAGGCATCCCCGTCCATCGCCATTACTCCTCGCCATTACTCCTCGCAGTGCTTCTTCCCTGTCCCGCCAATCTGAGCCCCACGACAATGTCACAACACGGTTAACGAGAAAAATCACCACGCCACCACGTACATAAAGTCACATTACTCCCATCCGCCTCACCACCAAAGTTTTAGATACCATACAAAACTGATTGGTTTTCGTGGTTTTCGCTCAAACTGATTGGGTCGGGTGGAGTTAGATTCTATTTTTTTATCAAAAATTAGACTAATATATTCAATTAGTTGGTTGATTTTTGTCAAACCGGAAACGGATCTAAACTCGTTTCTAAAACCTTTGCCCTCGTTTCTAAAACCTTTGCCCACCACCCCACGCGGTGACCTCCGTGTGGCGTCGGCTTGACCGCTTGACTCGACTCAACACGGTCCGTCACCAGCACCAGCAGCGTGGGGCGCTCCACTGCACTCGCGCCACCACGCGGACTCTCGTCTGCGGCCGGCCAGAGCCGCCGCTATGTCCTTCCACTTCTCGCTCTCAAACCTCGGCCTCGGCTACTCCTTCGCCATCGCGCTCGGCATCCTCATCCTGGTTGCCTCCCTCCTCCTAGCGTCATACATCTGCTGCCGCCACGCCGGCGGCAGGGACTACTGGACCGGTAACACACCTGGCGCCGTCACCCCGGCCTCCAGCTCAGGCCACATCTCCATCACCGTCCCACGCGTGCTCTTCGTCGCGGAGGGCTCAGAGTCCCCCGACGCGGCCTACTCCTCGTCCGCTGCTGCGGCGTCGTCACCGGTCGGCCTCGACCTCGCCGCCATCGCGGCCTACCCCAAGGTCCCGTTCTCCAGCAGGGCCGCCGAAGCCGACGCCATGTGCTCCATCTGCCTCAGCGAGTACAGGGATGGCGAGATGCTGCGCGTGATGCCCGAGTGCAGGCACCGATTCCACGTCGCGTGCCTCGACGCCTGGCTGCGGCGGAATGGGTCGTGCCCCGTATGCAGGTCCTCGCCCATACCGACGCCCAACGCCACGCCACTCGCAACACCGCTCTCGGAGCTCGTCCCGCTGTCGCAGTACGCCGCCGATCGGAGGCGTAGGAGATGACGCGCGTTGCTTCATTGGTGCAAAAAGGTGATCTTCACTTGTACTGCTCTCTTTAGTTGTACAATCATATCTCCATACGTTTAAGGATGTGAAATTTTAGTCGCATGCTTGATTGTTCATGAGAGGTTTGGAGGAGGTTGCAGTTTGACTGTTTAGGGTATCCAAAGTTTTGTTTGGTTTGCATGCACGATTACGTTGGGTAAATTTTGTAATGTAGAACTAGATGATGGAGTAAGGGATAGCGAAAATACATCATTCCTAGTTCAAGGTTCCACATTTTTCATGTGAAATACATTCTTGAACGATTCTTATGAAATTTCTATATAATTTCTGTTAAATTGCTTCGTTCAAAGGAGGCCATAATGTTCCATAGGTGAAAAAAAGAAACAATGTTCAATAAAAGCTACTGCAGGATGTAACTGTAAGTGAAAGCATTCTTCATTAAGACCCTATATCAATAGGATTATAGGAATTTTCTAGGTCCTATAGAATTTTTATAGATCTGGATGCTTGGTGGGTTGAAGGCTTTCTATATGATTACACTACTGTAGGATAGAATAGGATTATAGAAATTTAGTAGGTCCTATAGAATTTTTATACTGTAATATTTTAACTAATACATTTTTTTTGTTATCAAAGTAAAATCTGTGAACCATTCATCAAATTATCTTCCCTGTCCAATATACAAAACTGGACCCTTCATGCATTTTTGTTCCGAATAATTCAATGGAAACTGGGCAATTGCTAAAATGCAGTTATGCTTGAAAGGGAAACTTAAGAAAAGATACCTACTACTCGTATGGTGTTTGATTTTTTCTAACCTATGCGATAATGACTAGAAAAATCTCTGTGGTACACATTCAATTGCGCCGTGCTATCTCCATCTCATATTGTACTCCTACGTCGGTTAGCCTGTCAATACATCTTTGTCCCTTGAAATTGCTTGTGCGCTTGAAAGTACCCTAATTGGGTTTCGGGTCCACTTTAATATTCAGGACTTAGATAAAAGGTTTATGCTTTTATGTGCGTTTGAAAGTGCCCTCATTTCCGGTTTGCCAAACACCACCTTAGTATTATTAATCCATTTGTCATGTTACTAGAAGACCTTTTATTTATTTTGCAAAACATTTACATATATGAGCGAACAATCATCCTATGAATATGCCCATGCAAAGAAGGATAAATCTTATTTTAACCTTATGTTATTGTTAATAATTCACTATTTTTATCTTCGTCTGTGGATCTTGCACTCAAAATGATTTCTATTTATTTCCGTTTTGGTGCGCTATTATGCATCTACACCATCTATGGACATGGATACTATAATACTCCATCTGCTACTGAAGTGGTCCATTTTTTTTGCTGAAACTTGCTAATGCAAAAGCTACTGTAAACCTTCAGAGCCTTTCGTGGTCTGTAGCCAGCAGGAACGGGATCCAGATCCTCTTGAGCGGAGGAGAAAATTCAGACACGCTACGGTAACCGGAATTAGGACAGTGTTCAATCCGTTCGATTTAGAATCAACGATCCAGATTCATTGAAACAGTGACATGAAGTGTGTGATGAACAGTGATTTCTGCAACAATGAATAGTTAAAATAATCTTTTTTTACGTTCATATGCAATGTACTGTAGCGCCCATATCAAAATACTGTAGCGAGTGCTGCAGTACCTTAAATTTTGTCCTCCGCTTGAGAGGACCTGGATCCGAACTGGACGAGTGCTGAACTCGCGGTGGCTGGCACTCCAAGGCACGGGGAGGCTGCCTGTGCCTGGGCTGGCATTATCACGCTGTAGAAATGGGGAGCACCAAAGATGAGGATGCCGGCGAAGGAGCATACAGCCATACAGGCGGTTTTCATCATGCCCGATATGCAGCAGTAGCAGGGACGGTGCCGCCGTATAATGCCGATGCCGAGCGCACGAGCACGCGCACATGGAACTGTGGTGGCGGGTAAATCGCCGATGTTTTCTGGAGAGAACGCGAGGCAGGGGGATGGTGGTATCCATGTGGGCGATGCAGGGCGAGGTGCTACTTCACAGGGTGACCGCCGCGTTCGTGACGCGGTGGGGGTGGAATTCGAAGGTGGAAGGCGTCGAGACGGGGGTGTCCCTGCTGGTCTAGCCGCGGTATGCGGAGCAGTGCCTGAACATGGTGTTCATCCTGGAGGAAATGAAAGTCAGGCTGGTACTGGATGGCTACGACGACGAGATGGTGAAAGCGGAGGTGGACACAAAGGTGTGGCGAAGAAGGCTCCGGCATAGGTCTCGTCCTCGCATTGGGTTGAAAAAATTGACGATTTTGAACTCTTTTCACGATGATTTTGACAATTTGATACTCTGTGTACGATATATAGAGAATTGATATGCGTGCTGAGTGTTACATGATTGAAGTACTTAAAAAAATCAAATCTCTCGGTGGGTGCCATATCTACTCATGACACAACGTTCTTAATTTCCACACATTATTCTACTGCACTGCGAAAATGAGAAAGCGAAGGATCAGCGAAACGCAGCTCCATTGACCAGTTCAAGCGAGCGTCGGACACCCGATGGTGTTCAGAAAGTCGACTAGCGCCGCCTCTGACGATCCACCACTTTTCAACGCGGCGGCCGCCATGTCCTGCGCAATCGTCATCCTCTCCCTGAGCTCCTTCCCTTGCTCGGACTCCATGACCAGCCGGACCTTGGCCTCCACCTCCTGCGCCGTCACCATGCCCTCGTCGTAGCCTTGCATCACCACCCCCAGCTTCAACCCCTCCGCGATGATCACCTTGTTTAGCTTCTGCTCCGCGTACATGGGCCAGCAGACCATCGGCACCCCGGCCGTGATAGCTTCCAACGTCGAGTTCCACCCGCAGTGCGTCACGAACGCGCCGATCGACGCGTGCCGCAGCACTTGCACCTGCGGCGCCCACGTCGATAGCACCAGACCGCGGCCACGCGTCCTATCCAGGAACCCGTCTGGGAGCAGGGCATCCAGCGCCACCTCGCCGCGGTCGTCGAACCGCTTCGTCGAGTCGGCGTCAGGCGCGACGGGCGGGCGTACGGCCCAGAGGAACGCTTGCCCGCTCCTCTCGAGCCCCATGGCGATCTCCTTCAGCTGCTCCACCGGCACCGAGCTAGCGCTCCCGAAACAGAGGAACACCACGCTCCGCGCCGGCTGGGCGTCGAGCCATGTTAGACACTCGTGCTTCCCTTCGCCTCCTCTCTCCTCACCGACCACCGGGCCGATGCAGAACAGTCTCGGCACTGATTCGCCGGGACAGGGACTTCCATCTTCCATCGCCTTCACTGCTGCGGGCTCCAGCCACTCGAACGTGTTCACCAGTACTCCCTTGGCTTTGATAATCTGCTGAAAGAGAACCATGGTTGTTTTGTACTGTTCGTTGTGAGGACCAAGCAGAACTTCAGGCAGGTCGGAGGCCCGAATTGGGTACATGCCGGGGAAGTGCAGCAAGGAGCGCCCCATGTCCCGGAACGAGACATCTGACGGCATGATGGGTATGTGCATGTAGACAACCCCCGGAGAGGCCCCGGACGTGTTGAACATGTAAGCCGGGAGTCCGAGCTCCTCGACGGCGTCGAGCGCGCACCCGCAGAAGAAGTCGACAATAACCGCTTTCACGGACGGTATTGACCGCAAGAAAGCTATGAGGTGGGGGGTGGTGGCGCGGAGGTCGGCTATGAGGGTGATGAAGGGGTTGGCGTCAGGGTCGACCACGTCGCCGGAACGAGCAGTTACAGCCGGGAGCAGGTGGAAGGAGACGGCCGGGTAGGAGGCAGAGAGGCGAGCAACCGTCTCAGAGGAGCTGCTTGATGAAGGAACGTCGGCGATTACGAGGGTGACGGGGACGCCATAGCCGGCGAGGCGATCGGCCAACAGCACCACTGGGTGGAGGTGGCCTCGGACCAACCATGTGTATAGCACCACGGCGCTGCCCATTTCTCTGGATAGCTGGATACGGTATTGATCGACTCCCACGGCCGCGCCTGTGCTTTTGAAGGCAGATGGCCGCATTGTACTGTATGTAGTACTATTTCCCAAAGACAATTTGTCCGTGCTTTGGTCATCGCTAGGCGGCAGAATTGGTAAAATAGCAGAAAAGATGGACAGAATATTTGCGTCATTGACGATGGGAGGTGGCCAGGACCGAGAGAACAGTGACAGAAAGGATGTGATGTTTTACTCGCATGCTTGATTGTTCATGAGAGGTTTGGAGGAGGTTGCAGTTTGACTGTGTTTAGGCTATCCAAAGAATAATTTGGTTTGCAATCACGATTACAATGGGTAAATTTTGTAATGTAGAACTACATGATGGAGTAAGGGATACTGTAAATACATCGTTCCTGGTTCAATTTTGCACAATACTTATGAAATATTGCATACGTTGCCATTGGTGCAGTAGTGATATTGAACAAACAGTAGAGAATTGTATGCTGACATGCATTATAGTATTATTTTTTCATTCCTTGCTTTAATGATAATTTGAAAAAAAATCATTTCATATTGCTGAATTTTGTATGTGAGTATAGGCCTTCTATAGATTGCGGGAATTTTTCCCTGTTCTTGCATTTTTTTTCCAGCTAAATTCCTTTATTCGAAAGAGGGCATAATGTTCTGTAGATGCCAAAAAGAAACAATGTTCAATAATACAAGCAACTGTAGGATGTAAGTATGTACTGAAAGCATTCTTATTGAGATCCTATATAAAATATTGGGATTTTCCAGGTCCTATAGAATTTTTATAGATCTGGATGGTTGGTGAGTTGAAGACTTGAAGAACCACTAGTGATGTTTCAAAGGAGTGATTTATTTTACCTAACACATTATTTAATTATCAAAGTTAATCCATGAACCATTCATCCAAGTATCTTCACTGTGTAATGTTAGCTTAATAAAATACAATACTCGACCCCCTATGCATTTTTGTTCCACAGTTCAATTGAGAACTAGGCTGTTGTTAATGCAATTATGATTGAAAGGGAAACTTAAGAAAAAGCACACCTACTATTTAGTATTGTGTTCTCTTTTTTCTAACTTATACAATAATGATAAAAAAAAATTCTCTTTGGTACACAATCAATTGTGATGTGCTATCTCCATGTCTCATATTGGAGTCAACATAATGTTGGTGGAGTACTCCTTCTGGTCATACAATAAAGGTCGTTTTGATAATATTTTGATCAAACATTGAGAATATAAATTGCAAATAACTTTTAATTTGTTAAGTTTAGACATGTGAAAATTATATGATTAGATTTGTCTCGAAAAGTACTTTCATAAAAATATACATATGTCACTTTTTATAAATATTATTATAAAAAATAGAAGTCAAAGTTGTGTTTTGAAGACCGTGTTATTGTCCTTTGGACAACTTTTATTATGTGACCGGAGAGAGTACAGTAGAAGCCAACGATGAGAATATCCATGGCCTGGTGGACTGCAGGAGGTGGTATCCACGTGGGTGCCGCAGGCGAGACGCTACTTCATGGAAAAAGGTGACAGGCGCCATCGTTACTGCTATCATACTAGTCGCCGTCAGGGTTCACAAAACGGGCCAAACGTCCGGTTCACTGGTTTTCGTTTTAATTTTTTTTTGAATTTTGAAAATTTGACAGATTTTAAAAAAAAAATATGTAAAAAAAACTAGATGAAAAATCATGATTTTTGGTGGAATCCTTTTTTAAAAAAATTTAAGATTTAAGTGCCAAAAAAATTCGAAAAAGAAAAAAACTTACCTTATCCTCCCCGCGCTCCAGAAGCTCCCATTCGCGTCTGTGACTACTCCCTGCTCGCCGTCCGCGACCTTGTCGCGTCACCTCCGCCGCCGTCCGCCCCTTTGTCGTTGAAAACCGCCGCCCGACCGCGGCTAGCCGGCCGATGTCGTCGGTAAGCCGGTCGGCTCCGTGGGCGCAGCGGTTGGAGCGGCAAGCCAGCCGGCTCGAGCGGCTCGGCTCCAGCG
>BCLF01000029.1:2279507-2299598 GCA_001602275.1 Zoysia japonica | reverse complement strand
AGCCAGCCGGCTCGAGCGGCTCGGCTCCAGCGGTTAGCCGGCCTCCGGTGCGCGCGCGTCGCGGGGAAGGCGGGCCAGCGGCTAGCCGCTCGATATTGGCGGTAAGCCGGCCGATCTACGGTGATTTCAGGCAGAGGAGGTGAGGCAGCGACTTTGTTCATTTTTTCTTCAAATGTTGGGTGATTTGCTTAGTTTCAATGTTTTCTTCAATGTAGTATGGCGGATCAACCGGATTCGGTTTGGGAACACGGGTAGAATGTGTACCCCGGGTTCCGTTGCAAGTATTGCAAGAGCGTGAAGAGAGTGGGTAGTGCCAGAAGATTCAAGCAACATTTGGCACATCGGGGCAGCAATGTGGTGGGTTGTGCTCACGTTCCTGCCGAGGTGCGAGACTATTTCCGTCGAGAGCTTGATAGGACCGCGGAGCGAAGGAAGGGCCGAGCTAGACAGGCCTTGAGACAACAAGATATTGCAGGTGAGGGCAATGTGAATGTGGAGGATGATGAGGACCTGCCGGCTGCCATGCGGCTATCTAGAGAGGAGGAAGAATTCCGGCAGTGACAGCGTATGCATGGTGGTCAGTTCGAGCAATGTGTTGGTAGTTCGTCGGGTGCAGGTGCTTCCTCGGGGGCAGGTGGTTCCTCTGAAGATGCAGGTGCTTCCTCTGAAGGTGGTGGTGGAGGATTGTTTAGCATGATGAGAAGATCAATGTCATAAAAGTCAAATTATAGGGAACGGGTTCAAACCAGGATAGATACTGGTCCATAGACGATAAAGAGCAAGCTAGCAAAGTCAGCAATTGGAAAGGCGTGGTCCAAATTCTTTCACACAGAAGCCATCGTTGGAAGGAAGGCGGATAATCTGTACTTTATCAGCGCAATCAAAGAGACATAGAGATGGGGTAGGCTATTTTCATTTCTTTCATTATGTTCATAGTATGTTTGCACATATTTAGGTCACGATTCATTATGTTCACAGTATGTTTGCATATATTTAGGTCACGATTCATTATGTTTGCAGGTGAGGGCGTTTCTAGCCCAACTGACAGGGAAATAGATGGAACATACCTTGATCAAAACGAAGAAGATATTCAGAAGGAATTCGAGAAATTCAAGGTAGAGTGGCCGACGCATGGTGTAACTATCATGTGCGACTCTTGGACTGTACCTATAGGGATGAGCTTGATAAATTTTATGATCTACTGTAATGGTGTCATGTTTTTCCACAAGTCTTCTGATGTTACAGGAAACAGCCAGTCAGCAGAGTTCATATTCAAAGTACGTTCATATGTTATTTCTATTGATCATTCAATGAATTTGCACCACTGTCATATTTATTAATGTCATGTTCATTTGCAGAAAATAAACAAAGTGTGCATTGATATTAGTTCAGAGCATATTGTCCAAATTATTACAGACAATGGTTCGAACTACAAGAAAACGTGCAAGCAACTAAGGATCAAGTACAATCATATTGTCTGGCAACCGTGTATGACACATACAACCAACTTGATGCTAAAGACCATTAGTGAGTTTCCATAACACAAAGCTGTGATACAATCTACTCGCAGAGTTTCTTGTTAGTTGTGCAATCATAATCAGCTACACTCTATGATGACGAATGCTATTGGTGGTGAGTTGGTGAGATAGAATGCAACTCGTTTTGGTACCAACTATATGTTTCTTGAGAGTATGCATCGTCGGAGGGACAAGTTCATGGTATGGATGGGTTCTCAAAGTTTTTTAAAAAGTTGATGGTCAAACACTGATGAGGGAAGATATGCACACTTATGCCTAGCTAGCATGTTATGGTGGGACACAGTGAAGTATGTGGTTGATGTCTGCGACCATTGTATGCATTCCTTTAATTTTCTGATCAAGATAAGACCCCAACTTAAGTGAAGTTCTTATGAGGTATCATCTATTAAAAAATGAGTATCAAACTCTTTTCCACAATGATGATGAAGAGTACGAGAGGTACATGAAGGTTATTAATCGTCAGATGTATGATATTTGTAATGACACGTTTGTCAATGCAAGTAAAATTATTTTTACCAACATAACCACTAATGCATTTCATTAAAGATTATTACATATCTAATTATTGCTATATTACGTACAGCTGGAGCGTTGCACCCAAGTGCGCAGTATTCATATGGGTTCAGTGCAAATACGTTGCATGATCTTCGAGATGCATTTTCGCGTATAGCACCCATCGATACGTGTGTTCAGGTGCTGCAGGAGGCGAAAATTTGGAGAAAAAAATAAGGTGCATTCGCAACTGAGTTGGCCAGCAGGATGGCAGTGGATGCAAAAACTTCACCTGCTCAATGGTGGCACATGTTTGGTGCCAAATCTTCAGAAGCTTGCTTTGCGTCTAATGTCGCAGTGCGCTTCATCTAGCGGATGCGAGCGTAATTAGAGTACATTCGCATTAGTCCTCATAAAAGTGCGCAACAGACTCTTCCATGCCAAATTGCATAAGTTGTTGTATGTCAACTACAATCTCAGAATGCGAATTCGGGATGCTGGATTCACATATAAACCACCAGAAGCTGATTCCTTTGATCGTCTCATAGAGCTATCTTTGTACGATTCTTCTAATCCAATGAGAGATTGGATGGAACATAGAAAATTAAATGTTGATCCTCTTCTTGATGAAGAGGACACAGAGAGTGACACTCCTCTACTATCCCGTCTAGTGACCACTGATGAAGCTAGTAGACAGTTGCTACGATTGTCTTGTGCTGCAACGATGTGTGAATAGACAGAACAAAATATGGGTGACACTCACATAGAAAAGAGAAAGCACCAGCGTCAAAGAAAAAAGGCAGGTGCTAAAAAGAAAAGAAGCATGAGCAAAGGCAAAGTTAAAGGTAAAGGAAAAGGGAAAGGTACGGAAGTGGCCAGCGATGACTCCACAGATTATAGAGACACCAGATGAAGCTCACCTTACCAGGAGTCCAATGACAACAGCTCTCGGACAGATTTTGGAGACGCACCAGGTGATGCGGACGTGGTTTCTGACTCCCAGCCACCATCAACTACGTATCATTTCACAGGTAACCATATCTTCGCATCATATGAGTAATTTTAACTCTTTTCTCTTACAGTTAACTTTTTTTGCAGGTGAGACAGACTTCACCCATGCTATACAAGATTAAAACCATAGCGCTCTACAGTCACAGAGGACCACAATGGAGGGTAGGCAGCATCAATATGGTGCTTACTACTCGAGGACAGACAGTGATACCTTCTACAACCAAAGTCTTGAGTACTACAATTATCTTTGGGTGATCATAACTCACAACCAACTACCACATGGGTGTACAAATGATAGAATCTCGAATTTTATCACATGTTGCGCTCACAATAGAAGACAACTTCCGCTTGGACGGATCAAACTTGGAATGAATTCAAAGCAGAGTTGCTTGCCACTAGAAGAATTCAACTAATGTCAAGTGATGAGTGCGACAGGGCTTATTTTGATTGGAATGCAATTTCAATGTAAACTGTCAACTTCTTGTATGAATTTTGTGTACGAACTTTAGGTATGACTTTATGTATGAAATATGGATTGCATTGTTATAGATATATTGTCAAATTATGTATGTATTATCCATTGATAAAGTATATATTGTGTAAATGTATTGCAAAAATTTAAAAAAGTCATGCCAAAATTTTCTAGATTTTTTTTCTATTTTTTCCTTATTTTACAAAAAAATTCTGGTTTTTTATTTTGTCGTCCGGTTTTTCGCCTAAACTGGCCGGTTTACCGGTTTGCATGCTGGTTGCCGACAATTTTTCAAAATTTGAATTTTGACCGGTTTTCGGACCGGGTTTTTTGGTTTTACCGAAAACCGAAATATCACTGACGACCGGTTTTTTTTTTTTTGCATCAAACGGTTTTGTGAACCCTGTCGCCGTACACGGAGCAGAGCATGAACAATATGTTCATCGTGGAGGAAATGAAGGTCCGACTGGTACTGGATGGCTACAATGAGGAGCTAGTGAAAGCGGAGGATGTGGACGCAGAGGTGCAAGCTAGTGATGGAGTTTGAGAAGGGCCCCAGGCTCCGGAAAAGGCTGTGTGGCGAAGAAGACTCTGGCATTGGAAACTGTCAACGGTGAAACGTCTCTTTGATGAGTTTGATATAGTCCCAGCACTGGGTGGAAAATTGATGATTTTGGAACTCCTTATCTTATTGCTTTGACAACTTGATACTCTGTGGGTGGATGAGTATGGCGACCTGATGAATGAATGATATTATGTGGGTTGAGGTTTAAATTGTCAAGGTCCAATAATTTTAGTTTAAAAAATCAAATACCTCGTGTGGGTGGCATGTTAACTCATGACACCATGTACTTAATTTCCACACATTATTCCACTCCACGGCGAAAACGAGAAAGAGAAACGTGGCTCCGTTGACCAATTCAACCGAGCGTCGAACACCCGATGGTGTTCAAAAAGTCGACGAAGGCGGCCTCCGACGATCCACCGCTTTTCAGCACGGTGACCGCGATGTCCTTCGCCACTGCCATCCTCTCCCTGAGCTCCTTCCCTTGCTCGGAGTCCATGACCAGCCGGACCTTGGCCTCGACCTCCTTCGCCGTCACCATGCCCTCGTCGTAGCCCTGCATCACCACCCCCAGCTTCAACGCCTCCGCGATGATCACCTTGTTCAGCTTCTGCTCCGCGTACATGGGCCAGCAGATCATCGGCACCCCTGCCGTAATAGCCTCCAGCGTGGAGTTCCACCCGCAATGCGTCACGAACGCGCCGGTGGACGCGTGCCGCAGAACCTGCACCTGCGGCGCCCATGTCGACACCACCAGACCACGGCCACGCGTCCGGTCCAGAAACCCGTCCGGGAGCAGGGCCTCCAGCGCCGCCTCTCCGCGGCCGTCGAACCGCTTCGTCGAGTCTGCGTCGGGCGCGACAGGCGGGCGCACGGCCCAGAGGAACGCTTGCCTGCTCCTCTCGAGCCCCATGGCGATCTCCTTGAGCTGCTCCATCGGCACCGAGCTCGCGCTCCCGAAACAGAGGAACACCACGCTCCGTGCCGGCTGGGCGTCGAGCCACGTTAAGCACTCGTGCTTCCAGTCGCCTCCTCTCTCCTCGCTGACCAACGGACCGACGCAGAACAGTCTCGGCACTGGCTCGCCGGGACGAGGACTCCCATCTTCCATGGCCTTCACTGCTGCAGGCTCCAGCCACTCGAACGTGTTAGCCAGTACGCCCTTGGCTTTGACAATCTGCTCAAAGAGAACAATGGTTGTTTTGTACTGCTCGGTGTCAGGAGCAAGCAGAACATCCGGCATGTCGGAGGCTTGAACTGGGTACATGCCGGGGAAGTGCAGCAAGGTGCGCTGCATGTCCCTGAACGAGACGTCAGACGGCATGATGGGTATGTGCAGGTAGACAGCCACCGGAGAAGCACCGGACGGGTAGAACATGTAAGCCGGGAGTCCGAGCTCCGCGATGGCGTCGAGCGCGCACCCGCAGAAGAAGTCTACAACGAGCGACTTCACGGACGGGATTGACTGCACGAAAGCTATGAGGTGGGTGGTGGCGGCGCGGAGGTCGGCGATGAGGGTGATGAAGGGGTCAGCGTCGGGATCGGCCACGTCGCCGGAACGAGCAGCTACTGCCGGGAGCAGGTGGAAGGAGACCGCCGGGTAGGAGGCACAGAGGCGCGCAACCGTCACAGAGGAGCTGCTTGATGACGGAACGTCGGCGATGACGAGGGTGACGGGGACGCCATAGCCGGCTAGGCGGTCGGCGAACAGCACCATCGGGTGGAGGTGGCCTCGGACCAACCATGTGTACAGCACCACGGCGCTGCCCATTTCTCTGGATAACTGGATACGGCAATGATCGACTCGCACGGCTGCACCTGTGCTTTTGAAGGCAGATGGCCGCATTGTTTATAGTAGCGCCCAAAGACAATTTGGCCATGTTTTTGGTCATCGCTCGGCGGCAGAATTGCTAAAAGGGCAGAAAAGATGGGCAGGGTGTATGCATTGTTGACGACGGGAGGCGGCCAAGACCGAGACAACCATGTGGACTGAATGGAGTCATCTTTTCAAATTAGCTGCCGATGCAATAAACGAGCCAGGTGCTCTCTCTGTCCTTTAATTATTCTTTATAGTTTGACAACAAAGACAATATATAAACCATGTCTTTGTTATCTCACCATCACCGCCCGCTTGAGAGGTGTCTTTTTCATTGGTGAAATCTGTGTTATGCTGGCTTGCGTCTCAGATTAGTTGCCAATGCAACAAGCGAGCTACTTCGTAACAATTTAAAACTGCCGTATGCATTGAGATATCACCATCACCATGCCTTTTTCCTTGGTAACGTTTGTGTTAATGTGACTGCTTGCGTCTATCAAATTGATCTGTTGCAATATGGGATGCGTGTAAACCTGCATTTCCTAGCAACGGAAGAACAGTTTCCTACGTATCTAAGCAATAATCAGCTAAGAAACTTCCGTGCTTCCATCGAACTAGATGAGCTAAAATCAACAAATCAGATATCATGTTAGCATCAGTAAGCTAACTACAGATAGCATTATAATCACGATTTTTCTTGTCCCTATTGTTTTTGAATGGTTGTATTTCGAGCGGCTGTAGTTGGTAATTTATAAACTTATATTGACCACGTTTGCTCATTCTTTTCTTGCAGTTGTGATTTTAAAAACATGTGATGCAGTGCTTTAGCGTAATTGTTGTATGATGCCGGAGATGGAAAATTTTGTAAACATATATTTACATATTTTTATGTATTTTTTCATAATGATAATGTATTTTTGTTCCTTTTTTCCTTAGATTAGGTGAGATTTTCAAGCCCTTGAGATCCAACAAGGCTTTTTTTCCTTCGTCAGATGTAACCTTCTCAGAGCGGTGGGCTTCGTGTTTTCGGGCCAGCGCCCGGATTTAATTCTAGCCTAGTTTGTGTTTTTTTTTCCCTCTTTTTGGGCGCATTTGGTTGTTGAGGCTGCGGCTGCTGCTGCTTGTTTGCACAGTAAAAAAACAATTGATCCGTGCAGCCGCAGCTAACAGCTGCCGCCGCAGCCTCAGCTGGGGAACAGACTCGTTGTTTCTATTTCAGGGGTAATTACCTCGAAGCGTTTCACATTTATAGTTCTCCCCGTTATTTGCATATCAATTAGAAAATTATTAAGCCATTTTTTTCCTAAAAACATTTTAACATTGAAATTTATTATAGTGAGACGATGTATTTGCATCATCAAGCGAATTTTTTTAAACATTGAATTCCCTTTGTTAGCAACTAAAGAATGTTTTCTGGATAACAGTATTTGAATAACTAGCCAGATTAACTAACCAAACTGCATGCCTACGACATACAAGTACTGAATTCATCTGAAACATTTTTTCACCCTGATGTTTCAATCATCAATAAGCGTTCAAGCTTCCAACTGCGATGTTATTCAAATGGCCAAATCCCTCAAAAACTCACCTAAAGCAATGTAAGATGACCCACCTTCTTTGATGGCATCTGCAGCCATCATCTTCGCCATCGCCATCCTGTCTTGAAGCTTGATCCCTTCCTCAGACTCCATCACAAGCCTCACCTTCGCCTCCACCTCGTCAGCCTTCACCAACTCCTCGTCATAGCCCTCCACTGTTACCCCGATCTTCATCTCCTCCACCATGTGCACCTTGTTCAGCCTCTGCTCTGCGTACAACGGCCAGCAGATCATCGGCACGCCGGACATTATCGCTTCCAGCGCCGAGTTCCAACCGCAGTGAGTCACGAACGCAGCCACGGCCTCGTGGCGGAGCACCTCCGTTTGTGGCGCCCAGTTCTTCAGGACCAATCCTCTGTCTTTCGTTCCCTCCAAAAACCCATCCGGAAACAATGCCTCAAGATCAGGCTCGGGAGAGCCGCTCTGCTCCCTGCGTGGGCGTCGCACGATCCACAAGAACCTCTGCCCGGAGCGCTCGAGCCCGCGCGCCGTCTCTTCCAGCTGCGCCGCCGAGAAGGTGCCCATGCTCCCGAAGCAGAGGAACACCACGCTCCGCTTGGGCTGCCCGTCCAGCCAGTCGAGGCACATGTGCCTCTCGCCGCAATTCTCGGTGTTGTCACCACCGCCGACAAGTGGCCCGACGCAGTAAATTTTCGGGGTTGCGCGGCCGGGCAGGCAGTGTCCGCCACGGATAGCATTCAGGGCCCTCGCCTCCAACCACTCGAAGCTGTTCACTAGAATGCCTTTTGCTTCGGGCAACCGGTCGAGCTGCTGCAGCCGAGTCGTGCACACGTCGCTCTCCCGGTCATGCATGGTGTCTGGCATGTCCAGCGCGGGAACGGGCGGAACGCCGGCGAAGCTCAGCGGCGCCTTGCCCATATCCTTGAAAGAGCACGGCGCCGCGCGGCAGATGGTAGGAATCTGGAAGTACACCGCGAGGTCGCCGGCCGCGGACGGGTAGAACGTGTAAGCGGGGACGGCGAGCTCCGCGGCGACGTCGAGCGCGTCGGTGCAGAACATGTCGACCACGAGCGCGTGGACGGCAGGCAGCGAGCCGAGGAACTCCCTGAGCGCGGGGTTCGCGGCGCGGAGCGCGTCCAGGAAACCCATGATCGGGTGGGAGTACTGCTTGCCGGCGCGGGCCGGGAGCGAGATGGGGAGGAGACGCACCGTGATGGAGGGACTGGCAGCAGCCAGGCGGGCCAGGGCAGCCGTCAGCACGGCGTCCTTGTCCGGCGGATCGACGACGGCGATGGTGACGGCGACGCCGCCGCAGCGTAGTAAGGCCTTGGCCAGTTGTGCCATGGGGTTCAGGTGACCCACGCCCAAGGACGGGTAGAGGACCACCGTCTTCTCCGCCATGGCCTCGTTGGTTCCCTCCCGGCCTCACTCGAGGAAAAGCGGTGAGGTATACAGGAAACCGGTCGAGTTGCCCGGTTCCGTTCACGACGAGAAGTGTCACGGTCCAAAGAATAGCAGTACCACACGACACGACACGCAGGAGGCATGTGGGCGAGCACTACAAAGCAGGATCAGAAGGTGGGGCCTTTTTCAAAGGGGAACCAATGAATTTCACTTGGCATGAATTGATGACGTTAAAACCAAGAGTTTGCAGTAGTAATTAAACCGATTTCCATTTTGCTCGCCCTCGTCTTATTGGCCAGTACAACCTTTTTGATGACAAGGATTACCACTACCATAACCATGCGTCATGACCAATCCTTGATCAAATTTTGGATGACAAGAATTTTATTGGTAAAACTCTTCCAATTTTGTCCTGCCAAAATATAGCTTATTTTCAATAGCACAATTTATTTCTAGTTTATTTACAAAAATAAGCAAAAATTATGCTAAAAAATAAATTTATTTTACAGTTTATTAGGTCAACAACTTTTTTAAATAAATTAAAAAACAACTTATTTTTCAACTGCTTTTTAACAGCTGTAAAAATAAATTATTTTTTAACAAATTTCAGTTGCGCCAAACAAATTCATACTCGTTGTCACTGTAGCATCACGAGAAGAGGTTGGCATGGATGTCCGCATTCGCGTCAGCAACTTTTCATGAATCAGATTGTCTCATCCGGCTGGTCTGAGAACAAATGATACGAAAACTAACTGCTGGACATTATTTTAGAGTTTTTAGACCGTAAAAGTTCTATTAAAATCATATGGCACTTCAATCGAATTGTAAATTCCTACTACAATATAACACGTTTATGACTCTTCTATTATGCAAACTGATGTTCCATAAACTCTATCATTCATTAATCTGCTCTGCAAGGTTTTCCACATCTGACAAGAATCGAACGATTGCCGCATGAGACGAGCCTCCGACTGCTAACGCTGCCTCCGCTTCTTTCTTGCGTGCCTCCAGTCGCGCCTTGAGCTCCCTCCCCACCTTAGATTCCATGACAAGCCTCACCTTCGCCTCCACCTCCTCGGCCCTAACAAAACCTGTTTGGTATCCATCAATTTCCACCCCAACGCCCATATCCGTGGTCATGAACACCCTGTTCAGCTTCTGCTCTGCGAACAAAGGCCAACATAACATCGGGACCCCTGCCATGATGCCCTCCAGCGTCGAGTTCCAACCACAGTGAGTCACGAATGCACCTGTCGCTGGGTGGTGTAGCACTTCCACCTGCGGTGCCCAAGACTTGACGATGAAGCCTCGGTCCTTGGTCCGCTCCAAGAACCCCTCCGGCAGGAGGGCGTCAAGGTCCGGCTCCGGGAGTTGCTCCAAGAGCCTCTTGGGGTCATCGATCTTGGCCGGCACGCGTACAACCCAGAGGAAACGGTGCCCTGACCGATCCAGGCCAACAGCAATCTCCTTGAGCTGCTCTGCGGGGAGGGCACCCATGCTCCCGAAGCTGAGGAACACGACGCTGTTTTTCGGCTGAGCGTCGAGCCATGCGAGGCACTCGTGCCTCCCTGCCTTGTCGCTGTCACGCGCTCCTTGGCGGACCAACGGCCCAACACAGTAGATTGGAGGCAGCGTCTTGCCGGGGACGCATAGGGGATCCGCGAACGCCTGCACCGCCCGGCTCTCCAACGACTCGAAAGTGTTAAACAGAACTCCTCTGGTGTCCAGGCCGCGCTCGAGAATACTCGCCATGGCCTTGCACAGCTCGTCCTCCGGGTCCTCGAGCAGTTCCTTGATGAGATGAGACGCCGGGACGGGAGGAACGCCGAGGAACTCGAGGGGCGTGTCACCCAGCTCCTTCAATCCTTTTTCCGTTTTGGCCAGCAGAGCCGGCACCTGTGTTAAGGCGACCTGAGCTGACGCACCTGACGGGAGGAACGTGTACACGGGGACGCCTAGTTTCGCGGCGACGTTGATGGCGTCGACGCCGAACATGTCGACGACCAGAGAGTGCAGCCGCTCCCGTGGGATGGCGCAGAGGATCTTTTCGAGCTTCTCACTGTACTGGCGCAGCATGTGGAGCCAGGGGAGGAGCGGATGCTTGCCGGAGCCAGTGGGTTCGACTTGGATTGGCGGCAGGACATGGAAGGTAATGGATGGATTGGCGGCGGTGATGCGCTCCACGACATCGGCGCTGAAGTCGAACGACTTGATGGGCGGTGGGAGGATCACCATGGTGACGTCGTAGCCGTGGTTGAGGAACACCTTGGCGAGCTCTGCCGTCGGCACGACGTGGCCGACGCCGGCGCAGGTGTACAGAACGATAGTCTGCTTCATGGCTTCTTTTCTTTTCTTCTTGCTTTTTTTAGGAGCTTATCGGTAACAAGGATGCACGACCAGAAAAGTCACTGATGATTATGTAGCTTTACCAGAAGGATTTTGGGAGGATGCTGCGGAAATGGCTGGGACGCGCAAGTTATAGCCGCACGCTGCCTTGTTGCCCAAGCAGCTTGACTAGTTCATTTTCCTGGAGGTCAATAAAAAGCTACTAATTTAATGAGAGTTGGTTTGGAAATCTTCAATTCCCTCCCACTTTGGTTAAAGTCAGAATAGTTTTCACTTGAATCATTGTTAGATTCATCGTAAAGTAATTTCACAATAAGTATTTTTTATCTTTCAAATAATTAATATATTTAGATACTATTAGTTAAAATTGAAACTATTTGACTTTGGTAAAATTCAAAAAAAAATATTGTACATTTTTTTGACAGGAGTACTCCTACATGGGATAAGTTTTTTTTGTTGTGTGTGTGTGAGGAGTGGGAGGGGGTTGGCGAACTGCGGAACTGGGAGGATGCTTCCTGCTCTATTCACTTGATTCGGAAGAATCGGTACGGTGTTCAGGTTTGTTTGAATTGTCACCATAAGTGGAGTAGTAGTAGATAAACGTCGCAAAGAAAAAAAAAAAGGTGGTACTTATCTACTACTCGACTGTGGAATCCTGGGAGGGCTTAACATAATTTGACAGTAGACTACCGAAGAGCGGCGAAAGTTACAAGGGTACTTGTGACACAAGGTGCCAGATGCTTGATATATTTCATTTGTTCATGTGCTGCTGTGCCAGTCTTCATGTAATCATGTTCATGTGCTCAGCGATTTTACGGTCAAGCACTATGCCAGTCTTCATGTTCTTTAAATTTTATACTGGTGTATGGTAAAAAACTACTTAACAATCAGACAGAACACAACAGTAACATAAACATCCAGAACAGTTGCAAAATTGTCACTGTCCACACTATTTATTAGCTAGATTCTTAACATCCTCCAAGAACTGGAAAAATGCCGCCTGGGATGAGGCCCCATCCTCCAACGCCTTCTCTGCTTCTTTTTTCAGTTTCGCCGCTTGTTTCCGAAGCTCCTTCCCTTGCTCGGACTCTATCATCAACCTCACCTTGGCCTCCACCTCCTCGGCCTTGACAAAACCTGTATTGTACCCGGTCATCTCCACCGCGATGCCCATGACTTCAGCCATGAACACCTTGTTCATTTTCTGCTCAGAACTCAGTGGCCAACACATCATCGGCACGCCTGCCATGATGCTCTCCAGTGTCGAGTTCCATCCACAGTGGGTCACGAACGCGCCGATTGCCTGGTGGTTAAGTACGTCCACCTGTGGCAACCATGACTTGAGGACGAGGCCTCGGTCCTTAGTCCGCTCCAAGAAGCCTTCTGGCAGGAGAACATTGAAGTCCGGCTCCGGGCGTTGCTCCCAGAATCTCTTCGGGTCATCGGTGCCGGCCGGTGTGCGCACGACCCACAAGAATCGTTGCCCAGATCTCTCCAGTCCAACGGCGATCTCCTTCAGCTGCTCCTCCGAGAGCAAGCCCTTGCTCCCCCAGCAAAGGAACACGACGCTGCGCTCCGGCTGCGCGTCAAGCCACTGGAGGCAAGCGTGCCTCTCTGTTTTTTCTTGTTTCGTTGAGGCTTTCTCAATCAAGGGGCCAATGCAGTAGATCTGAGGCAGCACACGGCCAGGCACGCACAGAGGATTTCTGAACGCCTGGACGGCCTTGCTCTCCAAGGACTCAAAAGTGTTGACCAAAAAGCCATGGGTGTCCGTGTTACGCTTCCAAACGCCCAACAGTGTCTTGCATAGCTCTTCCTCCGGGTTCTCGAGTAGTTCCCTGATGAGGTGCGACGCCGGCATTGGCGGCGCCCCAAGGAAATCGAGGGGGGTGTCCCCAAGCTCCTTCAAGCCAGTTTGCCTACCGGCAAGCAGGTTTGGCAGCTGGGTTAGGACGGCCAGAACTCCAGCGCCCGAGGCGAAGAACGTGTACACGGGGATGTCCAGCTTGAAGGCGATGTCGATGGCGTGGGCACAGAACACTTCGATGATAAGGGAGTGAAAGCGCTCCCTCGGGATGGATCGCAGAAAGCTCTCGATCTTCTCGTTGTACTGGAGCATGAACTCAAGCATGAGGAGGAGAGGGTGCTTGGTGGAGCCAGCGAAGTCAGGGGGTTGGATCGGCGCGAGGACATGGAATGAGATGGACGGATTGGCGGCGGCGATGCTCTTGATTATGCTCTCGTTGGAATCGGTTGACTTGATCGGCGGCGGGATGAGCAGCATGGTGACGTCGTAGCCCTGCTCAAGGAAGACCTTGGCGAGCTGCGTCATGGGGCCGACGTGACCGACGCCGCCGGCGGGGTACAAAACGACGGTCTGTTTCATGGCTCCGCTTTCCATGAGATCCGTGGTTAGTCAACCAATGGTAAAGCAAGATGAGAGGGGGAGAAAAGGGCGGAGCTGGGAGTTTGGGCTTAGCGGAAATGTCCGTGAAGCGCGCGACCTTTATACGCTGCGCTGGGGCTTTTCCTTGGACCCGAAGCGACGTCGAAGCCGCTTCTTACTCTGACGGTGGACTGAACGGGAGGATGCTTCCTGGTACTAGCTGTTACCTGACTTGACTTCTGAAGAAGCGAAAAGCTATAAACTTGTTCAAGCACGTTTTGATAGTACTCCGTTGCACTCATCTGTCCATGCTTGCAGCATATGCAATGGTACAATTTATATATTGCAGAGTCAACATAACTAGGTAAACTCCTTTACTACTTTGTTTTGTTCAGATAATTAAGGGCTGAACGCCTGAGTGATATGTCTCGGGATACAAGAACAATTGACTTTGTGACGGCTATAATAAAAAAAGAGAGAGACGAACAACATGCGTTGAAGAATTGGAAACTGGATTTTCAGACCACTGTTAGACACGTAAACCACGTCATAGTTGTGTGTCTTCGTGCGTCGTGTGAGATCATGGGTTATTTGTTAACGTATGCGTGCATGCGTAGTGAGTCTAAGTGCCCAGTCCGTTCGTGTGTGTGCAGCATGCTGCGCATCAGAGTCGGAGGAAGTTGGCGTGCGTGGCACCGTGGCCGACGAGTACGTGCGAGATGGCCGAGTCGTGCGGTACGTGCGAGATCGCCAGGCAGTGAAGGTGGTGCTCCAAGTTGCTATATAGGTCTTGTAATCCTCCGTTGAAGTTAAGTCGTGTGCGAGAAATACAAGCCGAAAAGGCGTTTGTCTCCAATGATGTGTGTTTGAGTTTCCAGTCTTCTTCCTCCTCCATCCAGTGCACTAGCGTGAGACTTGAGAGCTCCTGGGATTTCCAACATTTGGTATACAGAGCCAGCTTTGTGAGGGAGAAGAGATACAAAGACGCCACAGAAGCTCCACGGCAACGACGGCTCGAGCTCCAGCACCCCCGACGACATGCTTCGTCCAGCTGCGGTGGAGCGCGTAGTCTCCAACTCCGGCATGGTGGAGTTGCCGCTGCTGACAAAAACCAACTACCATGATTAGTCTTTGGTCATGCATGTCAGCCTTGAAGCGCTAGGGTTGTGGGACGTGGTGGAGTCCGGCAAGGCGGAACGTCGCGAGGACAGGCTAGCTTTGACCACCATTCTTCATGGGGTGCCGGCAGACATGAAGGCGGGGCTCGCCGTGAAGAAGTCCGCAAAGGAGGCGTGGGTGACGGTGAGTACGATGAGGATGGGTGATGATCGTGTGAAGGAGGCGAACGCGCAGCTGCTTTTGAAGGAGTTCGAGATCATTGCGTTCCAAGACGGCAAATCAGTTGATGATTTCGTGGCGCGGATCACCGGGCTCGTCGGCAACCTTCATGAGCTTGGCGAGAAGATGGAGGACAGTCGCATAGTGAGAAAGATTCTACACGTGCTCCCGTCAAGGTACAACCAAATCGCGTGCTCAATTGAGTTGCTGCTTGATTTGAACACCATGTCCATTAAGGAGCTCGTTGGGAGGCTGCGTACGGCGGAGAGCCGCTGTGGTGCCAGTAGCGAGCAAGTTACGAGCAGCGTCGAGAGGCTACTGCTCACGGAGGAGCAGTGGGAAGCACGTCGTCGTTAGTGCGGCAAGGATCAGCGCAGCAGTGGTGATGATGATCGTGGCAGCGGCCGCGACGAGGACGACGACACTCGCAATACAAGCTCGGGCAACAGCAGGCGTGCTAGAGGTCGCCATCGAGGTCGGTGCTTCAACTGCGGCGAACGTGGGCACATCGCGAGGAACTGCACCAAACCGAGGAAGGAGAAGGCCCTGCTGACCGACGTCGGGGAAGCAGCGCTCCTGTAGGTCAAGACTGCGTCAATGTCGTGGTTTAGGGGGAGTTTGTTAGACACGTAAACCACATCATAGTTGTGTGTCTTCGTGCGTCGTGTGAGATTATGTGTTGATCGTGGGTTAGTTGTTAATGTGTGCGTGCGTGCGTAGTGAGTCTAAGTGCCCAGTCCGTTCGTGTGTGTGTGCAGCATGCTGCGCTTCAGAGTCGGAGGAAGTTGGCGTGCGTGGCACCGTGGCCGACGAGTACGTGCGAGATGGTCGAGTTCATGTGGTACGTGTGAGATCGCCGGGCAGTGGAGGTGGTGCTCCAAGCTGCTATATAGGTCTCTGTAATCCTCCGTTGAAGTTAAGTCGGGTGCGAGAAATACAAACCGAAAAAACGTTTGTTGCCGATGATGTGTGTCTAAGTTTCCAGTCTTCTTCCTCCTCCATCCAGTGCACTAGCGTGAGACTTAGAGCTCCTGGATTTCCAACAACCACTTTGGTAGAAATCAAACATTTACTTTGTGGACGCTGCACGCAAGACTAACCACAATCAGGGATGAACATCGTTGTCGAGATCTTTCAAGAATTGGACGAAAGCCGCATGGGATGAACCTCCTTCCTTGAGCGCCTCGGCTCCTGCATGCTTCGCCGCGTTGACCCGCTGTCTGAGCTTCTTCCCGTCCTCCGACTCCATCACCCACCTGACCATCGTCTCCACCTCCTCTGCTGTCACCAGCGCCTCATTGTAGCCCCTCATCTCCACGCCAAGCTTCATCGCCTCTACGATGAAAACCTTGTTCATCCTCTGCTCTGCGTACAGCGGCCAGCACAGCAGCGGCAGCCCCGCGGTGATGCCCTCCAGCGTCGAGTTCCAACCGCAGTGCGTAACGAACGCGCCGGTCGCACGGTGGCGCAGCACGTCCACCTGCGGCGCCCAGGACTTGAGCACGAGCCCTCTTTCCTTGGTCCGCGCCAAGAACCCGTCGGGAAGGAGCGCCTCGAGTTCTGGCTCCGGAAGAGAATCGCCGAACTTGTATTCGTCGCTGCGCGGGCTCCGGACGACCCACAGAAACCTCTGCCCTGACTTCTCCAAGCCAAGGGCGATCTCCTCAAGCTGCTTCTTGGGGAGCGTCCCCTGCTGCCGAAGGCGAGGAACACGACGCTGTGGTCTGGCTGCCCGTCCAACCACCGGAGGCACTCGTGCTCCTTTTGATCACCTTCCGAGACCAGCGGTCCGATGCAGTAGACCGGCGGCGTGGCACGGTTGGGGACGCACAGCCCGTCTCTCAGTGCGCGCACCGCGCTGGTCTCTAGCGACTCAAAGGTGTTGACGAGAATCCCCGCGGCATCTGCCATCCGCTCATTCACGCGGAGGATAGTCTTGGCTCCCTCGCTTGCATCTGAACACTCAGAGGGCAAATCCGATGCTCTCAACGGAGGAGCACCCGGAAAGGAAAGAAACGAGTCACCGAGCTCCCGGAAGCTCGTGTTCATGCTGGCTCGAGTGCTAGGCAAGTTGAGGAAGATGGCGAGGTCTCCGGCACCCAACGCGTAAAAGATGTAGGCCGGTAACTTGAGCGAGGCCGCGACGTCCAGCGCGTCCGTGCAGAACATGTCGAAGACAAGCGCGTCGACGGATGGCAGCGTGCCGAGGAAGTCGCGAAGAGGCGCGTTCATGGCGCTGAGGAACTCGAACATCTTGACGATTTTGTCCGAGGTTGAGTCAGCTGGAGAAGGCGCCGGCGCCGGCGGAGCGAGGACGTGGAAGGTGACAGATGGGTTCGACGCCGCGGCGCAGGCTACCACGGCAGAGAAGTCAGGGGATTTGACCGGCGGCTCGACGAGAGCAACGGTGACCGCAACGCCGCGCTGCACGAACATCTTGGCCACCTGGACCATCGGCGTGAGGTGGCCGACGCCGAGGCCCGGGTACAGAACCACCGTCTTCTTCATCTTCGTGAGGTGGCGCGCGGGAATGTGGACTGGCGTGTTCGAGTTTCTCTGTGTGGAAATAAAATATGCTTTTCGCGCGACGAATGGCAAAATGTATTGGCAGTCTGGAGTGCTGGACACTTGTTCGTGGTGTGTGTTTCGACCGCAACCACACAGTCCAGTAGTCCCCTCCACAGTCCGCACGCCTTGTCCGACGGAGCAGACGATAGGGGAGGGGGTGAGTGGCTGTATCAGAAAGTTTCAGTAACCGTTCGAGCTGCGGAAACCAGACGGCTCCGGTTTATTAGAAAATAAATTACATTCCAACCTCTGTGTTTTATTAATAATATTTTATTATATATAAAATATATTTTTTAAATTCGTCATTAAATAAACTTTCATAAAAATTATATTTTTATATTAAAAATTATGTAATTTTTTAAATATTATTAATAAAAATTTAAAAATTTTAATTTTTTAAACTTAAAAATGCTTATATTTTAAAAGAGACAGTACATGGAAACTCAAATGATCGTAATAACGAGAAGAACAAACAAATTGACCACCCCAACTCCATCTCCAACTCCAACTAGGAACTACCGACAGCTTCCAGGTCTGTCAGGAACTGGACAAAAGCAGCATGGGATGAGCCTCCTTCCTTGAGCGCCTCGGCCGCGCCATCTTTCGCCGCTGCTGCCCGTTCTCGGATTGCTTGGCCACCCTCAGACTCCATCACCCATCTAACCTTTGTCTCCACCTCCTCGGCCTTCACTATCTCTTCGTTGTAACCTCTGATCTCCACCCCAAGCTTCAGCTCCTCGACGATGAACACCTTGTTCATCCTCTGTTCCGCGTACAACGGCCAGCACAGCAGCGGCAGCCCCGCCACGATGCCCTCCAGTGTCGAGTTCCACCCGCAGTGCGTAACAAATGCGCCGGTCGCACGGTGGTGGAGCACGTCCACCTGTGGTGCCCAGGACTTGAGCACGAGGCCTCTTTCCATGGTCCTCTCCAAGAACCCGTCGGGAAGAAGCGTGTGGAGGTCAGGCTCCGGAAGCGGCTCGCCGAACTTATGGTCATCGCTGCGTGGAGTCCGCACGACCCAGAGAAACCTGTGCCCTGACTTCTCCAGGCCGATAGCCATTTCTTCGAGCTGCTTCTTCGGGAACGTGCCCAAGCTCCCAAAGGAGAGGAACACAACGCTGTTGTCCGGTTGCGCGTCCAGCCACCGGAGGCACTCGTGTTCATTTCCGCCATCACCTACGGAAACCACCGGCCCGATGCAGTAGATCGGCGGCGTGGCGCGGTTGGGAACGCACAGTCCGTCCCTCAGAGCGCGCACCGCGCGCGTCTCCAGGGACTCGAAAGTGTTCACGAGAATTCCGTTGGACTCTGGCAACCGCTCGAACATGCGCCACATGAGCTTGGCCGCCTCTCTGTCTGCGGTTGCATCTGCGGGCAAATCCGAAGCTTTGAAGGGAGGCACGCCAGGAAACGAGAGGAGCGAGTCGCCGAGCTCACTGAAACTCGTGGACATCCCGGCCCCAAAGCTAGGCATTTTGAGCAAGACGGCGAGGTCGGCAGCGCCCGGCGCGAAGAAGAAGTAGGCGGGCAGCTCGAGCTCGGCCGCGACTTCGAGCGCCTCACAGCAGAACATGTCGATGACGAGCGCGTCAACGGCACGCAGCGAGCGGAGGAAGTCGCGGAGCGGCGCGTTCATTGCGCCGAGGAAGTTGAATATTTGGACGATGTGGTGCTTGGGAGTGCCGTCAGGGTTGGAAACGTCCGGCGGGGAGGGCGGCGGCGGCAGTACGTGGAAGGTGATGGACAGGTTGGATGCCGCGGCGCGCGCGACCCCGGCGGAGAAGCCCAGGGCATTGCCGGGCGGCTCGGCGAGCGCTACGGTGACGTCGACGCCGTGCTTGAGGAAGACCTGGGCCAGCTGGACCATCGGCGTCAGGTGACCGACGCCGAGGCCCGGGTACAAAACCACGGTCTTCTTCATCGCTCGCTGCCGAACCAAAGACCACTGCTGCACCAGGAACGTCGTGCGCAACTCTGCTCGAGTGCTCTGCACTGAAATGGAGCGAAACTGTTTAGATTTCGAATTCTCAAGACGCTGGACGCGCCATATATAATGCGTCCTGAACGCGTGGTTTTGGAGAACGATCAAGTCCTACTTGGGTTCATGCAGGAGGGCCCCTTGAGCTAAACGTCATAAATCATGGCAAGACTACAAGACATCAACAAGAATAACTTCCCTAATACGTCATGTTATTGGTTTAGTGGAAACCGGAACAATTCTCGTCATTTCGGTGAAAATGTTGGCCTTTTATAAAAAATTGTAAAATTTTGAAAAATAATTAAAATCCAAAACTCCACGAAATCAAGGAATAAGCCAAAAAAATATTTTAGTTTAGAAAAATAAAAAATCAAAATCAATGAAATCATAAAAACCTGAGTGGTTTACCCTAGCATTTTGACAAAAATATATTTTTGATTTGAGCGGTTTCAACCAATTTCTGTGGTTTTCAGTGAAACCAACCCTTTCTCTCAAAAAAAAAATCAAAATCAATGAAATCATAAAAATCTGAGTGGTTTACCGTAGCATTTTGACAAAAGTTTATTTTTGATTTGAGCGATTTCAACTAATTTTTGTGATTTTCAGTGAAACTAA
>BCLF01000029.1:2267840-2278700 GCA_001602275.1 Zoysia japonica | reverse complement strand
CCCCCCCCCCCCCCCCCCCCCCCACCCAAGTTTCCACGGCTCCAACAAAATGGTGTGGAGATTTTTCTAATCAAATTTAGGTGTGGATCAGAGAACGTTCCCAGGAAGAAAAGAACTTCAGCCGCCACGCTGCTATTGGTGGCCGGGACTGGTGGTCGAGCGGATGATGGTGCTGGGTGATTTCTGTGGAGCATTCGCTATTAACTATTCTACGAGAACACAACGTACGTCACCAGTGACGCTTCAGGTTGGAGTGAGAAGCTTCCAAACGGCCGGCGGCCATGGGCAAATTTACCTACCAGCTGACCTGGTCAAACATGACTCCATTTCGCACGATCGTACTGGACGATGAATAAAATTGGAGTTGGAGGCACGAGGTCCCGTCTCTATCGACGCGGCGCTGGTTCTACCACTCCGTCATTATTTTTTTACTTTTAAAAATCGGTCACTCGTCTTATTCAAATTTTTTTATAAATATAAAAATAAATAAATTATGCTTATAGCATTTTTAATGATAAAATAATTTATAATAAAATAAATTATATTTTCACAAAATTTTTAAATAAAATAAGCAGTTAAACTTGAAGCTAAAAATCAAAAATGATTTTTTTTAATGAGACAGGGAGTATGATATTTTCGTTTGAATACGGGTGGTGCACCTGATTAGCAGCGCTATAAAGGCAAAAAATAAAAATAAAAACAAGTGGATAGAAAACTAGCTGGTAACTCCGCTGATTAGCAGCGCGTTTGCCACCTAGAAGATAGAGCTGTCAGTACTCTATTCGTCCCATAAAAAACTTATGTATATTTTTACCCTTATTTTAGAACTTAATTGTGATTTTACCTTCAATTTTTAAGGTTTGTAATTTTACCTCTACAATTTAAAAATAAACAATCCGTTAACCTCTACTTTTAACACCACTCACTTTAGTACCAAAAATAATTTAAAAAATAAGAAAAAACGAATAAAATAGCAAATAATCATTGTATCTCTCCCTCTGTTGTTCTCGTCTATAAATCAATATATTCATGAAAATTTATATAAATTATATTGAAATTTATCAAATATTCTAAAATAATTAAAATATTAACAAAATACTATTGAATATTATGTCAAAATATTATCAGTATTCATACAACATAAGGTAAAATTATAATATTAAAAAAGGAGTAAATTAATGGTATTTTATCTTGTAAATATCATATTTAACACTGTTAAATTATTTTAACAGAGTAGAAGTAAACTTCACCTTCACTTTTAATAGGGGTAAAATTACAAACTCTTAAAAAATAAGGTAAAATCACAATTGAGCTCTAAAGTAGTAGTAAAAACACAACAACCTCAAAACTTATTCATCCAAAAAAAAATCTATTATTATTATAGCTGATCATGTGAGCCGGAATAAATAGGCCGGCACAAGACGTGGCTCGAGACCAACACGACACGGAGACTAGGCGGGCTGGGTCAGCCCGAGGCACAACTCAGACCATGCTTAGGCATTGCTGCAGGCCCGCTGGCCCAACATGGTCACGGATGGATTAAGCCACTTGTCTAGGCCCGATACCCAGCCCGTTTAACCCATCAAGAATGGCCCAGCCCAGCACATCTCAATAGGCCTGTGAGCCATATAGTTTAAATTTGGAGTCAAAATTCATGTAATTTGTCCAATTTATTTAAATTTAAGATTTAGACCAAATTTTAACAAATTTCAGAAATTTTTTGAAAATGAAGATTTTTTTCTCTTCTATCATTCATTATTTTAATTAATTTTTACTAGCATACTCCATTCATCCTAAAATATTTTAGTGTTATTTATTTTGTTGTGAATTGTTTAGCATTACAAACACTTTAAATTGACTTGTTTTTTTTTATATTTGCATAATTTTTTTAAAATAAGATGATAGATTAAATATGATGTTCAAAAGTTAAAAAATAACACTTATTTCGAGACGGGGAGTAACATATTTGGCGTACACATGCACATTTGGGCTTTACTCCCAGAATTGAGATAGCATAATTCCTCGTAGCTAGGTACTCACAACCTACAGCTCATTCAGGAATTGAACAAAAGCAACATCAGACGAGCCGCCTTCCTTAAGCGCCTCGGCCGCCTGGTTCTTCG
This sequence comes from Zoysia japonica, assembly GCA_001602275.1. Classification (NCBI taxonomy): domain Eukaryota; kingdom Viridiplantae; phylum Streptophyta; class Magnoliopsida; order Poales; family Poaceae; genus Zoysia; species Zoysia japonica. Next base: position 2,276,577 of record BCLF01000029.1, on the reverse strand, counting down.
CCCGTGCCGCGCGTTCTCTGAGTGCCCTTCCTCCCTCAGAATCCATCACCCATTTGACCTTCGCCTCTACCTCCTCAGCCTCCACTATGTCACTGTCATAACCCTTCATCTCCACCCCAAGCGTCATCTCCTCCACGATGAACACCTTGTTCATCCTTTGCTCCGCGTACAGAGGCCAGCACAGCAGCGGCAGCCCCGCCGTTATCCCTTCCAGAGTCGAGTTCCATCCGCAGTGCGTCATGAACGCGCCGGTAGCCCTGTGGCGTAGCACCTCCACCTGCGGCGCCCAAGACTTGACGACGAGCCCCCGGTGCTTTGTTCGTTCCAAGAATCCTTGGGGCAGGAGCGCGTCAAGGTCTGGCTCAGGAAGCACCTCGCCGAACTTGTGGTCGTCGCCGGGTGGGCTCCGGACGACCCACAGAAACCTCTGCTCCGACTTCTCCAGGCCAGCGGCGATCTCCTGGAGCTGCTTCTTTGAGAACGTGCCGTTGCTCCCAAAGGAGAGGAACACAACGCTCTTGTCCGGCTGCGCGTCTAGCCACTCGAGGCATTCGCGCTGCTTCTTTTCTCCGCCTTCCGAGACCAACGGGCCGATGCAGTAAACAGGCGGCGGCGGACGGCTGGGAACGCACTCCCCGTCTCTGAGAGCGCGCACAGCCCGCGCTTCCAGTGACTCCAATGTATTGATAAGGATCCCGCTGGACTCTGAAATTCTCTCGGCCATGCGACGGAAGTCCTCGGTGGTACTGACGAGATCCGTAGCTTTGAAAGGATGAACGCCGGGGAACCGGAGGATCGAGTCTCCGGGGAGCTTCGAAAACTTCTCTCCCATTCTGGCAGCCATGCCGGGCAGGCTGAAGAAGACGGCGAGGAAGCTGGCGCCGGAGGCCAAGAAGAAGTAGGCCGGTATGCGGAGCTCGGCGGCGACGTCCATCGACCCGCCGCAGAACATGTCGAGCACCAGCGCGTGGACCGCCGGGAGCGAGCGGAGGAAATCACGGAGCGGCGCGTCCATGATGTGGAGGTACTCGAACAAGCCCAACGACGGGTCGATCGGAGCGGGCGGCGTGAGGAAGTGGAAGGTGACGGACGGGTTGGCCGCCGCGGCGCGGGCGACAGCGGCGGAGAAGTCGGTGGACTTGACCTTCTGCTCGACGACGACGACGGTGACGGTGACGCCGTGCCGCACGAACGCCCTGGCCAGCTCGACCATCGGCGTCAGGTGGCCGACGCCGAGGCCAGAGTACAGAACCACTGTCTTGTCCATGTCTTATGATTCTTCGCTAATAACAACGGTCCTTTCGAGGCTTGAGTTTTCGGTGCTCGTTTGATCTGGGCTTTGAATCGTGTCGAGGTCCGAGAGCTAAATACGGTGGGGATTCCAGGTCGTCGGAGAAGGGAAAGTTCCGGAGTCCGTAAGCTCTGACGACACGCATCTGAACAGTATACCCTTCTGCTCCGCCACTTTGACGAGGTTAACTGAAACTAACTTTTGACCCGTTTTGACGTAAGACATTAGCTCACGACGCCCTCTACCATCACGGAGGTGCTTGCGTATATAAGTTGCTTGACCATGCTACAGATTAAATACCCCACGCATGAGGTCTCGAGAATCGTCGGGTGTTGAAGTGTCATTTATCCTATACCCAAATAAGTTTAAAGACAATTATACTGCTCCTGCTGTCATTTTCAACGGCAGAATATCCTGGATTAGGGATGGCATGCATTTTTTTCAACTCGTGCGGCCAGAACCAATCGGTCTTTGTATTCGACTTTTCAGGCTTCTATAGACATCTTGCATACAGAACAGTACACGGAGGTAGTATGGTGGCTGATGAGCTAGCAGCCTAGCAGTTTGCATTGATTCGTCACCTTTGTATACATTGATAATCCTGAACTTATTGTATGATTGAAACGTGGGCGTGTTCTTGACAACTAAAGAAGCATGGAGGCTGCAGACGCTATACGATGTTCTTTGCTCCGCTTGTAAGCGGGGTTTGAAGAAGAGAAAAAAAAACACTACAGTAGCAGTTTTCGAAGCATTGAAAAACTGGCCAGCTAACCTTTTTGTTACAGTGCACAAAGCTAGATCAGTTTCACCATTTTTTACGAAAACTAACTGGTTTTTACCGGTTTTGTCCCACAACCTGTGGCCTGTGTTGATGAGGAGCTCCAATTCGCTGCTATGCTTCTTTGCTGCCAAAGATACGGTGGAACGAGAGAGCTCACCTTCAGATAGGGAGATACATCATGGTGAGATTATATATAGGGAAATCGACCTGCACCGCAATTTCCTTCCTCGTCAGGAACCGAACAGAACTGAATGCCAGTGGTGTTCACAGTAGCCTGTCAATTATAGAGGGCTCTGTATGACTCAAATCTGAGTATACCTTTTCTTTCTGCTTTTTTTTTTCTTTTCTGTATGTAAATACAAATGTATAGCGTGCTTCTGGCATTAGCCAGACACTCTTTGCATGGACGATATACAATCAATTAGCCCTGTGACTACAGCTTCCTATCCTATGTCCTATATGATCCTACTTATAATCCCAACTCAATCAAAGGAGATCAAGATCCTCATGTTTGCTCTGTACATTGCAGACAAGACCATCTGGAGGAATCTCTTCTCCCCCAGTCGAACTGAGGTTCATGCCGCATAAGCCATGATGGACGCCGAGTGTTTTATGCATGATTGTACACAAAACCCCTTTCTTGGTGCACTTATTGTTTGTGAGCAGGTTCAGCCATCAAGATGCCCACGGAGAAATAATTAAGCAATTCAGGATTGCTTGTCCATCTTGCGCTGTCTCCTGTCCTTTGTAAGGCAAAAATGCTGTACAATAACATAGCCTATCCTTGTTTCCCACCAAATATTTACTTGAATTCAGAAGTGCTCCTTGTGGAACTCGAATTTCGTCGTGCTTTTCCCATTGAATTCGTGGCACAGCTTGTTTAGTTCTTGCGCTAGGACTGGAGCTCCGCAATAGAATACACCTGTATGCCACAGGAGAAAAGTATGAATTATATAGTTTGCAAGTGGAATTGAATACTCCGTACTAGCTTAGCCTGAACTTGTATTCTGACAATTTTGCTACATCGTGTAGGTCAAAGCAGTATAAGTTTTGGTATGTGAAGTCTTTTGTAATTATAATTTCTAAACTCCATAATTTCAAGCCTTCATTGCCCTTGCCTTTTTTTTTTTTCGTTTGTGAATTATGATGTAGTATGTGCATCTTCATGTATTGAAGCATTTTTGATAAACAAGTCTTAGCATGGATATAAATATATGAAGTTTTGATAAAGGCTCACAATTCGTTCACTGGAACATGCATAGCTCTGGAAAAAAGGAGACGATGGTTAATTAGATATTTTAGAGCATCTACTAACCTATCTTGGCATAAGGATGCTTGGAGGCAATTTTAGACAGGACTTTTTTCCAATTCGGTCTAGCAAAGTGTGTCCGGACCTGCAATATTAGAATAAAGATGATAAGATAGAAGTGTTAGCATCATATTCGATAAGGAAAGCTGTTTTAAATAATTGTGCTAATAATTCACATGCAAACACAACCTTTAGAGACAGACAAAGCTATCAATTTGATTTATCAGTACTTACTTTAGTCCCAGAAACAATGTCAACACCATTTTTAGCATGGTTCAAAGCTTGAAGCATGGTGATGAGTGCTGAACGAGCATCCCCTTCCTCATAAACACTCGTGAGGTAGTTGTGCATCTCAATGATATTCTGGAATGGAGCAAAAGTTAATACAACTCTCAACAGTAAACATATTTCCTAAATACAATAAGTTGCACCATAAACAAAACAAATGTCAATTGGTACTATTTACCCTTTGATCCAATTCAGCGATCTCATTCATAACTCCTTTGAACCAATCAAAAGAACCTTGCTCACGTGTGACCCAATAAAAGTAAGCATTTGTCGTCCTTAGAACCCTCTTTGGTCTTGAGGTGATTGTCATAAGTGTGTTCAGATCAATATGGGGCTTATTCCGACCAATTGGTGGATAAAGGTCAGTAGAAGCATCCTGCAAAAACGAAACGTATCATCAGTTCGGGATACATCAAAACATGAACTACACAAAGTGATGGTAAAAAAATGTAGTCATCCGTATTTCACTAACATGATTAGAAAGGTGACAACTGAGGACATGGAATTACTTAATTTACCTCCTCTTCTTCCATTTTGATGATGTTGTTAAGAAGATCCTTCAATATGCTGATGAAAGGCGTTGCACCAATTCCTAATCCAACGAGTAGTAAGACATCATACTTGCTGTAATCTTGAGCAGGCGAACCATAAGGTCCATCAATCAGAAGCTTCGGTAAGCTGCATTGTCAAAAGGTGTATATTATGGCACGTGATTTGTGGATAATGATGCATAAGTGGGTGGGGTGAGGGCATGGGGCATCATACGCTTTCTTGGTTGTCTCGTCTGCTCTTAGAAGGCCGCTTTTACCAGCTACAGGGGGTTCGCAAGCTGCTGCAAAAACCCTTTTGAGCTCTCGTGTCCAGTCACCAAGTTGCCGGACATGAATGCTGAGGTAATCGTCCCCAGGCGCTGAAGTAATTGAGAATGGATGCCTGTGAAGAAAAAGGAAGTGTTCAGCATTCGATGGGTTCTGTCGAAACTACCTTTCAAAGATAAGCAGTGGTAATGTGGTATCAAGCATACATAGTTGAACCAAAATGAGTGCTGGAAACACCAATTACCATTCAAATGGAGACACTGCTGGACATTGAACAAACATATATTGTCCGCTCTTGTAACGGAAATTAGGAGGCTTGGACATTTGCAATGTCAACACATTACCAGGATATATGGCCACCTGAAAGGAAAAGAAATGCTAGATCAGTAGGTTGCGCACAGAATAAATGCTCAAATTGGTCATGTCTTTTGGATTGACCTTCAATAGCCGGACCGAATAACTGCCAGACCTGAAGAACCTTAGTACCCTCTCCCCTACATACAAGCAAATGGGCACAGCCAGGTACATCCATGTCTACATCAAAATAAAACGCAAGAACCTTAGAAATCCATGTAATGTTGCTTATGGAGAGAATGAAGACAAATGAATAAACATCATACCGTCTTATTGTACCAAACATGAATGAGGTACAGACACTGGCCATGAACAATGAGCGCGATATACACAATAATGAACAAATGATGAGAGTACCAGAAGGCATTAAAGCCAGTAAGTTTATCGAGTGGTTTTGGAAGCTTTACCAAACTACGGCGGAACCACCGTGTTGCTAAAGTAAAAGCTATAATCATGCACACAACCATAATTACTCCGGTGATGCCCTCCACTCCTTTGACTAATGCAAAATACGTTGGCTTAGTTTCCCCAAAGTACTGGCCCAGAGGAGCATATCTCTCATCTGATGAATGTATAAGCCTCGGAAAATCACATACAAGGTGGTTCCCTGCATGGAGAATAATACCAACTACAATTGCTGCTGCAATAGTCTGTCAATTAAAAAAACAAAAAGAAAATTCTCGTTAAATTTCTGAGCCAACAAATTAGTAACAAAATCCAGTAGCAATTCAGGTGTTGTATCCCACAAGGCAGCTTTCCATTTAATAGCCTACTTTGTAAATAACAAATAACACCTGTGCATTATGAAGTTTTACAGTGGCATGGAAGGATTTATTCTCTAAGGGCCCGTTTGGATCCTTGGAATTGAATTCATTCTAATAATTATAATTTAGGCATAGATTAATTAAGCTAATATAGTTGTATATGAAATATATTTGTATATTTATTGTTAGGCATACAAGAGACATACTTATATGTTGCATTTCTATCGTAGGGAAGTTAGTTGAAGAATGTGCTATAAGTTGGAGAATAGAATTATAGCATAATGATCTATAGAATCCATTTCCATCTCCCGCCTTATAAATTTGAGCTAGGCTTATTTGTGAGCTTGGGAAAGTTATGAAATGTCAAATTCTAAGCTAAATAGTCTAATTCATTATGTAGATTTCAATTTCTCCAAAATGAAAGGATCCAAACAGCCCCTAAGTTAATTGATCCAGGTATGGATATTAAAGTAATTGAAACTTTACAACATCACAGTAATATAAAATTCTACTATTAACAGAGAGTCAAAAACAGCGATAAACTAATGGCTAACCTTGTGAAAGTTGATATTGTCATCAAATGGTAATGCTCGTGCAGCCCTCGTATTTCTCAACCAAGTAATGGTGTTACGGCATACTGGTAGGAGGATAATTGCCATGTTCAGCTTCAAGGTTTCAGCAGCACCTTTCGCAGTTGTGACACAGTAGCCCATCACATTGAAGACATACCGGTTGCGGTACTGCATGAACTTCCAGGTGAACAGACCGGCCATTATCCCAATCCACAATGCAAGCACCCACAGACGTTTCCAATTATCCTCCAAATAATAGCTCAATGATGTACTTATTTTGCGAATCGGACTTTTTTTCCTTAATCCTGCTAAGTTCTGGCTTAGTGCTTGGCTTGTATAACTAAGTGCTTGACTGTAGTTCATGTAGGTATCCTTCTGCAGAAGAAGTGTCTCCAGTTGCCACAGCTGCAATGTCAACACCAAACAGCATATTTTTCAAAACTTGTGAAAGCCAAACATTTATCCAGCAGCAGGACATTTGAGAAATAAAAGGGGTCGAAAACAATTAAGGACAGGGTGGGGGCGGGCAACACCAGTGAACTGTGAGCGGCAAGGATAGCAGAGAAATTGGATCAAAAGAAATAGATGCAATCTGGTCCACAACTGCTCACCAACTTTGGTATAAATGATGATGGGAAAGATGATTTTATAGGGCGCCAAGTTTTTAATATTTCAGTACTATACTATATTTTAAATTATGCATTGATTGCACGCCATGTCCTGATTTGAGATGTTAGAAATTTTGGTTTGCTGCCACAGTAATGGATAGACTCTTCGGTCCATTTAGGTGCACCATCACCTAGCAACGTGACAGAAAATTCATGGCTACTGATAAGTTTCAAGTACCTTTTATATTCCGATTAGTACTACTCCTACTCCACTACCTTGTCACAAAGAGACAATCCCGGTCAACTACTCTTGGAGAAGTATCACTGAGTGTATGGGCTTACTGCCAAACTGCACCGGTCTCCATGACGCTAAAACAAACACTAATGCATACTTTTCGCTAGATTCCACAAGTTAGTTGCCACTGATGCTGACACTAAATAGGGAGGGAAATTGTTTCGTTGCATAAAATTCATGTGACCGACATAAGTAAGAGTGAGCTTACTTCAATGTAGCCAAGTCCTTCCGGATCAAGTTCCTCCATGATCAGGGCAGCGTACTCTTCAGCTTGCTCCTTAAGCCTCGAGAGCTTATTGGCAGAGGCGCTTAACATAATAATCTACGTACAGTTGAAAGGACAAGATTGAGTAACCACCACAAGAAAGTAACCTTTGAACGTGACATCAAATTTCCAAACCACGAGAAAGTAACCCCAAACAAATAAGCCGGCTGACTCGATTATTGCACAGTGACATCGTTGAAAGGCACGCACACACGCTTCACTCCAAAAGCCAGTTACCTCACTGGTCACCTTTCAACACATTGTTCAACCGGACCAGAAAAAAAATGTTTCAACTGGCATGCCGGAATTGCCCCTCACCTACTGCCTCCATATCGTAGACTACATAATTACCGTAATGCCCTCCCATGTTCTAGAAAGAAAGGTGCCTCTCCCTGAAGGCTAAGAAAAAAACGAGTGTCCCAAAACCGGCAGGTAGGAGTCGGTAAGGGCGTGATTCTTTCTCCACCGGTTTCGCTCACCGACTCCGATTAGATGCTAATAATATTTTTCGCATGCACCCTTTCCTTGACACACGAAGCTTTCCTCCAAAACCCTTCTCCTGTCGGATTATCACTGGTTAACTAAGGTTTCTCCTTCACTCTACACATGCTTAAGGAGCAGTACTGTCTGGTAAGGGATGCGACATGGATACACCACCTATTAGAAGAAGGCGAGGAATCAGACAGCTCAAAGGACCGAATATAAAACTCTTGCCGTCAAATGATGCCTAAATAACTCAATTTTGATATATCCCCCAAATAGCAAACTAGGGCAGAAAAGAAAAGGAAAAGAGGAAAGGGGACGAAACAAACAGCTTGTATTGCAGGACCACCAACTCCAAGCACAGCCATGGGGTGTTGCTTACCTCTTTCACCTCCTCCTCTCCAATCCGGCCGTCCGCGTTCTTATCCACCCTGAACAAAGCAACCGAAAATCACAACAAAATAATAAAACTAACATTAACGGCGTAGTTCCTCTTAATAATGCTACCGAATTGAAAGGTAGGAGTATTAGCTAAGCTAGGAGTGGCACGGTAGTGAACATGGTAGCAAGTGAAATGGTTTACATGTCGAAGAAGATCTGGAGCCGGGAGTCGAAGCTGTTGTCCGTGATCTGCTGCCAGATCTCGCGCAGCTCATCCTTGTTGATTTTATCGGTCTGCATCCTCAGACGGCGGCTCAACGTGTCGAACAGCTCGAGCGCGAACTCCTTGGATTCCGTCATCCCTGCATGCGCGCCTCGCCAATGTTCAGCGACCGCCGGGGGAAAACAAAAATGAACAGGTGAAGAAGAAGGGGACGGCGTTGCGGTAGTGGTACCAATGCATTCAGCAAAGTCGGCGCGGGCGAGGAATCCGTCGCAGGCGAGGCGGTCGAAGTTGGCCTGCACCTC
>BCLF01000029.1:2238756-2263212 GCA_001602275.1 Zoysia japonica | reverse complement strand
GATATGCTAATCACGCTTTATACACGAGAACAGAAAGCCGATTCTTCCAGAACGTTTAAATCAGCTCGGATCCAGAGAGAGAGCCGGCAGCAACAGTGCACAACAGCAGAGAGATCAGAGAGATGACTCCTCTACTGCTTTGCAGATACACAGCGCGAAAAGGACTACCGGCACCAGCTGCCGATCGCACCGGCGCCACCAGCTAGCTTATCCATCCACCGATCTCGCTCTCTTGCTCGCGTGCCGTAATCCGGCTTCGCTTCGCGTCGCGTACTTGGCGCCGTCCGTTCGCGCCGTGTCCCGTGTCCAGGCAGGCGGACACGAGCGGAGTGAGCCGACTCTGACCGCGCGCACCTTGTGTGATCTCCGAGGCCGACACCGGGGAGCGTCGGAGCGGGTGGCGGGCGCCAAGCGCGCGTGCGTTCGTGGCTCTGAAAAGAAAAGCCCCGGGAACACCTGGTGTTGATCTCGAGCCTACCGAGCGCCATGACCGGCAACACCTGTGGCTCCGAAAAAATTCCGATAAAGCTCCGTGGTGAAGGAAAAGCGCGGTTCGCACGAGACTTTTTCTCGCGAGGTGGCATGATTTCGGTGCGCGGCATGAGCATTTGATGCGGCGGCAGCGTAGGGCAGGGAGGACGGTCTGCATGACGAATGATTGGGCCGGAGCTAGTTGACTAGGCGATGATTTGAGCGCTGCGCTGAAACAGGACGTAGCGGTGCGCGGTTGACTTGCGGGAGCAGTGTCTTCTAAGCCAAGCGTCGGCGAAAGACACTTGCAGGCGGGCAGGCAGAGGCCTGATCCACGCTTCTTGCCTCGTAAGCTGACTGACTATGCTACGGCGGCTTCTTTAGTTCAGTTGGTTAGCATGTTCACCTCCTCCATGGCTCCATGTGCATACATTTCGGCAAAAGATTCAGTGCGTTCCAGGTGAGGCGTAGCAGAGCAGAGTGGATGCTTTCTTTCAGAGCGAAAGACGGAAAAAGATGATCAAAGTTGCCACCACTCGATCCTGCAAATGAAAAGAAGTAAATGATGGATAAAGCAACTACATATTTGACTAATCTGTGCCGTGCATGTTTTCATGTCTGACTTCACAGTGCAGATAGGAAGACCCATGAATGAAGTTCGAGCGCCACGCCTTTCATTGGATGAAAATGTATTTGTAATTATGTTAGGTCGCCATGAGATGCAACACGCGTTATCGAAAACTTGGTGTCGCCGGGAGCAGGTAATTGATCGACCGTTGATCGAGTCCAGAGTCACGGGAGAGTGTCAGCTCACAGATAGGGTTCTTGTAAAATAATGGCATGCAGTAGAACGCCACAAACTTGCTTGCCACGAGGTGAATGCTTTTTACCTTCAGAATGTAGTAGTAGTATCGTTTGGGCAACCAACTAGTGAAGAACAAAAGGCTAATAATGGGATAAAAAATAAAAGAAATAAAAAAAACCACTACTAGTAGGATCTAAACTGTCCAAAAGAGGAGTGTAACTGCTTTCGAAGGCAGGTAGCTTCTGCATGAAGAATATATATGTCCTTGACAACCTATCTGCCACTTTATACTAATAATATAAATGGCGTATAGAGACACAACCAGTGCGGAAGTACTTTTTACCAAGAAGCGATGCGTTTTAATTGGTCATTTAGATTTATTTAAAGAGTTTTCATAGAGTAAGCAATCCACCTGCCCTTCCCTCCATCACCTTACCAGGAACTTCCAACACTTGAAGGAAAAGGATTGAGACATGTGTATAACTCCCGAATCGATGAAATTTGACAGACTTGCTCATCGATCTACGTCTCCCAGTCCCAGCCTAGGTCAAAAGCTAAATTCTAGTACTCCACATGCGCAATGCCATAATAATCTCGCAGTCCATGGAAGATCAACCACCGTGAAGCGATCAAATTGAAATGATGTAGAGATTTTTATAAAGAAGTTATCTGATTCTGAGGTAGCCATCGACCCACCTTAGACTATAGACCAACCTCAGAATGCTGAAAGTGAGTTGGCTGCTTCCGTACGTTGAGAGTGGCAAGAGGGCTGTAACTTAGCAGAAGAGGATCATGACATTGCTGTAGCTCCTCAGGAAGAAACCTTGTTCTGAGTTTGTACTTGCTGATGGGTTGACCAGTTATAGAATTTTATTTCGGCTCTTATCTCTCTTGCTGAGCCTTGAGGATGACTGTTATGATCAGCCGCTCACACATAAAGAAACGCATGAAGATAAAATGCAGCCAAGAAACTGTACCAATTAAGGAGAAAAACAGAGTTATGGCAGCTAATAACATTGAACGTTGGAATTGAGCTTCTGGAGGCAAGGTGATGCTGGAGTAGCACCAAACCCCTTTTTTTCAAGTTTAACATCGCGAGAAGAGCACCAACTGACTTGCCTGTCGCGCTCAGATGATCGTGTGCAGTTTTTTCTCTATCAAAGATAGTCCACCAACCTTGAGACTCATAATGAACAACTCATCTGCTCCCAAAAGATTACATTCTAACTCCACGTGCATGAAATTTAAAGACTCCTTGCTTTCGTACGTGCATGATATAACTTTATTTACACTCGCATATTCACAGCTATAGTCCAAACCTAGAAGTTTCAGGAGTTGAAACAGGAGCTATAGTACTTCAGCTGGTCGATGGCCATTTTTTTCCAGTTTTGAAGATAACTGAACTGGGTGACGGGAGATAGCAAAAATGTGTACCCTGAAAACCTGAAAAATATTCCTTTTCTTTCGCTAGAGTTGTAGCTATGAATCCAATGGTGAAAATGATATATACTATTCGCAAAAAAGGTGAAAATGATGCGTGGCTACGGCTACAGCTAGTCTACAGAGAAAAACGCATCCTGCTGAACCTCAAAGAAATAATGGAACGCTGTGGGGACCTTTTCTTCACAAGAACTTCAATAATAAGCTTGTCGCTATATGATACACTAGATGTCCTCATCTACTATACCCTTCATGAATGTTCTGTGAAGACTTCTCCATTCTCCAAGTTGAGATTACTGTCGTTCCCCTTCATAATATGGTCAGTATGAATTCACCTAACCTCTTGTTGTCTCTGCCAATACAAAATGCTTACAAAAGACTTGGATTTCATAGCAATTCAATCAGGGCTGAGGCAAATGATAGAGTTCGTCCGCATTTTCAGCAAAAAAGAACAAAGTACAATATGAGATTATGGTACTCCTTTTAAACAAGTGTTAACAAGGGAACAGTTCCAATTTTGTGACAAGATATCATACAATACATTTCAGTCTAAAAACGAAGAATGAAAATGATATACCCAGCGAAGGCCAATGGAAGAAGAGCAGCACACGAAGGCACAAAGATAACAAAGAACATCGCTCACAGTTCATACAATCTTTTTGTGTCCAGTGCGGAGATCAAGGTCCCTTTCTGTTACCTGTAAAGGGGCGGTGGGGAGGTCGTGGATAAATATTTTACACGAAAAACTGCTGGTATTGCAACGATGCGCTGCCACTTTATTCTCGAGACTGATAAATACAACAAGTGCCTTCCAGCTAAGGGGTAAACAAAGCGCACCAGCATGCATGGCTTTGCAGCTCCATCAGTACGCAGCGTTCTCACTTGCATGGAGACAAAAGCGGCGTGCAGCTGATTTGATGTGCATTCCGTTAGGAAACAGGAGAAAGGAATCAGTATAGCCTGTGTAGGATGAAGCACATTCCTCGAATCAGAATTTTTGTCTTCGCTTTCTTGTTACTCTGTCCAGGAAAGATTGATAGAAGTGATCTGTCGCCAGCAACAGGAAAAAAGTTTGCCTGATTTCTGTACACACCACTTTGTTTTGCATCTCGCAGTGTAAGATGCTGTGATTTTGTGCAGTTGACAACTCTCCTTGAGAAACGCCTGAATGCATACTATGAGCAACCTGGCATCCCACAAAATATTATCTAGTCCTGGAATCTTGATAGCTAATTAGTAAGATTGTAAGCACACATGTCGTGAAATGATCAGTTCTTAGGATGCGGATCCATTTGATATAATGACCTCAAGTTTGGGCTTTCCTTCAGCAAGATTTTGGGTTAATGGGTTCTGCACAATGGCTGAAGAACCTGGCAGACATCAGAAAATACTAAGCATCACTATATAAGCCACACGGGTCTAAGAATCAATAAGTTTCGTCCAACAAAGAAAAAATAAATAAATTGTAAAGAAAATTATATATCGTTGGGTATACTAGGCCCAGCTGATAACACGAGTGCGGCCCAATACTGAGACGGATGTAACAACTTGGGCCAGCTCTTGCTGCAGATACGGCCTAGTGCGCTTCACTCGTTGTCAGAGGACAGGGGACGGCCTCGCGATCGCTGAAAGTGATCCAGGATTCTTCATCTGCTTCTTTTACTTTTACCCAAAAGGTGGTTCTGGATTGATTGAGAGGAGAGTCCAAATCTATGTCTTCAGAAAATATCTTCCAAGACTCTAAACAAAAATCTAGAAGCAAGTAGTAGAAGTAATGGAATGCTACGTCGCCATGACATGTTGCCTTGTGGAGCTACGAATATGAACATCGCTTGGTTGGAACCGGAGGCAGCCGTTAACAACTGACAAAGGCAGTGTCGTCAGTTCTTCGTACTTACACAGCGGGCAGGAATAAGCAACCCGAGTCGTCGGATCAGACCATTTATTTATTTTTTTCCTACTAGAATACGCAGAAGAGCTGCACATTATTAGGGCGAAGATGTCATCTTTCTCATCTGAGATTAGTCTCCCTCTGTTCATTGCTTAGACCAGAACAACAGACAGCGTTTATGTTTCTAGTCTACGAGTCAATTCCACGGTTTGGTTAGAACGAGCAACGGACTGACAAGTTTTCTATGAAGGGACTTCCAAGCATGGCTTCTGATCGCCAAATAAAAAGTCAACATGAGCCAGGCGTAAAAAGGAGCAGGGGCCGGTGAGAGCGGAAGTGGTACAGGTGCGCCATGACCAGCGGGGCTTCGTCTCCTAATCGTGATTTCAGTGATTATGGAGCAGCGGCTTTTTTTCGTATTTTTTTTCTTTAATATTGTAAATTTCTGTCGAGAGAAGCGTGTAAGAGAGGCTTTGAGGGCAGCACGCACTGGCAGCAGGTCACAGCGTGAACTGGACACAGGCGGAGCGGTGCGGGGGCGGATGTGAAGCGCGAGGTGCTTCATCTCCTAATCATGATTCCAGCGACCATGGATTCTGTCAAGAGACGTGCAAGGTAGTCCGAATTTTTTTCCCGCCCCCGTTATCCGGTGCCGTGCGCGGGCCACTGGATCGCGGCGCATGCGGCCAGACGTGCCCGGAGTTTTTTTTTTGCAAGGAGAGGGCTCAAATGCAGATGAAGAGGTCGGAGCCCACCGGACAATGGAGGCCCGGATTTTCTATTATCCCGCATGCAAGGGAGGCTTTGGGACAGCACGCACCGGCAGCAAGGCACAGCGTGAATTGGAGACAGGCAGGGCGGCGCGGAGGCGGATGCGAAGCGCAAGAGGCGCCGCGGCTGCCCGCGTTGCCAGTGCGGTGGCATAAGTGTGTGAGACTGGGAGCAACAAGAGAATAAAAATGAGTTGCACAAAATTAATAGATCGAAATGAAATTTTTATTGAACTGTTTCGGAGACCAAACTTTTTAAAATATGTTTTAAGATCTGCATCGGTTGCTGAACGCTGCACCCTTCAGAAAATTTCGTAGAGCAAGGGCGACCGCGCCTGCCTCTACGTGGCTCCACCTATGCATCACGGTGTGACTCGTGCGTTCCCGGGGAGAAAATAAAAACATCCATCACGGCGTGCTAAGTGAACATTGAATTTCATCTAAGAACAGTCAACCTTGATTTTCATTTTCTGGCACACCTTTGGTTTGTTTCATAATCAAAGATTAACCGGCCGTTACCTTCAGTTTGGCCTGGAGATCTATTTCCACCTTAGTAGTAGAACAGGTCTGCTCTCTCGGCGACAGGGTTTACAATAAACAAACAAGCACTACAATAGCCACCAGTTCATATGTACACAGTACACACATTCAACAACGGCGCCAACTACAAACCAAGCTCCGTAGACCGCGTGCACAATCACCAAACTGCTAGCTTTTCTTCTGAACTCTGCATAACCAAACTGTGGCACGGATGCTAAGTTACGCTACGAGCCGTATATACACTACGCCAGCACCTGTCTCTATCTTTAGTAGTAGAACACTTGGCCGAGAGCAGAGAACGGAAACTGCACGGCGCCCATGCCCTGGTCCGCCACGCCGCCGAGGTCCCCACGGCCCGTCTCGGCCCCGCTGATCCTTCGTCTCTTGCCCGGCGCCTCCAAGGCCGGCGGCGATGCCCCGTTGCCACCGGCCGCGGCGAGCTCCTCTTTCTTGGCGAGCATGGCGCGCAGCACGACGCCGGGCTCGTCCGCGAGCTTCGCGAGGAACGCCATCATCTGTCCCGGCCGGCTCTCCGCGGCCTGCAGGCGGCGGTCCATGGCCTGCAGCTCCTCGTCCATGCCCCTCTGCTCCTCGCGCAGCCTCTGCACGGCCCTGATGGTGCCGCGCACCTCCTCCCCTTCGTCGCGCAGCTCCCTGCCGCCGCACCCCGGCTTGTTCTTCTTCTTGCGCGCGATCAGCGGCAGCAGCTGCGTCTGCCCGCGCAGGAACGACTCGTGCGCGAACTCCCACCGGTCCGCGTCCACCTTCCGGAAACCCTGAGTGAAACCCAAGAAAGAACTACTGTATTAGCACGAGCGCACGACACGATCGTTCGGACGAGAAGGTGGCGCGAGCAGGGGAGGCGTCGAATATTACGTAGGTGTTGAGCTGCCGGACGAAGCTGGCGAAGTTGCGGTGCTTGAAGTAGGAAGGGAGCAGGTAGTCGGAGAAGGCGGCGGGGTCGACGACGAGGAAGGTGTTGCTGGCGACGCCCCAGCGCACGACGGCGTCCGTGGCCGGGTCGCTCACCATGTGGAACGTCTTGGCCACGAACGGCGCGATGGCGCCGGCCTGCTGCTCCGCATGGAGCTGCAGCTTGCACTCGCTTCCCATGACTGCTGCTATGCTTGCTATTCCTAGCTCCTAGTCCTACCAAGAACGGACGGATCCGATCCCGTACTCCTGCTCACGACCGGCGAAGACCAGGATAAGAAAGCCGCTCGCTCTTCCGCTGCTTCTGCTGTGAGCGCGTGGGCGTGGGGTGGGTTTATTTGGCTCCTCCGTCGGTGCGGGGGCGATTCCTACGTGTCCGCAGATATTTCATCTGCCCACAGTGGTGAAAAAGTGTTGCCGCCAATATGTATCTCGCCCGGCTCCGGCTCGCCCGGGGCGTCGAGCGGCGCGCGTCACCGGCCTCAGCCCAAGCTCCGCGGCAACATATGGAGCTGTGTGATTTGCGGCGTGATGTGGTGTGACGGATTTCTGGGCGGATTCGGTGCGTGTCGCGTACGCGCCACGTGTGGCGGCACGCCCATAAGAAATGGTGAGAGCGCTGCTCTTCTGCTTGAGGGCCTCACGCTTTTTTTGACTTCTGGGTGTGCCATCGGAATATCTGATCGCTTGGTGATATCGTTATTTTTTGGACGGGACAGCGCAACGCAACGCAACGCGCCATGAGATGTTCCAAGAAAACCCATAAAGTTGATCCTGTAACGTGGGACAGCACAGCCCATTGAGCTTCAGTACTTGTCGCGGTCATTTGTGCCTTGCCTTTACCACTGCTGGCCATTTCGCCGGATTTCCTCTGGAAACTTTACTTTAAATAGCGAAATGCTAGAATAATCCACCCCGTTGCGCTTGCCAGGAATGGTTATCGTGTACTTTACCCAGTCTAGCAAAGTCCTTCCATCCCCTTCACCGCTTGAGGGCCTACACGCGCAACACGTTACCCGTCGCGTTTGCTCCGGTTGTCAGCGCTCGTGCAGTCGCGCCCATCAAAAGCACCAGGGGCCAGCCAACCAACCCGGGAGCCAACCGCCTAGCTCCTCGTGTGACGGCGGCGCCTGCTGGGAAACAAAGGAACCTGGGGGCCGGGGTTCAGGTGGCCCAATCGAAGGGAACCGGGTGGTGGTGACAGGCCGCGGCCGCCTCGCGCGGCCACGTATACGTTGCCCGTCGTTTTTACCAGGGAGTCGTTTGCCCGTGGGCTCGATCCGAGCGCGCGGACCCGCTCGCATCGGCATCGGCATCGGCATCATCACCGGCCCAACCCGGCTTCGCCTTCGCCGGTGGTGCGTGGTGGTGTGAACCTGGACGCTGCTTGCCCCGCCCCTGAGAGCGATTTTGCATTGGCTTTTCGACGTGGAGGGTTGGGTCGACCTCAGATCCCAACCGCACTACACGGGCGACTGAATCACCATGCCTCGAACTTTTCATCATAAAATTATTTTCAGTGCAACTCTACCAGAGGTTCCCAAGTTATTGCGCTTCCTCTAAAGATTAGTATAGTACCCCTACCACTACTACTACTAGCCCTATTCATAAGACTACGCGGCGCAAGGTAGCCCGATCTTCAGGCCAAATAGAATTCCGGAATGGGCGGTTGAACTGTGAATATGAAACAAACGAAGGGTGTGCCAGAAAATGAAAATCAAGGTTGGTGTTCTTAGTTGAAATGCAAAGTTCGATTACCACGCCGTGAGGGAGGGTTTTTTTCTCTCCCTGAGAACGCACACGGCGACACAGTGATGGAGGTTATCTTTTCATTGCCTGTTCACTACTAGCACTGCAGAAGTATAGGTATAAAGTTAAACCGAAAGTCCAGCCATACCAACCAAATTACGATTTCATTTGGCGATCAGAAGCCATGCGTGGAAGTCCCTCCACGTAAACTCGGAATCAGATCACGACTTGTCAGTCCCGACTAAAAATATAAACGCACAGTGATCAGAAGCTCTTCCGTTGCCCGTTCTATCCAAATCGTGGAATTGACTCGTAGACTAGAAACATAAACACTGTCTGTTATTCTGGTCTAAGCAATGAACAGAGGGAGACTAATCTCAGATGACAAAGATGAGATCGTAGCTCTTCTGCGTATTCTAATAGAAAAAAAAAGGGTCTGATCCGATGACTCGTGTTGCTTATGCCCGCCCGCTGTATGAGTATGAAGAACTGACGATACTGCCTTTGTAAGTTGTTAAGGGCTGCCTCCGGTTCCAACCAAGTGATGTTCATATTCATTATTCATAGCTCCACAGTGGCAACATGTCATGGCGTCGGAGCATTCTAGTGCTTCTATTTGCTAGATTTTTGTTCAGATTTTTGGTAGATTTTTTCTGAGGCACCAGATTTGGACTCTTCTATCTGTCTCCCGAAAAATAATCTACACTTTCAATCAATCCAGAACCACCTGTTGGATAAAAGTAAAAGAAGCAGAGGAAGAATCCTGGATCACTTACAGCGGTCGCTAGGCCGTTCCCCGTCCTCTGACTGCGAGGGCCGCACTGGGCCGTATCTGCAGCAAGGGCTAGCCCAAGTTGACGCATCCGTCGCACTATTGGGCCGCTCTCATAATATCATCTGGGCCGCCCTCCTATTCGTTAGCTTGTATACCCAAAGACATATAATTTTTCTTTACAAATTTTTTATTATTTTCTTTGGTAGACGACACTTATTGATTCTGGAGAAATAAAATAGACCCTTGTGGAGGGATGCTTGGTATTTTCTGATGTCTGCCAGGTTCTTCCGCCATTGTGCAGAGCCCAATTAACCCAAAATCTTGCTGAAGTAAAGCTGAAACTTGAGGTCATCATATCAATGGAGCCGCACCCTAAGAACTGATCATTTCACGACATGTGTGCTTAATAATCTTACTGATTAGCTATCAAGATTTCAGGACTAGATATTTTGTGTGGGATACCAGGTTGTTCATAGTATGCGTTCAGGCGTTTGCCGCGTTTCTCAAGAAGAGTTGTCAATTGCACAAAACCACAGCATCTTACTCTGCGATATGCAAAATAAAGTGGGGTGTACAGAAATCGGGCAAACTTTTTCCTGTTGCTGGCGACAGGCTACTTCTATCATTCTTTCCTGGACAGAGTAATAAGAAAGCGAAGACAAAAATTCTGATTCGAGGAATGTGCTTCATCCTACAGATCTACTATATCGATTCCTTTCTCCTGTTCCCTAACGGAATGCACATCAAATCTGCCCGCCACTTTTGTCTCCATGCAAGTGAGAACGCTGCGTACTGATGGAGCTGCAAAGCCATGCATGCTGGTGCGCTTTGAGCTGCTGGTTTACCCCTTAGCTGGAACGCACTTGTTGTATTTATCAGTCTCGAGAATAAAGTGGCAGCGCATCGTTGCATTACCAGCAGTTTTTCGTGTAAAATATTTATCCACGACCTCCCCAGCGCCCCTTTACAGGTAACAGAAAGGGACCTTGATCTCCGCACTGGACACAAAAAGATTGTATGAACTGTGAGCGATGTTCTTTGTTATCTTTGTGCCTTCGTGTGCTGCTCTTCTTCCATTGGCCTTCGCAGGGTATATCATTTTCATTCTTCGTTTTTAGACTGAAATGTATTGTATGACATCTTGTCACAAAATTGGAGCTGTTCCCTTGTTAACATTTGTTTAAAAGGAGTTCCATAATCTCATATTGTACTTTGTGCTTTTTTGCTGAAAAATGCGGACGAACTCTACCATTTGCCTCAGCCCTGATTGAATTGCTGTGAAATCCAAGTCTTTTGTAAGCATTTTGTATTGGCAGAGACAACAAGAGGTTAGGTGAATTCATATTGACCATTCTATGAAGGAGAACGACTGTAACCTCAACTTGGAGAGTGGAGAAGTCTTCACAGAACATTCATGAAGGGTATAGTAGATGGGGACATCTAGTGTATCATATATCGACAAACTTATTATTGAAATTCTTGTGAAGAAAAGGTCCCCACAGCGTCCCATTATTTCTTTGAGGTTCAGTAGGATGCGTTTTTCTCTGTTGACAAGCTGTAGCCGTAGCCATGCATCATTTGCACCTTTTTTGCGAATAGTATATATCATTTCCACCATTGGATTCATAACTAGGGCTGAAGTGGTATGAAAATTTCCCGTCCCGTTTTCATTTTTTCCGTTCCATTTTTGAATATTCAAGAAAAATGAAAATAGAAAAAAACCGAAAAAAGAAAAACGAAAATAGTAACGAAAATGGTAGGTGTCCGTTTTTAACCGAAAATTTACCGTATTTTTTCGTTTTTTAAATCTCTTTTCGTTTTTCAGAATCCGGAATTCAATACACCCGGGAATTCAGCCCACCAGGGACCCACGCCCAATCGACAGTAGCATCTCTACCGATCTCTGCTCCGCTACTCCGTGTGGAATGGATGGTAGGAAGTTGCCAGGAAGCTTCCTCATAGTACCATTTTTTTAAACGCTTTCTGGATCAGGATAATTTAGGAAGATAGCAGTGTGACTAGCGTCAGGTTCTGTATTGCTCGGTTTTAGAGTACTTGTTCTACATGTTTTTCTTGAAGATACATATGTTACAATGTTAGGATATTATATCGATATTTTCGACATAATACCGATTACCGACCACCAGTACATTCTCCTCCGGATTGGTTGGTTTTGAAAATTTCGTATTTGTCCCGTTTGTTTTTGTTTCCGGTTTTTTCGTTTTTTATTTCAGTTCGATTTGAAATGTGAAAATGAAAATGGTCGAGTATTTTTCTGACCGTTTTCAACCCTATTCATAACTACAACTCTAGCGAAAGAAAGGAATATTGCTCAGGCCTTCAGAGTACACATTTTTGCTATCTCCCGTCACGCACTTCAGTTATCTTCAAAACAGGAAAAAAAAAATAAAATTCTACAATTGATCCACCCATCCTATAGTAAACAGGACTAGATCTATGGCCATTAGCCACAAGGTATGAGGACTATTGGACTGTGTCCTTTCCTTTCAAAAAATAAAATAAAAATTGGACCGTGTCCTCTTAAACTGCTATATACGGAACCCTTTAAACTCTTCCAAAAACTATATTTTTATGCTTTTGTTTGGCAGCAAGTACAAACTCAGAACAAGTTTTCTTCCTGAGGAGCTTTAGCAATGCCACGGTCCACTTCTGCTAGGTTACATCACTCTTGCCACCCTCAACGTACGGAAGCAGCCACCTCACTTTCAGCATTCTAAGGTTGGTCTATAGTGTTAGGTGGCTCGATGGTTACCTCAGAATCAGATAACTCCTTTATAAAAGTCTCTACGCTATTTTCCATTTGATGGCTTCACGGTGGTTGATCTTCCATACATTGCTACTGACAGCAATGCGCAAGTAGAATTTAGCTTTTGACTTATTAGAGTGGGAGAAATAGATCGATGAGCAAGTCTGTCAAATTTCATCGATTCAGGCGCTATAAACAGATCATAACCCTTTTCCAAGTGCTGGAAGTTCCTAGTAAGGTGAAGGATGGAAGGGCAGGTGGATTGCTTATTCTGTGAAAACTCATTAAATAAATCTAAATGACCAATTAAAATGTGTCTCTTTTTGTTAAATAAGTAGCACTGACTGTGTCTCTATACACCATTTATATTAGTGGTAGATAGGTTGTCAAGGACATCTATTTCTTAATGCAGAAGCTACCTGCCTTCGAAAGCAGTTACACTACTCTTTCGAAGTGGCACATGAAAACAGGCACGGCACAGATTAGTCAAATATGTACAGCTGCTTTATCCATCATTTACTTTTTTTTCATTTGCAGGATCAAGTGATGATAAGCTTTATCATCCTTTTCCGTCTTTCGCGCTGAAAGAAACCATCCACTCTGCTCTGCTACACCTCACCTAGAACGCACTGAATCTTTAGCTGAAATGTATGCACATGGAGGAGGTGAACATGCTAACCAACTCAACTGAAGAGGCCGCTAAAGCCTAGGCATTTCCACGCATTTCAATCAGGCGTGGCGATCAAAGTGCAAACCTCGCTCAGATTATGAAACTGAACTGCGCTTTTTTCCTTCGGCTTAGTCACGGAGCATTATCGCGTTGCCGGTATTTCTTCAGAGCCACAGGTGTTGCCGGTCATGGCGGTCGGTAGGCTCGAGAGGAAGAACAGGTGTTCCCTTTTCTTTTTCCCAGAGCCACGAACGCACGCGCGCTTGGCGCCCGCTCCGACGCTCCGCGGTGTCGGCCTCGGCGATCACACATGGTGCGCGCCGTCAGAGTGCCAACCTAGGCATACCTTTTCTTTTACTGATTTTCTATGAGAAGTAAATTCTCTTTAATTATGATAGAAAATCATTTCACAGAATTAATTGAAGCTACTTTTTTCAGCTCAAAGCTCTTTAATTCATTTTAGAATATCATTTTACAAAATCAATCAAAAATCGCTTCTCCTGAAATGCAACATTCGACCCTTAGAAAAAAAAATGGTCCATGCACAATCATTGCAAATAACAATGGTGCAATTTGGAGTCTCAATTCAAAGAATTCCCTAAAATTCGAGACTAGAGATTTCCATAGTACTAGACACAGATGTTGCTATTTTTGTATTATAAGCTTATCGATGCTCATTGTTTATAGATATGCTTAAAAAATATATAATTGTGGCGTTGCTGCATGTCCTAAGGAGAAGGGACCAGCAGCCTTATTCTTGAGCGCTCCAACTGCGTAGCTTTCCTCTGGCAGCTCAAGACATATGACCGTCTCAGCCTTCATCTTCCTCGGCAATTCTGTGAGCTTCCTCTCATGCCTTTTCCCGCCAACTGTCCTATTTATCCTTCAAAACAACAGTTCGTAGCCTACTTGGAGGGCTACGCTGTAAGGTTCGGCATTCAACTCGTGTACAAACGAACAATGGTGCATGCAGAGTATGATGAGCAGCTTCTGTTATGACGCGTGAAGACGCGAACTTCTGGTAAAATGGGAGAGGAGGTAAAGTATGTGTCCTGGTGGCTTATTGTAGTAACTGGTGAGAACGCTGAGCCTGTGCAGCCAGCTATCGATGGCTTACAAGAGTTTGAGGGAACAGTTTTACACAGCAGTGCATATAAGGTGTATTCACAGGGAAGCCTGTTCTCGTCGTTGGGTGTGGCAATTCTGGAATGGAGGTGTGCTTAGACCTCTGCAGCCACAGTACGGATCAACCTCCTCTCCCATTTTACCAGAAGTTCGCGTCTTCACGCGCCATAACAGAAGCTGCTCATCGTACTCTGCATGCACCACTGTTCGGTTGTACACGAGCTGAATGCCGAACCTTGCAGCGTAGCCCTCTAAGTAGGCTACGAACTGTTGTTTTGAAGGATAAATAGGACAGTTGGCGGGAAAAGGCATGAGAGGAAGATGAAGGCTGAGGCGGTCATATGTCTTGAGCTGCCAGAGGAAAGCTATGCAGTTGGAGCGCTCAAGAATCAGGCTGCTGATCCCCTTCTCCTTAGGACATGCAGCGACGGCGAGCCCTGATGGTCCTACACCCACAATTATCAGCCTTGAGACCCAGATACATGGACATCGCTCGGAGCAAGCAACATCAGCATCCAAGCTCCTTTCCTTGCAGCAGTTTTCAACTGGATGGAAATGGTCTTGGTTATGGCTGAAGCATTGGAATATAGGATCATGGGCTCTCTTGCCTTCACTTTAACTCTAAGAATCCATGCAGATAGGAAGGCTTTGATGGTGTTTTCTTTGTTTACCTAGCAGTATATGCCTGTGTTGGCTTCAAATATCATGGTGATATGAATAACAAGCCGACTTTGCTATGCATGAAGCCGTGAGCGAGAGAGAAGGATGCACAAAGGGATATGATGTGTGTATCTCCAGGAAGAACCTGCTTAGAGAGATTTGAATATATAGGAGCTGTAGGGGTTTGGGAGAGGGTGCTTGGAGCAATCTAGTGGGACTGAGACTTGAGGAGAGAAATGATGGGAAGGAGAGAGATGAAGTTCAGAAGTGGCTATACTCTATGGTCCTATGCTATATGCTGAGCTTTTGAATCCATGTATCTGCCTATACACCTCACATATGTAGTCTCTTAATATGAGTGAGATCAAGTACGCTCATCTCAAATAAAATAAAAATGTGAGTCATCAAGGATCACTTAGGCACCCGGCAGACGTCTGGTGGGGAATCAACAAAGAGAACATGCATAGGAATTAGGACATCAAGCCTACAAGTAGTTAATAATCATCAACAAGCAGATAAATGATCATGAGATGGCGCTCTTTCATGACAACATGAATTAAGAACATAAACTAAAAAAGCTAAGCTGGCTAAAGCAAGATATGAAAACAAGTGTATAGATTATCTAAAGCAACTGCCATAGGCGACCTCGTGTGCTAAGGCTAATTCTTCCATATCTAACGCCGCAGCAAACTAATGCAATTCTATAGGAATGATTCTCAGGCCCCTAAAGTTCATGTGTAACTCACCTTATTACAATGCTCTGAAATATTTATGCTATATTCATAATGCTAGCCTGGCAGAATCAAGATAACTGCTCAGCTTCAAAAGGTACTTTTGAAGTATATCTGTAAACAATGAGCATTGATAAGCTTCTGATACAAAAATAGCAACATCTCTAGTCTCGAATTTTAGGGATATTCTTTGAATTGAGACGCTAAATTGCAGCATTGTTATTTACAATGATTGTGCATGGACCATTTTTTTCTAAGGGCCGAACGTTGCATTTCAGGAGAAGCGATTCATGATTGATTTTGTGAAGTGATCTTCTAAAATGAACTAAGGAGCTTTGAGCTGAAAAAAGTAGCTTCAATTGATTCTGTAAAATGATTTTCTGTACTAATCAAAGAGAATCACTTTCAGCCACAGAATCACTTCTCACAGAGAATCAGTAAAAGAAAAGGTATGCCTAGATTGGCACTTCATGTTGAACCTTCATCATGGCACTGCACCTGATAAATGACCCCTATAGGCCAACTAACCAAGCCTTGTACCTAATTTCATTTCTATTCAGAAGATCCTACAAAATAGAGATGTGTCCGACATCTCTCCTTGGTAGGTTCAAACAATTCGAAAGTCAACTTCAGAGAGAAAAAAAGGTATGCCTAGATTGGCACTTCATTTAACAAGGATCCCATGTTTTACTCAAAGTTAACTCTGTTAAATTTGTCGAGAACAGGTAGAATCTCTGTGCAGTATACCTGGGCATATGGGCCGTGCCAAGTGGGCTGCCTTTCGGCCCGCTCATTTTGGCACGGCCCAGAAACGGCACGGCCTGATCAATACCGGGCTCAAGCCGGCACGGGCTCGTTCGTCGGGCCCAAGCACGAGGCTTGGTACGGCACGGTCCGGTTATTGATTTTGTCTTAATAGATTTACGTTTTATGTATAAATCAAAAAGCTAATATGGTCTGATGGTAAGTCTGATGGTAAGGTGCTTCGCTTGCATAGCCAAGGTCACAGGTTCGACTCTAGGCGCTACATATTTTTGCAACATTTCAACCTTAAAGCAATTTGTGCCACAATACTTGGTGGGCTAACTGGGCCAGCATGGCCCATTTCGACACGCTTATAGCAACCGGGCCGTGCCATGGGCCCACGATGCAGTCCGAAGCCTGTTTCGGCACGGCCCACACAGCCCGCATGCTTTAGCGGGCCGTGCCGGGCCGGGCGGCCCGTTTGCCCAGCTATATGTGCAGTGATGGAGGATGAAAAAAGAGGGCGTCCTTGCCATTCTACTATCTTAATTCTTAACCATCGCTATCTTTTTCCACACCACCTGCTCTTGCTTTTATGCAGCATACCCTGCTCAGTAACTGAACTAGACGTAGTAATGCCAACAATGAGAAATACAGGGTGTGAGACATAGAGGCGACATTGTGGTGGAGTGACAATAGATGGAACCTGGAACGTTACAGGGGCACAAAAAGACTTATTAAGGTGACCATACAAGTTGATCACAGCTAAAGAAGGCAAGGAGAAATCCTACAAACGTCTACGTGTGCAGCAGACTAGAACTAATTCTGGGGTGGTGTGATCTGGGTACCAATGCAGCACTATGAAAAATGAAAACCTCCATTCACCCAGTGTCGCCACCTATTGACTGAAGGACCATACAAACATTCGACGCTCTTATCATCAATAGTCCAATACATAATACAGCTCTCACAAAAGCAGGTTCTCTCTGGGAAGCCAACACCCAACTGCTGTGGGGTACCAAATAATGGAGATCGAACAACTAGCTTCCTTAGTGGCTGCAGCAAATTGTGGCATTTTGTGCCCGAGACAAGAGCAGAAGCCTACCCTGGCAACTATAAGATGCAAATCACTGTTGCTGCATACTTTTTCTGAAACCAGGCACACGCCCTTTTCCATTACCGAGATAACAGAAACAAGAGAACCCATGTTCAGATTACAAAAGGAGGTTTATGGTTGCCCATTCAACCAAAACGTCCAGATACAAACTCCAGAAAGACATAATTACAATTCCAGAGACACGTTCAAAAGAAAACTACTGCCGCATCGACAATGCTTAGTTCAAACCTGCGCCCAGCTTCCACTTCTCTTAGACGGCCTTCAGATGTCTTCCCCCTGCGAACTTTCACCCTCCTCCGGATCTAGTGAATACTGCAGCAGCATCGGACGGGGCCTTGTTCATGATCCAACTAGGCGGCTACTTTCAGCCACCGTCTGAAGTATACCTTCCACGCCTCGAATCAAGTCTTCCTTCAATAGACTCTTTGGTAGACCTGCCCAATATTTCAGAAATGAACAAGCATGGTAAACGATTTCTTTAGGATCATGAATCAATTTGTGTTCAAAGCAGGCTCTGTTTCTCATCTTCCAGATAGCCCACGTGATGGCGGTTAAACCTGGTACATGGAACACCCGACCATGAGGCAAAAACTTTTTGATCCAGATATAATATTGAGCAACTGAACCAGGAATACAATCAGCGCCTAAGCATCTGCCAATAAAGCTCCACACAGCTTTCGCAACTGGACACAAGAAGAACAAATGAAGTACCGTTTCCTCTTGTGTACAGAAATCACATATGTTTACTCCCTCCTCCCGCTCCCAATTCCTTTTCTTCATATTATCTCTAGTCAGAGTGGCATTCTGCTCTAGAAGCCAGAGAAAAATCTTAATCTTAAGCGGGATTTTAGCTTTCCATATGTGTTTATTAAGTCTTTGTTGATGCCCTTGAAAAAGCCATTTATACAGAGAATTGACCGAAAATTTGCCATTAGGTGATAACACCCATTTAACAGAATCATCCACATCTCTAAAACAAAAGCTATTAAGTTTCCCCACAATATCCCTCCATTGCTGCTGCTGATTCTCAGACAGCCATCTTCTATATGACACTTCCCATTCTTGATTTCGACACTGAGCAACCAAAATCCCATTGCTGTTGCTGCATACTCAAGCACATGTTTTAAGGATCCACCACTCAATGATGAAGGATCCTGAGAGGAAGTTTGTGCCGGCTGTTCTCCCAGTATATTTGCTCCAGGATTCCCACTGGATTCATCTTTAGCCACCCCCGCTAACGTACATTGTGATCTCATGAGCCATCGCTTTTGGGGATTCTTGCAGTAGCGATATCCCCACAATGCTACTCCCTTTATTTGGTCGATGAACTATCATTTTGGTAAGAGTATACAGCCCTTTCACAAGCCACAAATCTAGTCTCAGACCCAGAATATTTTGGTTTAGCATACAACAGAACCTGACTAGGAGAAGTATATCTCTATTCCCACAATATAAAAGGGGAAAAAAAAGGTACATCCCTCCAGTAAGAACTTAAGAGGTCAAGGTTTACAGAATAAGAGGCCAGTGCCGCAAGTATTTCAAGGATCAGATTGTATTATTACATTTTTCTCCTACGAGGAATATTTTCCGGAATACTATCCATCTCCCCAAATGAATGAGACAACTGTTTCGTCATTATAATGCACGATGTTTCTTGGAGATTCAATATGGACTCATGTATGGACCTCCAAGATATTGGTCTACTGTACATTTAATCCTGGCTATGGCCATCAAAAGTCTCGAGCACTAGAACTAGCACAATTTGGGCCTGATGTGTCCTAAATCTTGAATAATAAACAAGCTGAAAACGAGTTTGCAACTAAGGTAGCCGAGCTTAACAGTCTGGGCTCGAGCAGTTCCGTTAGGCAGCTCAAGCCAAGTGAGCTTATATTGGATACATTTGACAGAACTGAACTTTCTCAAGCTAGGCCTGAAGGACAACCGAGGCTTGCTCAACTATTTGATAAATGATAGCTATAACCCTATATGTTATGGAGTATGCTAAGGAATGACATACAGCATAAAACAAAAGATATTTTACACATAACGATACTGCATGTCATAAAGTGAGGATTTATATGAGTGGAACAGTAACTGTTTGCTCTACAATATACGATTTTTTTTTATTAGGTATGGAACTTCGTAATACGTTTATAAAGTTGGCCCACACGTATTTTTAGCAAAAATATGTATGTGCAGACCTTAAAACAATCACTATGATTTATGATGATAAAAAATGTACTGCACTAAAGTTTTGTTTCTGTCTAGGCATGAGTTGCTACCCGATGTATACCAAGTTTCATCACATGGCCTAGGAACTAGGTAGTATTGGGCAACATGGTTGCGATAATAGCACAGAAGCACCTTTGTTACAAATATTGTGCAATTAATGGTGATGGGAGTCATACCTTGCAACTCGAGAACTTGAATGATTTGAGCATAACTTGGGCATTTACTGCTCTTTCCTTTCGATATCTGAGCAATAGATCTGATATACAAATCGAAAAGTGCTTCCAAAACCTTAAGGCTGAAATCATAAAAATACAATCAAAAGAATATTAACAAGGAGCGTTTCTGTCGGCAGTGTTTCATAGGGAGACATGTCACAAACCTTATAGCAATGTTCCAAATTTTAAAATCCTCCACCATGGGCAACTGCGAAAAAGAAAGTAGCAGAAATCGACCAAAGTCCTCCACCTTGTGCTGCTGCAAAATTGAAAGGGACAGAATTCAGCCAAGGAGAAAAAAGTGCATGGTTGCTTAGGGTTAATAAAATTAACTAACCTATACTAGTGTTGCCTTGTGACCATGAGGTCACAGGTTCGAGTCCTGAAAACAGCCTCTTACAAAAATGTAGGGAAAGGCTGCGCAAAATAGACCCAAAGTGGCCGGACCCTGCAAGCAGGAGCCACATGCACCAGGCTGCCCTTTTTTTATACCAGTGTTGTTTGAAAGTGTCGTACCCCATTTCTGGAATACACTGTGCATCACGTATCAATCTCTGAATCAGTAGTTGATACGCACTATCACATCAGAATGTATATCAAAAGGCATACTTCGGTTAAGATATTATACCTGATACTCGACCTTTAGCGACAACACAGTGTGGATTAAAGCATCCACAATGGTTTAGCCAGCTGGAGGCGAAGCAGACCCAACTTCACAAGCAACTAGAAGTAGAACCAAAACCTAGCACGTCGTCGTCTTCTAGTAATCTTCCTCTGACTAAAACCACAGATGCAAACGGATGAGTACATAAAGTACTCAGCAAGTCCTAACACTATGCAGGGGTATTCGTATAGATGCATGTCTGGCTGTAGCAAGAATAATGCACAGGGGTTCCTTTGCTAAAATCTATTTTCAGCAGGGTTCACTAGAGAAGGTTTTAAAACCAGAAGATCAAAACATTGTTTATCATATATCAGTAGATGAACCTAGAGGAGAATAAACCCTTTCCGCCAGTTCCCAAGTTTTAACTGGAAGAGCCTCTAATACTCGATCCACGGGCAACTAAACCCACTCACACAATCAAAGAAGTATGAGAGACTAATCATTGTGAGTCCAGACAATATTGTGTCATAACCAATGACAACGAACTTTCTGAAAAGATATACTCTGCAGAGATTGTACACTGTAGCCACAGGCTACGCCCTCTTAGCTGGAGAGAAACGTAACGCTAGTCCCACCTTATCCATCCACCCCCGTATGCCCACCTCGAAAAAATCACCAAAGGCTGAAACCCAAGTACTTCACTTTAGTTTGAGTTCTCAGATACTTCATTTTCCTCTGCTGACTCAGATACGCTGAGCTGAGGTACTTCTTTTTTCCTCTGAGTCGAACTCTCTCGGGTACATTCATCCCGAGTGTCCACCCTTGATGCCCGATGCCCTACTGGCCGCCTAGTGTAGCATACGGTAAATGCCAATAAGGTAAGTCTTGCCCAGACAGGTTCTGTAGTTGCACGAAATCACTATGTTGTGATCCGATGAACCGGTCTTTATGCGGTCAAGGCGAGCGCTTGTCTACGACAGGTAGACTAGACCGAAGCTTATCATATAGCACTAAATCACCACATAGAAGCCTTGCCCGCAAACCAAAAATCACCCACCTCCACTTAACACATGTTGCTCTATCACCCACCCGTTTTATTTTACTCACACCATCAAGCACACATTTACACATTTTATAAAATAATGATGTATGGTATGGTGATGCGTGGCATCACAATAGAGTCCTGAGCAATCTATTATTATGGCAACTTTTCGGTCATTAAAAGTATTAATAATAGATTTTCATTTGGTAACAAAAGGGTGTCATCAACAAGGTAGCGTTTAAATTCGCAGAAAACGCATGCAAGCATTCGAGCCATATAGGTGCAAAATAAATCATAGGATTAATATGATCAAGGTGGTTAGAGCTTGCCTGCAAATCCTTAATCTTTAGGGCTTGATGTCGGGATCTTCAGGCTTCTTCTTGCGTGTCAGTCCTTCTGGCTCCTCTTGGCATCCGGCTCTTCCTCGCACTCGACGTTGTCTACACAGTAAAATATGCCTAATAAAACTACCGTAAAAGAAATAAAAGCTCGAGAAAAACCGATAAGATCTAATTAACTTCGAATAAGAGCCGAATAAACTCCACGAGTAAAACTATGGATAAGTCATGCATGATGTGGTGGCTATCTTAATGTAATGCTCACTATTTTAGGTGCATCCTAGTATTATTTACTATGGGTTAATCATTTGAACAAATATTTATTTAGCTATTTTATCATAACGCTTATGTGGTTACATAGGTAATTAAGTGTGGCTTTTGTTTAATTATACTAAAGCCTTTACACAAGTATGAGCTTGTATTATGGTTTGCCAAATATAAAACTAAAAGTTTGATGCATCATTTTATGAATAATCACTATCTAGCAATATTTCCTAAGTGTTGGTGATTAATTAATTAGTAAGTTTATTTTGAACAATGTTCATGTGACCACTTTGTTAACTCATGTGGGTGTATGCATTATAAAGTATCTAGTTCACTAATGTGTTTATGTGATTATATGCTAATACAATGCATGTACTACGAGCATACAAAGTGTGCGTGTCATTTTGTGCATTAACTCGTCTTATCAATATCTAACTAAGAGTAGTGATTAACCACCTAGTTCATTTAAGTTACATTACATGATTGCGATAGTAAGCCCTATGTATGCATGTATTACCTAGTTCCTAAAGTGTTATTACCCTAATCGTGAACACGCATATATACTTATGAAACATGCACTTGAAATATGACTAGCATATGACATATCGTTTCATGCATCATTTTATGTGTAGTTCTCTTGCTATCATATGCTAGTAATTAAATACTAATTAGTGTCATATGTTAGTGATCACTTTTCTAACTTTATTATATTCATATTAATAATATAAATACGTAGAGACTAGGGATTAATTACTTAATTCCCTAACATGTAGTTATATTCTAGCTATTAGTGCCTAATTAATTAAATCTTAGTTTTATATTTGTATTACTAAGAGTATCATGTGGCACATGCAATAATGTAGGCTAATGCATAGTGAGATGCACGCTAATCAAATTATTAACCTATGTTTAATATGACTATATGAATTGCATTACTTAAAAACAAATGACGGTAAATAATAAGCTCAAATATATGAATAAAGAACTTAAAAGCAGTTAAGTAAATAAACTTCAATAAAACTCGAATGCCGAAAAGGAGGGTGACATGAACAGGCGATGATGGATTTGATTTTAGTGGAGTGGTCGTGGGGCTTTTGATAATGGAATGATTGGCTATGGATTTATCAGGTGTCAATAAGCATTTATCGGGAGCTATGGGTTTATAAATTGAACTAAGGAAAATATGAGAGGTTTTATGATTTGAAACCAATTTCATAAAATAGCTCACGTTGAGACGATCACGTAAGCGCAAGAATCACTGAAATCGAGATTACGGGTGAAAAGATATAGTATTTACAGTACGTAAGGGGGCTTTAAGAACCTAGTTGTAATTTTTAGAAAGTTACTAGCGGCTTTTCTGTAATTACCAGAGTTGTCAAGGACCTGTATGTAATTATACAAAAGTTCAAGGTGCTAGTGCAAATATTTAAGACTAAATTAGAATTAAAGAAAAGGTCAAGGGTGTATTTGTAAAATTACTAGGATTAAATTATAATTTTACTGAATAACAGGGGCTTAGGTACAAAGTGGTATTTTTCTGGAATTTTTATGGACTTATTTTTGTACTGGAAAAGGGCTAGGAATAAATTCTTGTGTGTACTGAGCCGGGTGTACCTAGCATTTTACTTTGTTAGGCTGACAGGTGGGGCCGCGGGGTTTCCTTTTCATTTAATTTAAAAAATTGTGCCGGTTCAATCTGCGCCGTTGATTCAAAAGTGAGTGGCTAGGATTTTTGAGGCTACGTGGATGAATCCGGGCAGTGGATCTAGGAATAGACGCCTGGGCTTTAAAGTGGCCGGTTGGGGGGTCTATGATTTAATCTCGGCCATCCGGGTTTGATAGAACGGCCGAGAACCAATCGGCTGAGCCGACGGCGGCCGAACAGGGCACAGGCGGCGCCATGGCGGCACCTCGCCGGAAACGGGGAAAAAGCTCGCCACGGTGCTCGAGCTTCGACGAGAACTAGCCAGAGAGAGAGAGGAAGGTTAGGGGAACCTACTGGAGGGGTTCTCGGCGTCTCTTTTTGGCCGCGAAGAGCTGGCGGCGAAGAGGTGGTGTCCGGCGGTGGGCGCGCACAGTGTCGGGGCTTGGTGGCGACGGGGAAAGGCAGCCGAGGCCGGGAGGCGAAGGAGGAGACCGCGAGGAAGCTGTAGTAAGGCTTGGCGGGGCCGGAAAGTGGCCGGGGCGCGCTGTCCACGAAAGGCGCGGCGACCGGCGGTGAGAGAAAAGGGAAAGACAAAATCCGGTGGATTTTTGAGGTAATTCCGGTGGTGGCGAGTTCCGTGAGTGTCCTGGTGGCTTTTATAGCCGAAGGACGAGTGTGGGGCCGGCAATGGTCTGAAGGCGGGCGGCGACGTGGTTGGCGGCAATGCGACCGTTTGGTCGAGGCTCGTGGCTAGGTTGGGGCGGTCGAGACAGGTGGCGAGGCGCGGTGAGCACGTCCCAGGCCCCGGAGAAGTAATTGCGGAGGCGGCTGGTCGGGGGAGCGGCAAGTCGTGCTGCCGGGGCACGGGAGCGACGGTGACGAGCACCGGTCGGGACAGATGGCGGCGCGGCGCAAACTGCCATGTGGA
>BCLF01000029.1:2216030-2227876 GCA_001602275.1 Zoysia japonica | reverse complement strand
CTGGACACGCTGCAACCGTGCAAGGCGAGCGTTTGGATCGTAGCACAATTCTGGACACGATTTCGACGGGGGGGCAAGGAAAGGCCACGAAGCAGTCACTAGTCAGTTGCTGATCTCGTCTGGTAAGCCTTAAGGCAGGTTTCTGGACATGCTTTCCGTGCGGGTAACTGCCCAAGGCTGCCAGTTACTGTACATGACTGCGTCGAGGAGCCGGCCGGGGGCCAGTGTTGAGTCTGTTGACCGCGGCAACCCACACTCTGCAGCTGTACACAACTCTCACACTACAACTGTCTTCTACGTACTCTTAGTCAGTTTCCGTATCAACCGGAGTACCGTCACGAAACTGAAGCGTTGAACAGATCCTAAAGACCGAGAGCACGTAAACTACACTTTCTTTATTAGGACGCTGTTTCTGCGTAGGCGCTGAACTCATTGTTTATCGGCCAAATGCGTGCTCCAGCTGTGAGGGCGCAGCTGAGCTGTGCTTTTGGACTTAAACAGGTATCTATCGCGTAGACGGCGCACGGCTTTTAAAGATTTTATCTAGCCCTGATAAAGACAAGCAGGTGTTTGTTTAGAGGGATAACAGGTGTCACGTCAGTGCTCACAGAACCTAAACACAAACCTACGATATCCTCTGAATTACTAGTAGGAGTAGCAAAGTTACAGCGAAGCTAGCCTGTGATTATACGACCAATATTCTGTCTCCAGCAAGATCTGTACCGGATCCTTTCTCAATTCTATCTGAGAGATAAACAATCATCGTGAACAGATTTAAAAATCGATCCCAATAATGCGGCCGTTCAATGGGCTCTCTCTGCCTATTATAAAGCCGCGCCCTTCACAGGTCAAGTTCCTGTATCCCTGCCATTTGTATGTATAATGCAGGGTCCAAGGGAGCACAACATACACAGCAAACAAAAAAGTGGGATTCCCGCTGATGATTAGCTGACACCGTGTTTGTTTTTTCAATCCACAGAATACACAAGCTTATAATCAGAAAAGAACAAAAAGAGCCGTCAAGACTGTACGTGTACTCGAATAAACAAACACGGTTAGCTGATTTGTAGGAGTAGCACCTTATTTGTATTCCCAGAGTCTGTTGATTGAGTAATCATGTAGTCCAAGGGTGGTGCTGGACAATCAACAGCTCAAAAGGCAAGTTAGTTGGCTCAGAACTGGTCACAAAGAGGGGCAATGTGTATCAATGGACAACGGAGCTTTCCGTTTCATGCCATTGCTGTTGATTCAGTACCACTATATCGCTGTTACGTCTCAATGCTCAAGCCAATAATTCCTAAGCTGGGACATGTGCAGAAGTATCTCGTCTCTGCATTGGTTGGTCGCGCTGCTCGTGATGACCCAAGGTGGGCGCCGCCTCGAAATATTCACGGATCATGCCCTGGAAGGTTTCTACATTCTCTTCCGGTCTCCTGCCACCATTATTTCTTCTTCTTGCGCTTGTCACATTTGGTGAACACCAGTGTCATGGGGACCTGAACAATATGAATAGGGCATAAATATTCATAAAAACATTGAATTTGAACAGTAAACAGTACCGAGATTTATTGCCTAAGCATAAATTCTCACATGGATGACGTAACCACAATGGAGTAGATTAGGATACTCCTACGTTACTGTATGCCCCAAAAGGTCTATGTTTTCAATGGAAGACCCGATCTCCGAACTAGACTGAACCAAACACATGCCCTTATCCAATGAGGAGGTTTTTGCCCTAAATTGCAACGAAGCTGGTACGTGAGCGATCAAAAGTGGTCGTAGACTGAAGGCACGCACCAAAGACTCGGTAGGACAAGCGGTCCAAAGTCTAATAAACGGAGAGCCCGTTCCTCGCTGCAAAGTGTGGTGGTTGAGCGCGACCACTGCAGAGTTACGCAAAGAGTGGAACCAGAGCCACAGGACAGGAAAACGATAAAAAAAAAAGGCGTTAGTATGAAGCTAACACTTTTTACAGCGGCTGTCGGACTTTCTGTTGCCAGAACTTTTCCTTCATGTTGCAATGGTATCAAATACGTATCGAAAAAAGAGGCAGCGGTTCCGACTCAAGCTGCAGTGTGCAAGCTACGTTGGGATTTCAAACAGGTACTATCAAAATCCAAACAACAGCATAGTACATCAAAAGCTCAGTGCAAACAAACGGGATACAGACAGCACTGCATGTTCCTTCTCTAAAGTCATTTTTAGGGACTTAATTGGTTTGCACTTAAAAGACTAATATAAAGCTTAAGCAGACTCAGAAGTTTGATATCCTCAATGAGCAGCCTTTTGATATTCAGCTTGAGTGCACTCTGAAGTCTGAACCCAAGTGTCTGTCACTCGACATCCTCAACGAAAAATCCTTTCTTAGGAGAATGGGCTGGAAAGGTGGCAAAATTTATCGTTCAAAATATGAGTAGTTGATATTTTAGATGTACTCCTAAAAACAATTATTATCTTTCTAACATCTTTATAGTCATGTAATACATGTAGCTACTTACAAGCTAGAACTATCGGTGTCCAAACGCACCATCCGGCCCATCATGGGCCTTGTTAGACATGGCTCGGCTAGCATCGTGCCGGCACGGCCCATGAGCACCGCGACCCACTGCACGGCCAGCGAGCACGGCAACCCATTATCAAATTTACGGATCATTTGTGTTTTTTTTTTGTTTTGAGAAAAACGGACCATTTGTCTTGAAAATGGTAGAAAATTGAATTAATAGTGCGAGAGGAAATTTAGAACCTACTTTAAGAGTAAACGAACTGATTTCTTAACTCTATTTGTTAGCAGTTACAATTCAGGTGGGCTACAGAGTAAACGAAACGATTCTTGAACTGGATCTGCGCACCCCGCTTCTACATGTGTTGCAGTGTACATGATGCATGGCACTATGATATGCAGCTAGACTCAGAAAGATAGACAGCAAAATAATGCACGGTCCAAACAAAATAGGTGGTGGCTACACGCATTGACGCATAGAACCAAAGCGTGGGGGAGTAAAGAAAACTTGTGTGATGTTGAGATAACATGGTGCATATTTTTCTGGCTAAGTACTCTACAAGCAGCATGATTGGGCCTGCATTATTGGTATGAAATGGATAACATAAGTGAACGAGCCAAAACAAAAAAGATTATTATCTGTAGCACACATATTTCGCAGTTTGGATTTTGACGTAAATATTTTACATGTCGACTTTTCTGCAAAATTAATGAGAGTGTGTTGGCATCAGAGGAAAAGAGCGGAGAGTTTAGATGCCACCAAATCGAACTGTTTGAGAGTATGAAAAACGTAGAGTTTTGAAGATTGTAGGCCATCGATGTTACAGTGGAGGCGATATCCTTTCATATCAGGTACGTCGTCAGTTTTGAAGACTTTGATCGTTTATGTATGAGAAGCTTTTCTGCTCGTCCATGAAAGGTTTGCTAAAGAATTATTTCAGAGAATCAGCCTGTGCGTTTCTTCTTAACCACACCCCCCCCCCACCCCAAAAGAGAGAGAGAGAGAGAGAGAGAGAGAGAGAGAGAACGAATCAAAGTACGACACAAGTTTTCACATGGGAACCACAGAGGTGATAAACCCGAGATACTAGCTTTTATTACATGATGCGGCTGCGAACGAAGTTTTCACGTGGTGACCAGGATGTTGTTTGAATCCCGAGGGATTATAAAAATTCGGATAAAAAAATTATATAAGTATTTAAATAGGAGAGTTGGTTTTTGAAAGATCATAAAATTCTATATAATTCTATGAACTTAAATATTATTTAAAATTTTATACCACAATGCACATTAACATAATTAAAATGATAAAATTTCGTAATCTAAATGGGTGAGATTTTAAATTTTTAAAATTCGAATTTTAAAATTCAAAAAATCAAATAAAATCTCGTAATTAAACGGTTGAGATTTTAAAATCTAAAATCCAGATTCTAGAATCCTCAAATCTATAATCTCAAAATCCTGATTCAAACAGACCCAGGTGATACAAGCGAGATAGCTTTCCACGTGATGCGGCTGCTAACGAAGTAGTCCTACGCCACTTGTACAGTGCACGAAGGAATCAAAGGTCGAGTAGGAGATTGCCTGCAGATTAGTTTCGGGTCAATTAAAGCCTCAACTAAGTTGACCAATCCCTGGCTCCTGACCTCATTTGTTCTACTTTCTCTGTTTATTTTTATTTGTCATTCTATTATTCAAATTTTTTCTCAAATATTTGTTATTCTCGTTTCTCAAGACAAATTTTATCATAAATTTCTATTTTTACCTCCTTTACTTTTTCTCGATTTTTACTCTGAAGCACGTTGAATGAGACAGAGCCATGCCCGTCGTCCAGGCCCCAGCAGCATTCATCGCCAGTGACCTCATTCTTAGGGTACTGTAGCAACAGGGTAGCAGAGTCTCTTCAGCTCTTTGTTTTCTGCGCGAATGGCTACAATATCAAATAAAACCGAACAGAGGGAGCAGCTAGGTGTGAGAGCGAGATGCAGGCCCAGTGACAAAATGGTTGCATAAGAAAACCCGGCGCCTTGCTGGCGTAGTAGCGTGACGTTTCGGACAGACAGCCAAAGATTGCGCTGCATGCGCGATGGCAATTCAAAGTACCAGGAATCTATATATGCGAAACATCGATAAATAAATCAAAGGGAGCGCCTGATTGATGGAGGGATCTTTCGTCTTTCGTAAACGGTTGAATTTGCACAAGGCAACGGTCGCAAGAATGAATTGACGTAGTCTGAAGGTGGACATCTTGTTTTGATGATATGAGATACGATCGATGTCACAGTCGATGTTATGCCCTTGTGACCATGTTGTCAAACTGGATGATTTCAGCAGCTTGGTTGTGCCGGCGAAGCTGATCCATAAGTTCAATTCTAAAATTGTTGCCGCTAATTAACTTTAAATCATAAAATCATAAATTCTCACGGACAATACTGTCAGATACTCATTTTGTTTCTAAATGGTTATCGTCATACTTCTAACATTGTCTTTAATTATCTATTTTATTAACAAATCAAAATACCATTTATTAAGGTATAATTTGCTTTTCCATTAAAATTACTTAAATCACGGTGTATAATTTTATATATTTGAACTATTTTTTTTGCATAAGACGAATCCGTCAAAGATAGTAAAAGCCAACAATGATAAAAATTTAGGAATTGATGGAGTATGACCTTATTTATATATACCTAATTAAAATTATGCACAGGTCCCTAAAACTATTATAGAATCAAAATAAAATAAAATCTTTTTTAAAGTAAAAAATAATGGACCCATCGTGCAAGTTCATTCTCTGTACTAAATACAAACAAGCAACCCCTATGCCGCTGATCCAGCCAAAGGTGGCATACGACGAACCGTAGAAAGATAAACGAGAGGGATTTGTCTACCTTTTTTGGTAAATTTTACCATATTCAATTCTAACTATTTAACGTCGAATCAATGCTCCATAAGTTTTTGCTGGATTCACATTATCTTTTCAAAAAATAAAAGAGCAATGGATCATATATCTATCACTAATTACGTTTGTTATTAACTCTGTGATGAGTACAATAAAGTTTACATGAGAGGATATGGGCTGATGCAAGTGCTGACGTACGCATCGCCCCTTTAAAGCCGCCCCGGCAATCCGTTCTTCTGTCTCACGGCGACCAGGAGGGCAAAGCGCACCCAACGCATCCTTTGCAGTGCCAAGCCAAGCGTGCTGGTCACGGATAGATGGCAGCTCCGGTGGCGGACTCCTCCGGCGGCGACCGGTACAGGTCTCACCTGGCCGGAGAGGGCGAGAAGGACACCGTGTGGCGGCACGGCGCGCCACCCACGTACGACGCCGTGAACACCCTCTTCGAGGCCGAGCGCACACAGGTCGGTTTGTGATTTCTCGTCACATGACGCGCACCATGTCTCTTCGTTGCGTGGCTGAACCGTGCTCACGCAATACTACGCAGGAGTGGCCGGCCGGTTCGCTGGAGGAGACGGTGCAGAACGCGATCAAGACGTGGGAGATGGAGCTGTCCCACAAGGCGCAGCTGTCGGACTTCAAGTCGGTGAGCCCCGGCCGGTTCAGCCTGTCCGTGAACGGCGGCCCGGCGAGGACCGGGGAGGAGACGCTGGCCGTGGGCAGCTACAACGCCCTGCTGGCGAGCCCGATCCTGGCGAGCACCGGCGCGTACGACGCCGCGGCGGAGACGTTCAAGTCCTCGCACGACCTGTTCCGCTCCGCGTTCCCGCGCGGGTTCGCGTGGGAGGTGCTCAAGGTCTTCTCCGGCCCGCCGGTGATCGTCTTCAAGTTCCGGCACTGGGGCCACATGGAGGGGCCGTACAAGGGCCATGCGCCCACCGGAGAGAAGGTCGAGTTCCACGGCGTCGCCGTCCTCAAGGTACGGAGAGGTCCTCCAAAGCATCCGTTTTTTTTTATTCAGTAGACGTCAGATCCATCAGGTGACCCATTTGATGCTAGTGCTAGGCTGAAACTTGCTAGGGCAAGGAGAAGGAGGATCAGTAGCGTACGTCGCACACGTAGCAATCGGCAGTACAGATCACGTGTTGGTATAATTAAATTAATATAACCACTCTTTTGATTATGAAAGATCACCCACTAGGCCACTACCACTAGTGATATTCATAAACGAGCTCTGATCCTTTTTATTTCCTTTTTGCCGAAATATAAATCAAAAATAAAGTGAAATAAAAAGTCACAGTTTTACTTACCAATTCAGCCTGACACACTCGATCGATCACCGCTGCGTCGTAGGTGGATGATCAGCTGCGGGCGGAGGACGTGGAGGTGTACTACGACCCCGGCGAGCTTTTGGGCGGCCTTCTCAAGGGCCCCAAGTTGACGTCGTCGGAGGAGGAACGTGGCGCGGTGTCGCTCGCCGAGAGGCTCCGCGAGGCGGCGACCGTGTCGGCATCAGGCGCCGCCGACCAGCCACCGCAAGGCTGCCCCTTTCGCGGTGCCGGAAAGACGAAGTGATCTGTGATCACCAACCGATCCTGTGGTTGTCGAATAATAAACGTGTCCGCGAGTTTCATGGGCGTAGTTTTATATGGTGCTGGATAAATTATACTTTCGCAGTCAGAAGAAACTTGGAGATGTTGTTGGGAAGAAGAAAAGGGGGCACTGAATGTGAAGTTGTGTGATGATTGTTCAAAAGGCAAAAAGGTTGTCATGTGTTGGTTTATAGGGTTATTGTTGGATGTTTATTATTCTAGTGGGAATGCATGCATCATATCGTATAATCACCTTAACTAAATATACATGACAACTTTGCGAAAAAAGATGATACACTGGTTAAGTGGAATGAAGTGAAATAAACCCCCTTTTAATTTTAAAGGGTGGGTGGGGGGAGAAACGACGGGCTGATCAAAAGATCAATTGAAGTGTCAACATGATAGAACCATTCAGAATGACACAAGATATCCAATTTCCAATTTCACTACCACTTGCGTAATTCACATATTCCAGACCAGTAGAAAATGAGTGTTATTGCATCAGCAGAATTTGATAGTCAAACTAAGTTTTTTTATTTTATTTGAGGGCAGAGGTATATGCTAACATGTCCCTGTATGTTGAAAAGCATGAAAAGCTGGCTCCTCAGGCCGTCTGGCCGTGGGCTGTGGCCTGCCTACGCCCGGCCGGGTCAGGCGGTCGGCCCAAAAAATGGGCGTCGCCTCAGAAAACAACCTCATCATCGGAATCCGGCGGAGCCCCTCACCTGTTTTTATTGGGTAGCGGCGCAACTGCCTGCCGGTGCATCCGCCCACCGCCGCTCCCCTCCTGCTGCTCCGCGTCCGCTTTTCAGTCCACCTCTCTCTCTCTCTCTCTCTCTCTCGCTCTCTCTCTCCCGCACGTCTTCCCACCGCCCGCGGCGACCGCCTCCGCGTCAAGCGTCTAGAAGGGGGAGACGCCGAGACGGTCGTCCATGACCGTCTGATCGGCCGTCGCCATGGGCTGCGCTGGATCCACTCCCAAAACTGACGGTCTGTTCCTTCCCTCTGTCCTTATCGGCTTGCTTTTATGCTTGTGGTTCAGGACTGGGATCTAGGGTGATTTCACTCCAGTGAAATTGGGTTGATGGGTTCTCAGCAGGCGTACTAATTCCGTATTTCGCTAATGCCACTGGTCGTTACCCGAGCGGGGTTGTCAATCTGTATTTGTTAGTAAGTCGAATTAGCTGTGCCAGCTAGCGATATGCAATCATGGCCGCTGCTAGGATTAGGGTGTTAGAATCATCACCCTTGTACTAGCGTGGAAGAGCAAGGTAGACATACGCATCGATTGCTTCGTGTCATGTGTCACATCGCATTTAGCTGGATGCCATGATTCTACTCGTGCTAAAAATCAGATATAGGTCAGGCAACAGTAGCCTTATTTTTTCAGTAGTGAGCATGTTAACCATTTTTCTCTAGATTGTTAGTTTGAGGGGCTCGACTTGACTATTCCTACTGTCACTGAGGCATCCTTATTGCATTAGTTAGACATTTCAAATTTTCTTCAACCTGTAAGCCTGTAACACTTCTGTATTTTGTACCTACGTAACAGCTGTATGCTCATTTAGCAAGACAAAATAGTGTTTTTCTACCTAATTACATGAATAATTGATGGAATACAAAACAATATTTTGATCCTTAAAAAAAAAGGGTAAATGGGCATGTAACTGTTCACTGCAGTCCAGGAAAGGTGTTAGATTACCTGTATCTATTTCAGAATTTCCTATCAGTTTCCCTGCTAATAGTTTGATTTGACATGCATAAATCATTTTTCTGAAAGGTATTTTCGTTATATTGGGTTTAATAAGTTTAAAAATTTAGTGGTCTACGTTCTGGAGATCGTGTTGACGTACATAATGTAAGCATGATGTGTTTTAAGAAATTCAGCAAGATATTTGAAGCTTTATTTGAACTATAAAATGAAAATGGCATCTATTCTTCTTGTCAATCCTTGGAAGTTGAATTTATTATTTTCACTTGTATGATTATCGTGGCTTCATCAAATATAAATACAGTGGGTCATTTTTCTTCTGCATTTTTCAGTTACTAATGCCCCTTTTTAAAAAGAGTTGCTCAACACTTTCTCTTAATATCAGGTAACAATAAGAAGCTTAAAAAGCCAAAGCCTTGGAAGCACACCCAACCAATAACACTGGAACAACTCAAACAGATGCGCGAGGAATTTT
Source organism: Zoysia japonica (assembly GCA_001602275.1). Taxonomy (NCBI): domain Eukaryota; kingdom Viridiplantae; phylum Streptophyta; class Magnoliopsida; order Poales; family Poaceae; genus Zoysia; species Zoysia japonica. The sequence goes on along the minus strand of BCLF01000029.1, from coordinate 2,218,696 downwards.
GGGACACTGCACCTCACTACGGTGGACAGAAAGGTACTGCATTGTGTATTGACAACTGATGACTTCAGATTCTACGCTATCGACATTTTTCTGTGAATCTGTGATGCATTGCCGTTATGCTTTTGTAGACCTCTGCTCTCTTTTTTATTAATAATACCGCAGTAGGAGCTTCCCCTACTGTAATTACTTTCAAAGAAAAACCTGTGATGCATTTATATACTGCTTGTTGGACCAGTTCTTATTGAATTGCTTGATGCATTTATACTGCTTGTTGGACCAGTCCTTGTTTTACTTCTGAGATGCAGGGTCTGTCTGTGGTCTCAGACTAGCTTTGATCAATAAATATGTGGGCCGTTCATTTTGATTGAAATGCACGTTCAAATGTTTCTGATTTTGCAGTTCAGTCCATTATTTGTCAACATGTCAAACTAGTATTAATCTTTATAGAGAAAAGAATTTGTCATACCTCATTTCTGGGATATCTCGTGAACACCATACCAATCACTAGATCAGTAGTTGGTACGCACGAACATCGTAGATACATAGCTTATGCCAGTAATATTACATATATTATCTCAAATAGAGTCTTGCATTCAAGACTTAGCTGACAAGCCAGCAACGTACTTCAGCCATCCTCGCACAGTCATTACAAAAGAAGGGAAAAACAAGAAACAAAAACTACAGGCAAACTTGCGCGCAGGACGCTCCTACTCATCGCCATCGAGTCCGGCTTCCTCTTCTTCATCTGAGCGACGAAGGGCAAGGGTGAGTACTAAAGTACTCAGCAAGTTTTAACCCCGTACTTAGCTGTATTCATGCTTACAAGGCCGACAAGGAGAGGCTAAGGTTTTCTTTTCGGCGAAAAGCCAGTTTTATGTAGGTTTCTCTACAAATAAGATTTCAAAACAGAGACAAAAGAGTTCCTAATTCTATCAGTATTTTAGTGAGTGGTGAGTGGATCTGGGAGAGTAGTCTCCATTCCCGTCAGTTCCCAAATTTTAACCAGATAGGTTTCCACTATCCCAGCCAGATACTTTTCAAAAAGCACGGGCAACTACACCCACTCACTCCAGCAAAGATAGTATGAGACTAATCAAAGTGAGCCCAAGCTGTAGTGTGTCAATACCGTGACAACGGCCATTCCGGATGGATTATACACTCTGCAGAGGTTGTATACTGTACCCACAGGTTATGCTCTTCTTGATCAACAGAGTCGCATAACGTTCACTCTAACACACACTAAGGTTCCCACAATGTCTACCTTAAGATACATGCAGGGGTTATCTATCAGGGGTTTTGCCTGCCCCCGATGACGCGATAGCACATTCCCGAAGCCGGACCGTGGATTTAGAGCATCCACGTCTGTTCCTTGGACCCCGCACAAAGACAGGTTATCACGCAACCAGGGGCTATACCGGTGGGCAGTACGATCCTATGACGCGTTCTATTGCTGTAATCGAAGACCGGACTGTGAGTATCTCACGTCTGTTCTTGCGGCTTGTGTCTCTCGACCCTTAGGTGTCATTACGGATAACCAAAGTGGGTGGAGTGAGTCCCGCCCATACAGGTTCTGTGGTTGCACGAAATCACTACATTGAGATTCGATGAACTAGTTCTTATATGGCAGGGGCGGCGCTCGTCCACGATAGGTGGATCAGTCCGAAGCCTACACACAGCACACAGTTCTAAAAGCCCACCCCACGACCAAAAATATCATCCCTTCCCATCACCTAGCACCAGTTGCACTAACACCCATCCCACGTTATTTTACACACACCACCAAACTCGTTTTAACACATTTCATAAGATGATCGGTGTATGGTGTAGCGATGCACTGCATCGTATAAGGGTTTCTAATCATTCTACTATCAAGGCAACTTTCCGTCCATTAAAAGACTTTAATGGAGGAAGCCCTATGGTTAACAAGGGGGTGTTATCGACGGGTAACAAGTTAGTATTCATATTTAATGTGAGCAAGTAACTGACATAAATATAAATACTTAATAACAAGTAGGGTATTTAACTACACAATGTTTCAACATAGATTAAAATAAATATGCAAGCACTTAGGTCATATGGGTGCGCAATCAAAACATAGGATTAATATGATCAAGGAGTCAGAGCTTGCCTTCGAAAGCGTACTCGGGCTCTTCTTCTTACTTCGGATCGTCGATCTCTTCGTCTCCGAGTGCTTCGTCGTCTACGCGAGAAAACGGTAGAAGGTAAATAAATAAATAGTACGGAAGAAGCACAAAACGAAGATCGAATAAACACCAAGTTCAACAAAAGTTCTCGGGGTGGTAGGTGGCTCTATAATGTAGGGCTCGGTTTTACGGTTCCAATGGTGCAAGGATCTCAGTAATCGGAGGTGATATATGATAATGGCGGTAGAAATAAGGTGTAGGGGCTTTTTGCAATTTTCTATAAATTGGAGGACTAATGTGAATATTTGTGGAGACAAATAGGGCTTGCTAAGTGGGTTTTTACTGTGTAGGGGTGTATTTGCGAAGTGAGAATTTTTCTGGAATTTTTGGGAATTTATTTGGACTAAAAATGGGCTAGGAATAAATTTCTGTGTGCACTGGAGTGGGTGGCCGTAGCAATTTCGTTGTGAGGCTGACGCGTGGGCCCGTACCTCAATGGTCAGTGGGCGCGAGGTAGCGTCG
>BCLF01000029.1:2143625-2203542 GCA_001602275.1 Zoysia japonica | reverse complement strand
GGGCGGGGGCGCGTCGGCGTCGGGGCCCTCCGCGGCGCTGATGCGGGACCTCCTCGCGCTGCAGCGCTCGCGGTCGCTGCGCGACCCGTCCACGCGCCGCTCCGTCGAGTCGTCCCGGTCCAGGGTGGCGGCCGACCCCGACGCGTGCACCGACGACGACGGCGGTGGTAGCAGCGTCGGTCACCCAGCCAAGTCCCGGCGCAGCGGTGGCGGTGGCGGCAGCACAACCGGGGCGCTCAAGACGTTGCTCGACCAGCTCGCCGACAATCCCCACCCGCATCCGAAGCCCGACCGACGCCCGCCTCGCCGCTTCAAACGCCGGGCCGGCCGCAGGGCCCCCGTCACCAGTAAGCCTCCGGGTCACGGCGCCGCGGTCTCCGTCAACTCCAGTTCCCAGGAGGCTGTCTGCGGCAACAAGTACGTCTTCAACGGCGGCGAGGACGGTGATGACGAGGAGGAGGAGCTGCAGCAGCAGCACGTGTCGCAGGAATCGCGCAACGTGTGCGGCATTCCCTGGAACTGGTCGCGCCTCCACAACCGCGGCAAGTCTATCCTCGACATTGCCGGCCGCAGCCTGTCCTGCGGTCTCTCTGATTCGAGGTCCACGGCGGGGCGAAAATCCGAAGTAGCAGCCGTCTCAGGCGGCCGCATTAGTGCCTCGCGTCCTCTTTTTCCGGTGAAGTCCGAGAGGCTGGCCTCCTCGACTAGCTCGGACTCGGATGCGCTACCTCTGCTCGTTGAGGCAGTCACCTCTGGAGCGCGCAACCGCATTGGCTGCACTTCTGGGAGCTACTCTGGAGAGCTCGGGATTTTTTCCAACCAGACCAGTGAGTTGGACTCCGACCTGTTGTCGGAGGCTGGGCACAAGTCACGGGCCTCGCAGCGCAGCCGTAGCCAGCACCGGAGCTTGACGCAGAAGTTTGCACCCAGAACGTTCAAGGATGTTATTGGGCAAAGCTTGGTGGTACAGGCATTGTCTAACGCTGTTGTGAGGAAGAAGATTGGACTAGTATACGTGTTCTATGGGCCGCCTGGTACTGGCAAGACATCATGTGCACGGGTCTTCGCCAAGGCACTCAACTGCCATTCCCCAGAACACCCAAGGCCCTGTGACTCGTGCGCGTCGTGCATTGCACACAATCTTGGCAAGAGCAGGAATCTCATGGAGATTGGGCCTGTTGGCAAAATCGACATTGATGGCATTGTTGATGTCCTCGACAATGTGACCCTCTCACCGGCACCATCACAATATAGGGTGTTTATATTTGATGATTGTGATACTTTGCCAGCTGATACTTGGAGCATCATCTCAAAAGTTGTGGACCGCGCACCCCGTCGTGTTGTGTTTATCCTCATCAGTTCCAACCTTGAACTTCCTCACATCATCCTATCCCGATGCCAGAAGTTCTATTTTCCTAAGCTGAGGGAGTGTGATATCATCAATACTCTGCAGTGGATTTGCACCAGTGAAAGTCTAGATGTTGATAGGGATGCACTGAAGCTAATTGCATCACGGTCTGATGGATCTTTGAGGGATGCAGTGATGACTCTCGATCAGCTTAGTTTGCTGGGGCAGAGGATTTCATTGTCTCTTGTGCAAGAACTGGTAAGATATCTCAGGAGCATCATAATTATCCTTAATCTTTTTTGTGAACATTCATATGATGTTTATTTACTGCTCTCATTAGAAATTACTTGAATATTTATACCTTTTATACCTTTTTTTTACTGAAAGTCAGCGGGGGAGCCCCCTACCTTTTATTTAATAATTGAAAGAGAACAAAAAGTGTTTATGTACAATACTGCATATTTCAAATTTCACAAAATTGTAATGGCATGTATGAAATTAATCCTTATACGGGCAAATTTGATACATGCCATTACAATTTTGCAAACTTTGAAATATGCCATTGATGTGTCAATGACAGATGTAACCTTGCAAGTGAATGACATGTGGGCCCGAATGACATATTTCAAATTTCACAAAATTGTAATGGCATGTATGAAATTAATCCTTATACTAAAGACAGGCCCTAGTAATGCTTACATTATCTTGAATATTTATTGTCAGCTTTTTGTTATCGTTTTGCAATTTAGCGAAGGTTGTAGGAACTATTATCCAATTGATGCACTGTTTCTTCTTTCCTGGACCTAAGTAACCAACTTAAAATCCTTTGTTAGAGATCATAACTTTGCTATTGTGTCATGCTCTTCATCTTCGGTTCTACTCTGTGACAACAATGAAATGCTATTTGCTTATTCATTTCTCAGGTTGGCCTGGTGTCTGATGATAAACTGGTTGATTTGCTTGATTTGGCACTATCTGCTGACACTGTTAATACAGTGAAGACAATAAGAGACGTCATAGAAACCGGAGTTGAGCCACTGGCATTGATGTCTCAACTTGCAACAATAATAACCGACATTCTTGCTGGTTCCTATGCATTCACACGTGAAAGACAACAGAGGAAGTTCTTCAAGCGTTCTACCTGTAAGCTTCAATCTTATAATAAGATATCTTCCATCCTCTCTGAAGATTTGGCATCCATGTAATCTAATATTCTGTATAACAATCACAGTGTCAAAAGATGATATGGAAAAGCTACGTCAAGCCCTCAAAACACTCTCTGAAGCTGAAAAACAGTTGAGGGTCTCTAATGACAAGGCAACCTGGCTTACAGCTGCTCTGCTTCAGCTTGCTCCTGATAAACAATATGTGTTGCCAAGCTCATCAACAAGCACAAGTTTCAACCATGGTGTGTTGGCTGGTTCCTTTCGAGATAGGGATATACCAAGGAAATCAGCTAGTAAGCATGACGGTGGCATGGCAGGCACCTCATATGGGGAAAGGAGACCTGTTGATCACACAGATCATAGTCATCTGATGTCAACCAGTGCTGTCGAAGCAAATGAGCGACCTAAGCATGGCAACACTGAAAATGAAATGATCTGGCAAGCTGTGCTTGAGAGTATTCAGTCAGACACATTAAGAAAAATGATGGCCAAGGACGGAAGGCTAAGCTCTGTCCGCCTGGGCACAGGTAAGATTACAGTGTTTGTTCATCTAATGTTTTGTACGGTCACATTCTGCCATAAGCTCCCAAATCATACTTGAAGATGTGGTTTTGTTTCTGGCAATAAAAAAAAGGGGCAGCACGATGTAGCTCCCGCTTGTGCTGGGTTCGGGGAAGGATCGGACCACTCTGGGTCTTTGGTCAAGCAACCTTTTCCTCTTCCTGTATTTCTGCAATTAGCTATTTCGAGGACTCGAACCCATGACCTTTGTGGTCACAAGGCAACAACTTTACAATATGTGAATTAATTGTTCAAGTAATTATTGGATGTCCAGAGTTTGATGTCCATGGATGATTTGAATCAGGGCACCAAATTCTTCTTTGTTGAGATCTTGTTGATTAGTGGAAGTAGTGATGCACATAAATCGTCTATATGTGGTGTCTTGAACATTTGTTCATATCTATTGCACAAATATTCTTAGCTCCATCTGGTTTATTAGTATTACATTTCCAATCTCAGTTTGTACACCTTCAGTTCGTTGTCGTTTGTTGATGTATATCATAGTTATATTGTCTCAAACATATCTTTTCTAACACCAATTTCTATTCCTCCAACAGCACCAACAGTGCAACTAATATTCAGCTCACATGTCAACAAGTCGAAAGCTGAAACTTATAGAGGACAGATTCTGCAGGCATTTGAGTCTGTTCTTCGTTCAGCTATAATACTTGAAATCCGATATGACTCAAATGATGTAAGAGCTGGTCATGCTTCATCTGTATTGCCCTACCCTGAGATTGACTCTTCCAACATGACATTAAGGAAGTCCACTAAACATAGCCCCCTCTCGTCTGGAGGTGAGAATCTAATTGGAAGACTTAAAAAAGATAGAGTTGTGAAGGGAACTAGTTATGGTAAGACTAGATGGATGCAATCTGATCCTCATATATTAACAGAAGGTGAAATCATTGAAATTGGGCCTTCTCACATGCATCGACATGCTCAAACAAATGACGATGTTCTTGACACAAACAAAAGAAGAAAGGATAATGCATGGGAAGAAGCTTTGTCATCACCAAACCAAGAGGGTGTGGTCAATCGAAGAGGAGGAAATGGAAATAGACAACGTCGACAGAACAGCATAGTGAAAAGAAAAGTATCTCTTGCTCATGTTATTGGGAGGGCAGAAGCTTGTTCTCAGCGAGGAGGCTGGTCTAGGCGAAAAGCTTTGTCAATCGCGGAAAAGCTAGAACAAGAAAATTTGTGAGTAACACTATCTGACTAATTTATGCTTCTTGACAGCCAAAAGTTTCTTAATTGTCATCTCCTTAATATAATGATGCACAGTTATCCTGCGTGTTCGAGGAAAAAAAGTTTCTTAATTATGAAGCGGCATTTCTTTGTTTTGAATTGAGAAATAATTTTTTTTGGAATCACGAGTACATTGAAACATATTATTACTCTATATCACAGTAGCAGCGCATATTATGGAAAGTGATACAATATTATTTGCTCACAGGAGATTGGAGCCTAGATCAAGGAACCTATGTTGCTGGAGAACTTCAAGGACACGGGGGAAGGTAATCTTTCATGTTCATATCATTATTATTTGTTGGATCCTGAATATGAAACTGAAATAAGTTCTCACTTCTGAGAATTTAGTTTCATATTAGTCTAAGAATCAGTTTGAGAACCAATTAATTTACAATGATGATGTGTAACATCGACATTAGGGATGTTCACTGGCGGGTTAATCAAACCTCCAGCGAAACCGGCAGCTGATTGTATAACTGGGGAGAGCACCGGTTTCTTTGCGGTTTAGTTCGAACTGCCAGTGAAAAGCCCTAATCGACATGTTCATTGCCCCTCTCCTGCTCACCCATTGGCATAGGGAGTGTACATCCAGTTGAATTGACCTATTGACAAAAGAGCATGTAAACCCTGCTTGAATTAGAGGTCTTACGCTTCTTCATGATCGTTGCCCTCCTGCTCACTCGCTCATTCCTCTGCAGCTTTCTTCATTCAAGGTAAAGAACCAAAGGTCACAAGCTGTATCAAGGCTTATCTTGTGTGGAAGATGCATTTCCACAAAGTCTCCAAGGTAGAAGGCATTGAATCGTAGGTTTTACAAGCTGTTAAGTGTTAACTTAGCATTCATAATTTATTCAGTCTGTACCTTGTAGGCGGTCAGTTTTTAGGATTTTTCTTCCTATTCTGTATATTCTCGAAATGTAAAATAAGAATGGTAGAAATGGCATAGCAAATTCTTTTGTCAAATGATTTTGTAATTACTTTGAAGGGTAGCCGTAATAAAAAATGTATTTAGAAGCATCTGTGATAAATTTCTATGGTTTTATGTTCCATTCTGTTTAGTAGTCTCCATTCTGTAATGTTTGTTACGTGCTAGTGCCTGGTTCATTCATGGTTTTTGAAAGGGGAAATATTGAGGGGAAACTGTTGTTGATTTCTGTTCCATTTGTGAGGTGACCCGAGGAAGCTGACCAATCCGGCTCTGCCTTCGCCTCGAAGCTTCAGTCAGCTACAGTAGAGAGCGGTGCCTTCCGCCGGTGGCTCCCGCGGTCCTTCTCGGCTCCGATGGTCTCTGGGCCATCGCGAGGCGGGCGAGACCATGGAGGGGCTGCCGGCAGGTTGGTCGGGTCCTTGGTTCCTCAGGTTTGGGTTCTCTAGGGTCAGGTTTCTGTTCCTCTTTGGTGAAGCGACGGCTTCAGTGTGGAACAGGGATAAGTCCTTTCGAGCTCTTTCTCTCTTTGTGGGCGCCTCTCTCCAGCGTGAAACGGCAAGCTCGTGGAGGGGGTGCTCCCAGTGTGGAGCTCCGTTCTAGGAGTCGACCTTCGGCTTATCTTCGGTCTAAGTAGGAAGGTGAGTTCGTTGGTCTTTTGCTCTGTGGGTATTGAGATAGCTGTGAGTTGTGCAGCAGCTCGGAGAGGGGGCCGGGCTCGAGGTTCCCGCGGCGACTAGTCGTCGCTGGGAGTCTGGTTCTGTGGTCGTTGGAGCTTGGGACGCGGTCCCGGTCGTTGCGTGTTCAGCGTTGACTTCATGGGGACGAGTGTCTTTTTGGACTCTTCGTTCACGGGGACGAGTGTCTTTTTCGACTCTCTTCGAAGCCTTCTAGCGACGGAGCTCCTTCGGCTCTCAAGACGGGGGACAAGTTTGGTGGCTTCCCGCCGCGGCAAAGATTTGGTTGTTTTTCTTGTGCTGTCTAGGGTTTAGTTGTCCTTTATATTCTATCTAATCGTATCTGTATTTGTACGGTCCTTTTGTACGGTCCTTTGTATTGTTTCTTTGGCTATAAATACAGATATGGTTTGATAAAAAAAAAATCTTGAGTTGAGACTGCAGCCCATATTCCACGCCTGGGTTGTGAACCAGATTTCGCGAACGATAATACAATGCACGCTTACCTCAAATGGAAGTACTCCGAAGTCCGAATGGGACGAGAATATAGAGATAGACAGCTTTTCTTTTGCTCTAACAAGAAATTTGCAATAAGACGTCCAACAATAGGATCCATATCCCTCACTGACAGCATATAAATCAATCTCCTTTCATAGATGTTTGTACATCAGTACTCTTTTGTCAAAGAAGCAAAGCTAATTCAACACATATCCTCAGGAACAAACTTAACGAGTTCGAAGTCAATTCGGAGACCGATGTTCCTTCCATGCTTCATGAAACAGCTTGGATATGCATCACGGTTCGACATGACCACCAAAACTGTCCAAGACGAGTACCTTCTGGTGCACTGTTATGCCTGATGAAACTAACTCATTAAGAGCCTCCTCTGTTGCAGTTGAAGGGACCTAACCAATAGTCAGAGCATGGATTTTGTAACGGAAGCAGCCAACATGACGAACGAGGCTTGCGCATACCCTATCACACATCATGTTCAGCGGACAGTTTACATAGGCAACGAGAGCTAACGTGGGTCTTGTTAGCCCAGTCAACAGAATTTCATTGATTGAGTTGCATCAAAGACCAACCTGCTGAACTAAGGTTTCATTTGTTCATGGTCATCGATAGGTAAAAGTTCCAAAAGATGGAACAAGAGGACATGAAGGCAACACGGGCAGGCAAAGGAATTATCCTGGCATAAAAATGAAAAAAACTAGCATGAACAAATTGCATTGCTCTGATAGACTGATATTGTAAGTAGCAATTTAATGGTCGTCTGATCTAATCAAACCAAAACGTTGACTGGTACTAGAAAAATCGGATCCAAATATTAAAATGATGAAGCTAAGTGTACATACCCAAAATTGACGACTGATACAGGAATCCAAAACTTAAAACCTACCATACCAGAACAAAAGAAACATCCATAACATCAGATACTTCTGTTCAAGTACTCAAATAGTACTACATTCAGGCTGAAGAATTACCGTTTAGAAGAGTAGGAAGGGCATCATTCTGATACTTAGATGTCAGCTCTGACAGTTTACCTAACCATAAGTTGTTCCAAGCAAAAATCACAGCAATAACACAAGGGCCAAGCACGATCTGGTTTAGTATGACCTGAAAATGGCAATATTTGTAAAAAACAAGGTCATTTTGGGTACAAACTGCATAGCTATCCAACACATAATGTAATGGAGGATGCAAAGCGCACCTTGGCGGACAAATTTGCAAATGTCTGCTTGGGCATACACCTATCAAGGAACTGGTACCATACGTGGGAACCTGGACCATAAAGAAGAAATCCATAGGAAGCAATACGAAGTGCACGGAGCCAATCGTGGTCCAGCAGTATCTCTTGTATGTGCCCCTGAAATGAGACAACGCAAGAGATATCAGAACACATAATGCGATAGGTTGTGCCAAGTGCCAACAGTAGTTCGATACCCAAGGTTATAAGTATAACGCAAGCACTCTATACTGCCTAAACATTTGCAGGTGACACAGGATCACACTTGCACAGCGCACCGTAATACTATACATTTAACATTTAAGCTAACAACGGTGTAGTAGAATTGCGTTCAGGCGGCATTTTTCTTCTGGTTGGTTCTTCACATGCAATCAAATACTAATACACAAATCTATATGAATGTAACCACAAGGCCGTCCTAACTCCTAAGGCTCCAAATCGGCAAAGGATTAACGAAAAAATTGTAATGCTTAGAAGGGTGACCTTTTTGTCGGGTTCAGCCGCGCGGTTCCGGCGGTCGATGATGCGGCCGCGGACCTGCGCGATGGTGTCTCCAGCGAGGGTGAGACAGGCAGCGGTGACCGCCTGCCTGATGGGGAAGTCGACGGGCCAGCCGTTGCTCTGGCCAACGGACTCCGACGACGACGACGACAGAGGCTCCCGTTGGGGCCCACGGCGGCGGCCACGGGGGTCGGTATTGCGGCGGCCGCGGCGGCGGGAGTCCCCGTGCTTGCGGCGTAAAGACGGGAGGTTCCACCACTCGCCGCCGCTCCCGATGGCCTTCATCCTCGCGTCAAGGCGGCGGCGGCGGCGTGACCGCGTGAGAGGGAGGGTGCGCTGAGCTCCCGAGGCGTGGCCGCCCCGCTTGATGATGCGCTGAGAGGCTCCGAATCCTCCGGGGATCTGTGTCTCTGCAGATGGGCTCGGCTCGCCAGCCATTGCCGTCCCGATTTACGAAACATTTTTTATTTTCTCCATTTCGAAAATCCAAACGGGCAAAATCGTTTGCGCGATCCATAGCATTCCGGACCCATCAAACGGCATCTCAGAAACCAGTTTGTCCACACGCGCTTGGCACGTGACAACATCTCGAAAAGATTACACGCCACAACGGCCCATATCGCCTTCAAGTAAAGGCCAGCCCAGTGAGTGTCCTCGGCCCATACTAAGTAGGCCGCTTGCAGTTTGATGAGCGCCAAAAACCTGAGACCTTCAAATGCCTCAATAAGGGGAAATTGTTGACATGTATTCCATCCTGAAGTGAGAAAGACTGGTTCAGACTTCATGCAGACTCAGCGGAGAGCTTTCTCAGGATTCATCGCCCCATCTCTCGATCAGCTGAGCACGCCTGGATCGAAGCGACCAGCCGCAGATTTGCGCGACGCCATCTCCTAAACCATTCATCACACAGACATGCAGCGCTGCCTGCATTCAGCTAGCTGACCGTCCCTCTCCGTCTTCCTTTTCTATTGCAGCGAAGCAGCTGTTTCCGCGTTCCCATCCGGGCTCTGGCTGGCCACGAAGCAGCACGTCATTGCAGCTCCGGTGATTATCTATTCGGTTATTGAGCTTTTTTGTCAAACCAGACAAGAGTTTTATAGGGGGGGAGCAGAGGCGCTGCCTGCGTACGTGAGCAGCAGTGCGATGCCACCGCCTCATGATTGGAGGCAGGGGGGCACCAGGAGGATTGAACTGGTCAGGATTCAGGAGTCAGGAGGGCTTGGCTAGGGATCGGTGATCGAGAAAACCCTAGTAGTAAACAAGGCGAGCAACTGAGAAGGATTGCCATGCGATAACTGAACAGATTACCATGTCGCCTGGGACGATTGTTCAGGGGCAACCGGACAAGGCAGGAAATTGCAAGGGAATGTATCTGACATGACGTCCTGCGATTTAGCCGTCAGTTTTCAACTACAGAGGTTTGACAACGCGATAAATAGTACTACGTGGAAACGAAGCTGTCAAGTCTGCTTCGCCTCCAAGTACTTCTCATCCAGGCAAAATGGAAAACGACCGGTCCCGTACCCGTGTCCAGAACTACCATGATCTCTTCCTTCAAGCATGACGCACGTCGAAGTCCCTGGTCTGTACGGAGTAGATCTTTATACGCGGGGATTGTATCTGCGCAGTTGTCTTGTCTCCTAGGCCTGCGGATTTTGCCGTCGCAGATAAGTAAATAAGATGGCATGCCCGTGGGAGAGTTACCGGCGCTGATGGAGTTGAGGCCGCTAGATGCCTGTTCCACGCCGACAACCACTCCAATTGCAACTATGCGTATATATATGCAAATGCTATAGAATACTCACTCCGTTTTTTAATTGATTTCATCGTTGATTTTTAAATTTAATTTTAACCATTCGTTTTATTAAATTTTTTTGATAAATTTCATATATTTTGATATAATTTGATTTATTATTAGACTTATTTGAATCACAACTTAAAATTTTACACATTCAAACATATTTTTTAATAAAACAAATGAACAAAGTTAAATTTAAAAGTCAACGACGATATTAATTAAAAAACAAAGGAGTACTGGAGTATTGTAATACCACTCGGTCTACTTCCCTATCAAAGGAAGCAACTGCTGACAGGTGATGCGTACAGATAGTTAGGGAGGCGTCGCTGTCACACGCTCCGCTCACCAGATTCGTTTCTCAGGCTGCCTCTCTGTCCTTCTCTCTTTTTGTTTAAGCCCCCCGTCTGGAAGCTGGCGTGCGTGCGCGCCCACAATCCCACGACGTTCTCTTCTCCCCACCCGCTGATCACACCGCGCGCACGAACTGTGATCCAACGCCGCGGCGCACGTCGGTCTATCGTCACCGCGACGGCGTAGCCGGTAGCCTCGCCTTGTGCTGCGGGTTGTTTAGTTCGTCATTTCCACATCTCGCCACTCGCTGTCGTTGGATGCGTGTGGTTCTTGGCCGCTGCGGCTGCTGCTGGCGTCGATCCAAGGACTGCTCATCACCGACCACCTAACTGATTGATTGATCTACGTACCTGCATCGTGCTCGGCTCTCCGGTCTGATACGGCCTCTATGGACCGCGAGTGGAGCGACGGGGCGGCGGTGTCCTCGCCGACGGCGTCCAGCGGCGAGGGAAAGGTTGGGGCCGGTTCTGATGGCGTCTCGGCTGATAGCCCGATGTCGACTACGCCGGTGGTGCCGGCGACGCCTGCTGGCGGGAGGAGGCGGTCCGCGAACAAGCGGGTGGTGACCGTGCCGCTGGCCGACGTGAGCGGACCGCGGCCCAAGGGCGTCGGCGAGGGGAACACGTCGACCGACGAGTGGGCGTGGCGGAAGTACGGACAGAAGCCTATCAAGGGTTCACCCTTTCCGAGGTACGCCATGAGGGGCACAACAAGCATACAGCGCGACCGTCGACGTATAGGCATCTTTGCTGATCTGGGCTTCGGGAGCAGGGCTTACTACAGGTGCAGCAGCTCCAAGGGGTGCCCGGCGAGGAAGCAGGTGGAGCGGAGCCGGGCCGACCCGGACAAGGTGGTCGTCACCTACTCCTTCGAGCACAACCACTCCGCCGCGGTTTCGAGGGCGCAGAATCGTCAGGCCCCGAAGCCCATGGCCCAGGCGCCGGTCCCCCCAGAGCCGCCGGCGGAGGATCAGTCCGTGTCCGCCGGCACGCACGACGTAGTCGCCGCGTGCGCCACGGAGGGCTGCGGCGCGGGTGCAGCCGTCGAGGTGCACGACGAGTTCCGGTGGCTCTACGACGGCGTGTCCGTCACCTCCTCCATTCCGCCCTCCGACGCGGACGAGATGCTGTACTACGGCCCGATGTTCTTTGGCGCCGCCGCGGTCGCCAGCGCGCCCGCGCCTTTCCCAGACGAGCTCGGCGACGTCGGCGCGCTGTTCGGCGGGGGAGCGGCCGAGGAGGACGCGATGTTCGCTGGGTTGGGAGAGCTCCCCGAGTGCGCCATGGTGTTCCGGCGGCGAGCCGAAGACGGGCTGACTACGGCGGGAGGAGTTAAGGTCGAGCCGGCGGCGGAAGGCGCTGCCATAACGTCATGACACAGCCTCGGCGATTCACACGTGGATCCGGCCTCCAATAAGAGCAGATAAACTCTAAACTCGTGTGTAGCAGCTCTGATCGATCCATCTCCTTTTGCTTTCTTGATCCTTCTTCCTCTTTGGCACATATTTTTTCTCCTTGCCTTTACTGGTTCTTATACTGAATCACACATTAGCACATAGAAGAACACAAGGCATGCATTGCAATTGCATAAAATTTTTATTGGGGACATTGTGTTTCAGCCACCGATTTTTAATTTAATTGTGGCATGCATTGCAATTGCATAAAATTTTTATTGGGGACATTGTGTTTCAGCCACCGATTTTTAATTTAATTGTGATTCAGCCATTAATTTTCAGATTTTATCATTCAGCCATCACTTTTTGAAAACCAATCTGAATTGAATCATAAGTGCGTTAAATGACTCTAACGGTTTTAATTTTTGATGTGAAAAGATAAAACTGTCCTTTATGCTTATACCATAGTTTTGTTAATTTTATGATTAAAATTTGAGATGGGACAAATTTTAAATTTTCATATAAGATTAAAATTTGAAAATTGAAAATTTTAAATCTAGATTTCAAAATTTTAAAAATTTCAAATTCAAGCTTCAAAAATTTGAAAATTTAAAAGTCAGATTTTAAAAGTTTGAAAATTTCAAATTCAAGGTTCAAATTTTTGAAAAAATCAACTTCAGATTTCAAAGTTCAAAAATGTTATCAAATTATATCAACAAATCAAATTTTTTAATTTAGATTTGAATTCTTGTATAAATATAATAAAATTAACAAAATCATGTACAATCACAATGGACAATTTTATTTTTTCACACCAAAATTTAACACTGTTAGAGTTACTTAATGGATTTGTGGTACAATTGAGATTCGCTTTTAAAAAATGATGGTTGAATCACAAATCTGAAAATCAATGACTGAATCACAATTAGACTAAAAATAAATGGCTGAAACACCATTGTCCCAATTTTATTTGGCGAGGAGGTCACATCTTTTTCAATTGGTTTTGTTGAAGCGTTTTGTTTTCTCCTATTATACAAGATCGCGTTCAGCAGAGACAGACGCAAAAGGGATTGACAAAGGTCCGGCCTTTAGCCCTTTTTACCCGGCGAAACCATTGTCACTGTCCCGACGCGCCAACGGATAACATTATGAATTCCCCGTCTCACCAGTTTCGTGTTCGACGCGATGCCCGAGAGAGTGAACTGGGGCCTCGACGTTTCCTCATGCTCGATCGCCGTGTTGCGACGTACGAGCGTCGGACAGCGACTTGCCGGCCGGCGGTGACGCTTCACGGCTGACTCGCTCCGCCAATGGGTGTGCGCGCACGTCGACCGGCGACTTCCGCGTACCCGTAGGCCACTTGATAACATGGGGTTTTGACTGGGCGTCCGGGATCGCGACATGCGATTGGGTTCGCTTCTTCACACAGGCAGGCGTTTGGATCGAGCGAACGGCGGCGTGGCGAGTGACGAATGGCCGCGCGTGGGCACCAGGAGGTTAAGAATTCGGAGTAAACGGTGCGGCAGCTAGCTGCTGGAGTATGCTCTTGCGTGCTGTGCCAAAAGGAAAAAAGAACTAAGTACTATCACTGCCAGTCACTGTAAGGTGGTACGGACTACGGACTAGTATAATCCTGTAGAAATACGTGGCACGTGCAGGCTGCCGTTATGTAGGAGTAATGAACTTGAAGACGTTATAATGCATCTGCGTGACATAAACGAAACGATCACTGGCAATCGACTCGATTTTCACTGGCCAACGAGCAGAAGAACTCGCACTTGCATGGACGAATGAACCTACTCACCTCCACGCAGAATTCCCGCTGTCTACTGCAGCTGACAGCTAAAGAAAACGCTCTGAATCTGCGCAGGCTAATCGCAGGGCAATTCTCCTTCGGCACGGTTGCTCAAGTCCGCAGTCTGCACCAAGCACACGGTGCTTGTGCTTCATTTGCCAGCTCCGTGCCAAAGGAGAACCGCCCCATGATTGACAACCAGCGCCTCTCCGCGTTGCAGTACTGCCTCTCTCCTGCACGCTCGGCGACGAGATCACCGCCGCCGCCGCTGCGCTGCTGCTTGGCCAGCATCCCTACTACCCTACATATACGCGGCGGAACCGGCCTGGAGGAATGGATCCGCGGCGGCATATGCCCGGACGGGAGGACTATTCCGGAGGAGCTTCCATGGCTTGATGGCGATGCAGCGATCCCGCGCCGGATCTCCCAGCCGAATGTGCTTCCGGAATGGTCCAGCGTCTGCAGAGTCCAGCCCCTGCCTGTCGTCCCCGGCCCGGTTTCTGTCGCCGCCACAAAAGCGAACGAGCTTTTCTCTCCGCGGTGCAGGAGTTACCTGATCAGTCAGAGGAAGCGCAATCCGATAGGAATAATCGTCTTTCCGATCGTTCGCGAGCCCTAGCCACGCCCGTAGGCAACAGTGGCATGCAGTTGGAGTTGGCACTGGCCGAGGCTGCATGCGAGCGAGGGCACATTCTACCGGATCTTCCGTGTTTGAGAGTGACGGTGAGCTTTTTTCGCCTTTCGGCCTGACTGCAACTCAACATCGGCTTTTCCAAATTCGACCAACTTTGGTAGATACTCCTGCAGGCAGCAGGCGCATGCAGATTGCAGACTGCTAGTTTCCGCGGCAGGTGCTGTCCAACATTTCAGTGAAATAGGCTATTCAGTGCTAAGACACTGACGATTAATTTTGCTCCAGCAAAGAAAATCCTCATTCTGAACATCTGGTAACTTTGATTCCCAATGGAAAAAAAAAATGAAAAAGCACGTCGGCCTATGGTTTCGGTCTGAAAAGAAAATTCACCTTGATCACACTGCAGAGAAGGAATCGGCATTCAGACCGCATGTCACCGGCTGGCGACGGAGAGAGCTTGAGAATTGCTCTTTAGCATATCTAGGTGCCACATAGCATATGCTACGTACAAGCTTCATGCGAGGTAGAATATCCAAAAAAAAAATGCACGTCTTCCCATATTAAACTGAGAACAGATGAAACCTCAACTTCATAAGAAATCGAAGTTTCAGGAAATTACACTCAATGACCGTCGAACCGAATAATCCGGATCTCCGTCCACCGTTGCTCGCTCTTGCAGCGTGTGCCTTAATTTGCACACTGCTATAAATACTGCAGGCGGCGAAACCTACGACTTGCAGCAAGCAAGAAGCGCTCTCCACCAGTCCTCTTAGCTGTATGTGGACAGGTGTATCAGGGTGTGATTAGCAAGGGCGCCTACATTACTGGGCGAGTCTTCCTTGGCAGTGTTCGCATCGCAAGTCTCCCGCCATTGCAAACTAGGAGTACTCCAAAGGTGATCGATGGATCGGCCACTGCCAAAGGAGATTTGCCCAGCAATGCAGCTTTGCGGCCTCAGATTGCTGCGGTGGTTCCTGGTTCGAACTCATATGCCAGCGTATGCCAGCGTGCATTGCGTGATCTATTGTGTTGTCATCAAGTCTGTTAATGTCTACCAGTGTAGGATTAGCTTCTTTCTTGCCTGCTTGTTTAATTTGATGAAAACACAGAGCTTGACAGGTAGAAATAAAAAAGGGCTAATATGGTACATATTATTACAATTTTACAAAAATTTAAGATATGCTGTCGTAGCCCATATGTCATTGAATATAGAGTGGGTTCAACATAAAAATAGATATTTCTTACAAACATTTAGATGGAAAAGATGCGTAAACTCCCAAGAAGTCACCCAAAGTTGGGATTTTCCCTCAAGTTATTTTTCTGCGTAAAACGCCATTGATATTGGTCTTATCTTTGATTTTTCCTCGATGAACATGTTGATATGGAATAGTTATAGATGTAGGCGCTATATTACTACGATTCTAACTGGAACCGGCTAATTTGTGCCCCACAATGTGTCCATGTCATATCATTGAAAATCAAAATTGTGGACATGTTAGGAGTGCGGACGAGGGAAATCAAACTAAACCAAATTACGCTTTATATACTTATTATTGGGTCACTCATCACAGAAACATTCGCAGAGGCCCTAACACAAGCAGCCCAAGCTCAACCCTTTTCCAGTCCAAGAGGCCCATGAAGCTCTCCATGTTCAAAAAAATTAAGGCCCTGTTTGGAAGCAAAGAATTTTTAGAGTAGAAGGTAAGAAGGTATTTGGATGCATCAAATTTTGTAGTTTTGAAAACCATGGTATTGAAAAAAGTGTAGCCATTTTGCAGTTTTGAAAACTTCACTCATGACCTCTTTTTTCTGACCCATGATTTTGCTTGACATGGGCTTTTAAAATTATGATTTCTTAAAACTTTGATATTAAAAAACTATAACACCCAAACAGTGTATAAAGGTTTTTACATTTTCTTACAATATTAATCAAACTTAAGACAAATTGATTTTGACAAAATAAAAAGTGGCCCTTATTTCGGGATGGATGGTGTAGTTTTCAAAGCATACAGGAGTTGAAAGCTGTTTCAACTTTGTAGTGGGGTGGATGGATGGATTTTTGCCACAACTAAGCTTATGGAGGCAATTTTGAGCTAGAATCAAGATGCATGTAGGGGTGAAAACGGGTCGAAAAAATAAATTAAAGATAGTAAAAGTTAATTTTTTATTCTTTTTTGAATTAAAATTTAATTAGGATAAAATTAACTTGTGAAAAATCCAAGGGCCGAGATCTTTTATCACCTCTGATGCGTGATGGAATTGAGTATTTAGGCCCCGTTTGGAATACAGGGTGGCCGCAAGAAATTTCGCAGGAAAAACTTCCTTTGGAAAGGATGGATTGAGCCCGTTTGCAACGGAGGAAACGTTGCTTTCTTTCCGGTGGAAAGGAATGGCAGTGTGTTCGTTCCACGGGAATGAAAAAATCCAGTTGGAGCTAAAGGAATCGCTCGTGCGCTCCTCTCTGCCGCTGATGCTCGCTCCTCTCCTGCTGCTGCTCACTGTTCATTTCGATGAACTAGTGGACTTTAGAAATTAATGCAACAATTTTAAAAAACTTTAAAAATAACTCGGAGAATCTGAAGACTCAACAAGACGAACTTAATGGTATAACTTTAAAAAAATTTAAAAACAAATACAATAACTTTAAAAAAATTTATAAACCAATGAAACAACTTTAGTAAACTTTAAGAACTAATAAAATAACTTTGAGACATTTGAGAATAATTTGAAGGATACACACAAAAAGCTCAACGATATGAACCAACGGAACAATTTTGGAAACTTTAAAAACTTTCTTATTTAAAAAATTCCAAAATACCGAATAAATAGGCGAGGCTTTAAATAAAAGTCACGCGCCCTTAATTTAAATTAATGATAATATAGTTTATAAAAATATATTTAAGTTCCACTAACATTTTTATTCTTGTGTTTCTATCCTGCATTCTAAACACTTAATTTTTTTCATTCCTCTGTTTCTTATTCACGTGGTTTCTAACTTTTTTTTTTATTTTTCTTATTTTTACATTTTTTCATATTAATACGTTTTTTATTCTTTCGTTCCGCCTTATACCTTTAAAGTTCTACTATACTGAGGCTGGCACGAGGCCCCATCGATCGTCTCACGTGGGTCCCTTCTCCAGCCCACAAATACAGAGCACGACGACAGTTGTCCTCTGTTCGACCTGGCTGGAACCCAATCTGGCCCTCCTTAAAAGACGTGCAAAAGATGGACTTTTTGGACAGCGTCCAGCCGTGCTCCATGCGCAGTGGCACTGGCACCGGACCGTTGTGGCGAGTCTGGCGACCCAAAATAAAGCGCCCATTTCAAACACGACCGAACGCAAGACTTCAAGCCCAAATCGCGTTGCTATCAATCCTCTCTGACCTCCTAGCAGCTTGCCGACCTTGCCAAACCCATAGGATCAAGCCCGGAAATGGAAGGAGACGAGGTGCTGGACACCATGGACTCCCTCTGGTTCTACTCCAGCGTCTTCCTCCTCCAGCCATCTTCTAAGCGTAACCAAAGCAAGTGTCCAGAGGAGCTGAAGCCCAGTCAGCAGCAAGGTTCGGCAGAACCCCACGGGACAAGCAGTGAAAGCTCTTGTCAAACTCCCAGATGCGTCAAGGAGTCGGATGAGCGACTCGACGTATGGTCGAAGAAGCAGAGGCGGCGAACTAAAGTGGTTGCCTTGCCGGCCAGGTGCTCGCCGGTGCCGATGCCGCCACCCGACGACGGTATTGCCATGAAGGCGCACCTCAGGTCGTGGGCTCACGCTGTTGCTTGCTCAGTCCGATAAAGAGTGTTGATTGACAAACTTGCAGACTCAATCTCTGATTAAAGGTATCAATCTCCTCATGTTTATACCGCCCAAATGTGCTTTCAGTCATCCCTAGTTCCACTATGCTTAGTCCACAGCTGAGACAACCAGTTCCAAGTATAATACAAGTATCTGTACTTCATGAATCATAGCTGTAAGAGTAGCAAGTATATACAAGTTTACACTTTGTTTAGTTTCTGAAATCTGGATTCTAGAGCAATCGACCTGAACTACTGGACTAGCATAACAGGATTTACAGGTATGTCATGTCGAATCAAGGGCGAGAGAGCAAATGCTATACAGCTCTCTACAGATAATTAGACTATACATGCTGTAAACAGCGGTTATGTAAAGTCTAGAATACTGCTCACTCCTTGATGGATGCTGCCTCTGGGAGTTTGAATGTAGGTGGCCTGTCTGCGCCTTTCCTCGAGTATTCCCGCCACCTCCTTGCTGCAGCAGCTGCCCGCTTAGCTCTCTCCTTTGCCTCCTCTTCTGCATAATGTGTTACTAGGAAGGTTAACAGCCCTATATATGAACGATAGTAGAAAACAGAAACGGTATTGGCAACTTCTAGTCATAAAATATGCTAGCATTACCATTTTTCTCATATCTTGTCGGTGCTCCCCAGATGTCACTCCATGAGCTGCTCTTACTGGAATCATCTTGGCTCATCCGCCTTCTGACTTTTTCCTACAAAGTTATCGAGAGGTTCAGAACAAGTATGCTCGAAATTCAGTGTTCAGATGTGAATATTTGCAAGCTTACATCCTACTGTTAAAAAGAAAGGAAATTTCACGTGTATCTAACAAACGTCAGTGTGTATCAAAAAGAACTTACCAAGACTTTGGCTTGCCTTTTCTCCCACCGTGAACTTGCCTGACAAAGCAGAAATTAATAGAACGAAAAGGTTAACAAGATAGGAGAAAGCTGTCGCTTATTTTAAACTTTGGAAGAAATAACAATAGTGATACCAACTTAAACAGGTCGACCGTTCAATCACAAAGAAAAAAAGAGACCATGTTTCAGATCAGCGATATACTATTCCTCTATTTGAACTAATGAATGTTATGATAAAAATATCCGGAGGGATTACTAATAGTTACTAGTAGTACAGAAAAGAGGCCGATCCATTGCAACAGCAGAAGGAATATGTAGATAAAATAAATGTAAAGCCAGAGATTACCATCCGGAACACATCAACTGAACCGCCCATCCCAGCAAGCATCAATCCGACCTGATAAAATGCAAAAATAAAACATACAACCTTAAACAAATATGGGGATGCCATCTAAATTATCAGAAAAATTCTTACATTGACTCTCTCTACTCTGCGCATTTCATCTTCAAGGAGCGAAAGCTGCGCAGCTGATGTCCAATGAATGCAGTCAACTGGACTGAAAATCATTGGAGGATTATCAGAATACAAGTAATCAAACTACAGATCTTCACAGTACACCAAAAAGAAAAAGATGTTTATCCCAGCTTTTTTTCAGAAAAAAGAATCAGTAGGGATTATTGGACAATTGTCAAATTAAAGAACAAGCAGTAAAAGGGACTTTCGAGGATCTCACCAACTCTCAATAGCTTCTGTAATCAATTCTGGGGGTCCTGATTGGTCGTAAACTCTTGCTCTCCCAAAATCTTCCTCAATTTGGAACACCTTAGAACAGACATTTGCACAGTTCTTGCATCCTGCATAGAAGTGGATAGGTTTGATTAAGAGCTCATCACGTTGAACCCAGGTGAATTTTGTGTTCAGGTCAACTTCATCAAGTACCTATGCAGCTAAACTCATCAACAAAAACGTGATCCCGGGGCGCACTTTCATCCAAGAAAGGGTTTATTGCAGTCACGGCATATCCATGGATCTCATCATACACTGCTCGTTGGATAGGATCGGTAAGCACCTGCATTTTCAAATTGGTTTTGCCCAAATTAATTAGTGAAAAAAAATCGTAACGCAGATCCTGTCCATACTGTTTTCGTTTTGGATCGTACCGTGTAAACTTCGTTGATGAACATGCAGAAATTCGTCACATCAGGGTCATTCCCACTGAGATCAGGATGGCACGACTTCATGCAGTTGTAGTACGCTTTCTTGATCTGCTGGGGAGTTGCATCTGGCATCTGAAAACATGCAAGAGATATGAACTTCTAAAGTGTTTTATAGTACCTTCAAGGAAACTGCATGCTTGAACTTCAAGCACGCAGTCCGACATGAAGGAGAGCTAGCATCTTTGTGTAACATGGAAAGAAGCTATCAAGTTCCAGCATAAGAAGAAAATGCGGTTAATCTTCACTTGAATCAAAAGTATGAATTCAAAAATAGAGATCCCATATACACATCACATCGACACTACTAACTATCAGCACACAAAATCAGGCAAAAGGAAAAAAAGAAAAGGGGAAAACGCTTAGAAGAAGCAGCACGTACAACGCCAAGAACGGCGTAATAATCTTCGGCGACGCCCCCCTCCGAGCCACGAGACTCCGCCGCCACCGCGGCCACCCTCAAGCCCCTCTTTCCCCACGCGTTCCGCCTCCGGTACCTGTCTCCACTTCCAGCCCCGGACATCCCCATGACCGCGCATCGCTGGGCGCTGCCGGAGCAGGGAATTGGCGTGGAGGCTGAGTGGAACTTGGCCACCGTGTCCGCGAGCAGCGGCGGCGACATTAGGGAAGCCATCGGGCAAGACAATTGCTTCCTCTGTAGTATTTGATCTGGTTCCGACGAGAGCCGGTGGGCGGTGGTTTGTTTTGGTTTTTCTCCGCCACTACTCTCCCGCGATTTTTCCTTGACCGTTTGGCTTTTCCACTCAATATCCAGCCCTCCTCTGCTGAACATACTTTGCGTTTGCACCCTTCAACTTTTGCAATACTAACCTTGACGATGGTCGTATTCTGCTTCTGAACCCTTGAACTTTTTTATTGCTGCCATGAACAAACCATCCATTTTTTTCATTTATCGTATGTCAAACAGTTTGTTCATTGCGTGAAGCCATCGAGTGCTACGGTATTTCAGACTGGTGCGATTCGGTGGTGCCTAACACTTGCCTCTCACAATCACGTGGGCCTAGTGATCGCTCATCAGTCATCAGCAAAAGCAATTTGCAAAACGCTAGCAAAACTGAGGTCTTTTTTGGATTGAAGGAAAAAATTCTTGTTTTTGTTTCTGCATTTTTAATGAATTAAACTGATTCTTGTGAAATTACTATACAATTCATGTGAAAATTATGTTTTAAAGGTGTATTGAGATACACATTAAAAAAAAACTGAACCGAGAGGATGCAATTTGCAGATTTGGCTTTCTCCAACATAACAGCTGGATGAGCCCACTTCGGTGCGTGGGCGCAGCAGACGCGGACTGCAGAGCGCGGGGCGGGCACGTGTGTAGCGCATGCCCGTGCGTGCCCGCGTTTCGGAACGGCGTGCTGGTCTGCTGCTGGGGTGTGCTCCACCGCTCCTGCGCGGGGACGCGAAGACCGCATTCTAGGACGTTCGTGACTAGTTGCGCCTGCGCAGGAGAGAGCGCCGGCTTGCCGATGGATGGCTCCCGGCACACGCTGTGGAAAACATTCGTCCCGGAGCTGCAAATTGCGCAATCATCCGCCGGAAACGTGCTCGTGCTGCTCTACAAAACAAACATCTCTGTGTGTCACGCATCCGTTTCTGAAACGCACTGTGATACACGTATCAGTCTTGAATCAGTAGCTAATACATACAACACAACAGAATATATATCGAAAGCATACTTTGAAAGAAAAAATTAACCTGAGACGTGACTTTTATTGGCCACACCATAAGGATCTCTACGATTCTACACCGGTTGACCAACTAAAAGCAGAGCAGGCAGCGAAACACTAAAGCCCAAATACACAAGCAGACTTGAGAGGCAGAACGAAACCAGCACAACATCTATGCAATCCTCACTGTCTAAAAACACAAATGCAGGCGGTTGAGTACATAAGATACTCAGCAAGCTCCAACACTAAACAAAAGTATAAATATAGATGCACATTGGTTGTAGCAAGGATAGGACAGCAAAGTCTATATTGCAAAAAGTCAGTTTTATGCGAGGTTCACTACAGAAGATTTCAAAAGTGAGTGAAAGCATTTATTATCTATATATTAATAAGTTGAACCTGGGGGAGTACAAACCGTTCCCACCAGCTCCCTAATTTTTAACTGGAAGGGCCTCCACTATCCTCTCCAAACACTTTCCAAAGCACGGGTAGCTACACCCACTCACACTTCAAGGCAGTATAGAAAATCTAATCGTAGGACGCCCGAACAGTAGCATGTCAATGCCGTGACAATGGCCTATCCGGAAGGATTTTTAACTCTGCAGAGGTTGTACACTGTACCCACAGGTTATGCTACTCCTGATCATTAGAGTTGCATAACGCCTATCCCACATCTACGCAGTTTTCAACAGATTCCACCCAAGGTGCAAACAGGGGCATCCCTTGGGGTTTTCCAAGCCGTCGATGACGCGTCGGTACATTTCCGGAGCCGGGTCGTGAATATCCACCGCATTCACGCTTTTTTCTGGTCCTCTCCAATATCGGGTATTACCAAACCAGAGGCTATATCCGCGGGCTTACGCTCCCGTGACGCGGGCAATTACCATCGAAGGCCAGGCAGCGAGTTATCTTACGCCCTTCTCCTGTTCCCTTGTGTCTTCACTACCGACCCTCAGTGGTTCCATGTGGAAAGAATACGTAGAGGAAATAAGTCCTGCTCAAAATGTACAGGTTCTGTGGTTGCACGGGAATTACCAAGTCAAGCGCTAACGAATCGGTCCTTCTATGACAGGGGTGGCGGTCTCGTCCACGGTAGGTGGACCACAGCGAAGTCTACACACCTATCACCATCACCTCAGGTGAGCCCCACCTCACGGCCAGAAACATCCCCTCTTCACCTAGCACCAGTTGTTCTAATCCCGCCTCCTTTTATTTGTACTCACACCACCAAACTCTTTCAACTCATTTTGCCAATTAATGTTATATGGTGCGACGGTGCAGAGCACCGTAAATGGGATCCTAAGCAGATCTAGTACAAGGTAATATCCGTTCCGTAAAACTATCTAGGAACGAAATCTTTATGGCTATCAAGGACACTTCGTCAATGGTTTTCAAGTAAGGTATTCATATCTATACAGCAAGTTACTGACATAAATATAAATACTTAGGAACAAGTAGGATTATTACTAACACAATGTTTCAAACCAAAATATCATGCATAGCAGAATAAATAGGCACTATAGGAGCATTAGCAAAATATAGGTTCTAATATGAAGTTAGAGCTTGCCTGCAAATTCCTTAATCTTCAAGCTTGAGGTTGAAGGCTTCTTCAAGATCTCAATCTTCAATTTCTAGCTTCGCGCCCAATCTACGAGCTTCTCTTTATATGTAGACCTTCTGGTTCTTCTTGAGGCTTGACTCTTCCTTACGCTCAACGTTATCTACGAGAAGAAAAAGCCTAATAAAACTACTGCGCAAGAAACACAACTCAAGAAGGAGCGATAAAATCCAAAGAACTCCAACTAAGAACCAGATAACACAGCGAGGAAAACTTAGGGTAAGTCATGCATGATGCGGTGATGGGCATACTACCATCATTAACTATCTAGTTTGTAACCACCTGAGTGTTTTACTTTAGGTAATTAATGATCAATTACCTAGTTTAATGTATATAGTTAAACTTTTAAAACTAGCAAGTGGTACATGTGTGGGTGAATGCAAGACATAATGCTTATAAGCTACCATCTAAGTAATCACTTACTTTCTAATATTTAGCTAGTTGTATTTAACTATTAATCATATGATTCTAACCTTAGACTAGATTACTTAGTGCTAATATGGGTATGCATACTAAGGTGTGCTAAATAATGAGGTTATGGTATGCTGTGGTGTGCTTTAGCTAGTATAATTCTATGCTTAGAATGCATCAAAGTTAAAGACTTGCACTAACAACGATAAAACAAAAGAAGGAACACGATTAAACTCAGCGAAGAACTTACTATAGAAGCGAATCGGCAAGACCGGAGGTTGGCTGAGGTGCGGAGGACTTGATGTGACGGAGCTTGAGATAATGGTTCCAATGGCACCAAGCTCACTGAAAATTTAGTTAAGGTGTAGCGGTGGTGAGACGAACAAGGTGTTCACGATGGAAAACAGGAAATCTCCCCCGTGGACACGCTACCCGGTATGTGTCCACAGTTGTTGGGTGTGTGTGTGCAGCCGTGAAACAGGGGACAAACTTCATGGTGGTGTTGTCAGCTGGTCTGTGATCGGAAACTGGCAAAGGCTTTGTGGACACTTGGCTTGGCCTGTGTCCACGGCCTCTGGACACTTGCGTGTCCAGAATCGAGAAAAATCATGTGGACACGTGGTTCGGCCTGTGTCCACGGCCCCTTGATACACGGGTGTCCAGAATCGGGGATTTCTCCATAGACACAGAGTTCTGTGACGTGTTCGTGGACACGCGAACATGTGAGCGGTGATTGTGTCCGTGGACACGTGGACTGTGAAAGTTCGGGGTTCACAGAAAGTTCGGGGTTCGCTGAAAGTTCGGGGTTCACGGGAAAGTTCGAGGTTCACGGGAAAGTTCGGGGTTCACGGAAAAGTTCGGGGTTCACGGAAAGTTCGGGGTTCACGGGAAAGTTCGGGGTTCGCGGAAAGTTCGGGGTTCAAGGGAAAGTTCGGGGTTCACGAAAAAGTTCGGGGTTCACGGAAAGTTTGGGGTTCACGGGAAAGTTCGGGGTTCACGAGAAAGTTCGGGGTTCACGGGAAAGTTCGGGGTTCACGAGAAAGTTTGGGGTTCATGGAAAAGTTCGGGGTTCACGGAAACGTTCGGGGTTTCCGTGGACACGGGAAAACTGTGACGTGTCCGTGGACACGGGGATACGTAAAAACTGTGACGTGTCCGTAGACAGACACGGGGACACGGGAACTGTGATCGTGTCTGTGGACACGTGGACACTGTGATGTGTCCCTGGACACAGGAAAACGGTGACGTGTCCGTCTCTGGGGATACGGGGCCGTGACCGTGTCCCTGGACACGTGCTTACGGGTCAGACGGTTATCGTGTCTAGGATACGTGCCGACTACCATGTCCAATCCTCAGGGATGCGTGAAAGGTCTGGACTGGGTTCCACAAAAATAAGGGTGTCTTTTGTAAAGGCATTGGGCTGGGACTTTGTATGAAGGAACATGGAGGGGCTTTCTGCGAAATAGTTTTTACCATAAGCTATTCAGCTCACGTCTGATTTCTCAGCAGAGGAGGAGTTGGTGACTGGTCCACGCAGCCATCGTGGGCCTCGGCGACGTCCAGGCTGCAAGCTGGCCGGAGAAGCTGGGTCCCTGCGGAGGGGCAGGCAGGCGGCGTGGTGGAGCTCCCCATGGCGAAGCGCGGCGGCAGCTCGGTGGAGGTGGCCGACGCTAGCGCACACGCGGGACGGGGACAGCTCAACAGGTTGGGGAATTGGAAGATGGGGTCGCGATGGTGCTTTTGGGTCAGGAGTTGGCCGGAGTAGAGCTTCATTGGCTGCGAATTTTCCGGCGGTGGCCGGCTCGACAAGCAGAGGCGGCCGAAGGGGAATGGCGAAATCGGAGCCCGATTCAGTGGTGGCTAAAGCCAGGCTCAAGTGGGAGAGTGAGGACGGCCGAGGTCGAGGCCGAGGCCGACAGAGGTCTGGACGCCGGCGGCCAGAACAGCAAGGGCAGCCGAGCGGCGCGGCGTTGAGGCGCGTGCGCATCGTGGCGTCCACGAGCTGTCGAAGGGAAACATAGAGTCGGGCAGGCGGCGTGGTATGCAGGGCGGCTGCGTGGCACTGGGAGGGCGGCAAGGAGCGCTTGCGCTGCGCGTGGCAGGGCGCGTGGCGCCGCGCGCTGGTGTGCTGGCTAAGCGGCGCGAGGAAGAGGACAACGCTGACGAGTGGGACCCGTGACTTCTTTGTATTTTTCTGATTTTTTTCGGAATTTCAGCAGCAGCCTCTGTTTTTCCTTCAAAAGGTCAACTTCCCGAGCTCTGATGAATGTGAAATTTTGCAAGGTTGAAGAACTTTTCAGGATGAACAACTTTCGTTTTGGAATCATCTTCAAATTCTGAATAGATTTTATTCTATGGAATTCGGAAGATAAATGGCTATCTGAATAGAGTAACTTAATTCGGACGGGGTCAAAAGGTTGAAAAGAATTGGATGTGTTTGGAATTCACGAAGTTCGATAGGATTAGAATTCAGAATTGAGTTCAAGGAATTTGAATGGGTTTGAAATTCAAAAGCGATAGATTCACAGGAGTTAAATGGATCCAAAATTTCAAGAGAATTGGGTGGGATTTAAGATTCAAATAATTAGAATTAAGAACGCTGTAAAACAAACAGCAAAGGAAAGAAAAACAAAAAGGGCTCAATCACTTGTCACACCTCAAATTTTAATATTTTGAAATCTTCAATTTAGATAAGTTTTGATTTAGTAAGGTTTTCATCTTTTGAAATAGGAAAGAAAAGAAAAGGTGAGAAGTGAAAAGACAAATGTTAGGGTGAAAGTTAGAAAAATTTTGAATTACACATTTTTAAACTTGTTCTAATATTCGGGATGTCACACTGTGCGTCCTGGACAATCCGTGAACTCCGGGCGCCTCACATTGCGCAGTTAGTTTAAGACTGAAAAGGAACCGGCCAAAATGCTGAGTTCAGGTGCCGGATGGACCTCCGTCGATCGGCGCTAGGCGGAGCTGCGGTCCGAGCTAAACCCCCGGTGCTGTTCAGCTAAACAAAAAAGGAAAATGGCCCAGATGACATACCCTTTCGTCTCCTCGTGCTGCCTTCATGCAACCCTGCTTGCACCTAAGGTTATTGCTTCGCCAAAAAGACGGTTATGATGACCTGCACCTCATCATCTCCAGAAGCATCGCAATACTTAACAAAACTGCAGCAAATTCCAAGCTCGCAAGTGCTCATCTGCTAATTTCGATTTACATTCAAACTCGATGACATACTCCATTCTACCATACTCCCTGATATCAAGGTGAAAAAGGTCAAATGGGCACCATGGATCCTTCCTTCCAGGCGTTTTTCTCTATCTACACATTATATGAAAGTTTCCTGAAACTAACAAAAGGCAAATAAAAAATAGAAAAGCAACTAGAATATTGACATCTGACCATACGAGCGCTGCTGATGTTGCATTCCCTGCTGAAGGAAATCAGCTTCCATTTGTCAGAAGACTGCTGGTAGTCATGTCACATCAGCTATGCACTTCGACATTTCCAGGACACCTGATGACATCATCATTCCTGTTCCAACGCAGACGGTTCATCCTCTGTTTCGGGTGAAACAGCCTCCTCCGACGCATCAGCAAGTGCCTCAAGCATGTTTAAAATGTCGTTGGCATCGTCCAAATAGTATCTGGCCTTGCTTGGTTTCTGGCCGACTGTGGAGGCATACAATGAAGTTTGGGAATCGACAATGCTTTTCTGCATAATATCAGCGATCTTTTCAAACATATCCTCATCTGATCTGTCGTCACCTATACAAAGAATGAAATCTGCTTGTCTTCCATTCTCCATCAGAGTCGAAAGGATCTTCTCTGCGACAAATCCTTTGCTGACAGCCTGAAACCCAACAACAGTAGAATTTAAATGGGGTTAGCAAGTAACAAAATCACCATGGAAGACAGAATTCAAAACAACTTTGATTTCATAGAAAAAATCTTAGTTAGGTTCCACTGGAGTTAAGCATGCACAGATTCAAGTTTCCCAATTTCTTAGGCATCACAGCATGACATCAGAGATGAAATATTATATGCTATCGCTATCACATTAGACCCATTATATCTAATAAAGAGATGAAAGTCTAAGCTACACTATTTTTCAGTTCACAGATGCACAAACGTAGAGAGTGAGAATTCAAGTGGAAACTTTGATTTATGTGAAGTATATGTTATTTGGAGAAATTCTATACCAGAGGTTTAACTTCAACAATATATTGTCCACTCTTTACAGAGACTGGCTCCTTGGCTAGAACGTTGTCCAAATGATTTAACATTTCCTTTGCTTGTGAAGATCCAAAATCCGGGTCAGCATCTTGGTGATGCCACACCAAGGCACTCTCTTTGCTTTCAATGTATGAACCATCAGTTGCCTCTGTGTACAGTTTCATTACTGGCTCAGCCATATTCATCCATACGAAATCTTGTATCTTGTTATGTATTTGCCATCGTTCGTCTCTAGTCCACCTGCAAACAAAAGGAACTGTTGAGATGGTTCTCAAACTTGCAACAAAAACTCCAATGTTTGTTCAACTGCTACAAGAGTCAAGAAAGTGTTTCCAGTGTGCATGATGAAAAGCAGTAAGTTTTCATCAGTTTTCCGCCTATTGTATCTCTCAGCTGGCAAAATGATATATGCTTACTGCCAATAACTCAACTAACAGTCACACCTATCAATGGGCTTAATCTTTATTGCGCCAAACGGCACATATTTTCACTAAAATAATCCCTACCAGCTGGAGAAGATGCACAGATAAAACACTGATGCATCGGATTAATGCATAAACCTTTTACAGATGACCAATTATTTCATGGATCATGTCAAACAAATAAATACAACAGGTTCAACTCTAAATTATTATCAGTCATAAGAATGTATCTATTTAGGTTCAACTCTAAATTAGTATCAGTCATAAGCATGTATCTATTGCAAGCAGGTTGCAGTTCGGATACAGTTACAAAAATTGCTGCCTTCACAAGATTATATGTGATGGTCACTGCTAATACATATTTTATAATGGACACAGCTCATTGCCAATATCTGATATACCAAGACTGCATCAGGTACACGCTATATGTCTCGTATTGTTTCAATACAATTGATGTGATGATTTGTTCATCAAATCAACAGATGAATAATCACCGATGCAGTGTTTGAGTATGAAATGTTTCATGATATAATCATGAATGATATGGTATGTAGGATACTACGAATAATTTCTCTCATCAACAGAATGAGCTAGGAAATGATTTTGAAACATCAGTAGTCCAAATGATCACTCACTGAATTCCAAAACATGCGGCGGTACGGTTTGATCTAAAAGGATCTCTTGAAGCATAACACTATTCTCTCAAGGTACAAAATGAGCCAAAGACACTAGAACTGTTAAAAAGAATATAAAAATCTAGGTAAGGACTATACCTCATAAAGTAGCCATGTTCAGCTGCAATACCAAGATCTGGACAAGGGTAAAACCATTTGTCAAGGCTATCCCTTCCTCTTCCACTTACAATAAAAACAACATTCTTTTTGTCTGCGCACAGAGTATTCATGATGTTGACAACAGTTTCTTTCGGTGTCTTATCGATTGTGGTTTGTGGTACTAGAGTTCCATCATAGTCCAACAGTATGACCCTGCTCTTTGACTTCTTGTAATCCACAACAATAGAATCCACAGTTAACTTTTGGAAGTTGCGGTCAAGGGCAACCACTCTAAATCCAAATCCTATACCAATACCCCAGCATCTTCTCCTAAAATGGTCCCTACAGGTTCTCTCAAAGTCATGAATATAGCTCTTCGACCAATAGGCAACATCGTGTGAGCTGACATAACGATAGTGCTTCTGATGTCGCAGTTGCTTCTCGTTATCTGACAAAGCAATGGACTCGTTCATTGCCTCTGCTGTTGCCTCAACGTTCCAGGGGTTTGCCCGAATTGCTCCACTCAATGATGGTGAACAACCAATGAATTCTGACACGACTAGCATGCTCTTCCTTGCCGTCCCATCGCCACCGGAACCTCCCAAACCTGGAATACCCTGCCTACACACAATGTACTCATATGGAGTAAGGTTCATCCCATCCCTGAGTGCGGCAACAACAACACATTCTGCGATAGTGTAATAAGCCATCCTCTCCACACTAGATACGGTTCTATTTTCAAATATTACGGGGGTGTATCCAGGCCGCCCAAACTGGTCATTGATCCTCTTGCAACTCCTGTCAATCTCATCCTGTACCGCTTCCAAGTCCTTCCCACTACCACTCTTTGGATTTGCAATCTGCACTAACACTGCTCGGCCCTGCCATTTGGGGTGTGTCTTCAGCATGTGTTCAAACGCAAGAATTTTCAGATCAATCCCCTTAAAAACGTCCATATCATCCACACCGAGCAGCACGGTCTTCCCATCATATTGCTTCCGGAGCTCTGTGACACGGGCTTCGAGATCAGGCTGCTGGAGCAGGGATTGCAGCTGCACCATATTAATCCCAACAGGCATGATCTTTATCCACACAGTGCGGCCGAAGTAATCGAGCCCAATGTAGCCCCTCTTGGATTGATACTCGATCCCAAGCATGCGGCTGCAACAGGATAGGAAATGCCGGGCGTAATCGAAGGTGTGGAAGCCAATCAGATCGCAGTTGAGCAGTGATTTCAGAATCTCATCTCGGACGGGGAGGGAACGGTATAGCTCCGACGAAGGGAATGGGCTATGCAGGAAGAAACCGATGCGGAGGCGGTTGAATCGGCGGCGGAGGAAGGAGGGAAGGGCCAGGAGGTGGTAGTCGTGGATCCAGACGTAGTCGTCGTCGGGGTTGAGGACCTCGATGACGCGCTGGGAGAAGAGCTTGTTGGCGAGGACGTAGGCCTCCCACTGTGAGCGGTCGAAGTGGCCGCCGTGGTCGGGCGTCAAGGGGAGCCTGTAGTGGAAGAGCGGCCACAGCGTACGCTTGCAGAAGCCGTCGTAGAATCGGTCCAGGACGT
Source organism: Zoysia japonica (assembly GCA_001602275.1). NCBI lineage: Eukaryota > Viridiplantae > Streptophyta > Magnoliopsida > Poales > Poaceae > Zoysia > Zoysia japonica. The sequence continues at coordinate 2,172,811 of BCLF01000029.1, read as the reverse complement.
CCTTGGGCAGGAAGGCGGGGACGCTGCGGAAGCCCTCGAGGAGCGCCTGCGCGACGTCGTCCTGCTCAGCGGGCGGCACGTCGGCGCGGAGCGAGCCGACGTAGAGCACCTCCATGTCGTCGGGGAGGCCATCGCGCAGGTGGAAGAGGAGCGAATCCTCGTCCCAACAGAAGCTCCAGCCGCGGCCGTCGGGGCGGCGCTCGCCGCGCACGGGGAGCGTGTTGGCGACGACGATGAGCCGGTCGCTGGCGAGCGAGGACTGCGCGTCGGAGGCGACGCTGCTGCCCGCGCGGTCCTCGTCCAGCTCCGCCAGCGGCCCCGGCGTGGTCATCGTCCGCTGCATCCGCCTCGCGCGCGGCGGGCCCTCCCCGCCGCCAACGCCGTCCCCGTAGTCGAGGACGGCGAGGTTCCCGTTCGCGAGGTCGACCAGGTTGGTGTACGATCGCGAGAACATGGCGGCGATCGGAGGAACCGCGTCTTCCGCCTCGACGACGGGACTGATTGCTTTGCTTCGATCGATCGATTTGGTAGCGCTCTCGCACGACCACCGCGGGACGGGGAGGGAGAGAGGGAGGACGGGCGAGGCAGCGCTGGTGCCAAAAGATTAACGGCTGTGTGCTCGCGCCGCGCACCGCCCATGTGGATGTGGGGGCGGTGTGGTGTGGCTTGTGGGGTGTGCGTTGGAATTGGAAAGCGCAGGCAGGTAGGCGGCGGGTGGGAATTGGGATGCGTGAGTCCACCCGGGAGAACTCGAGAGCCTCCCCGGCGATCCCCACTGAGGCGCGCGGCGGGACCGCGACGTGTCGACGAGAGCCGCCTGACGCGGACAAAGCGCTGTGCGGCTGTGGTCTGTGGATAGCTGGCTCCTCCTACTTGGCAGTTGGCACGCGGCGGCGCGCGATCCGTGGGGTGTAGCCGTGCCCGAGCGGGTTGCGAACCAGTTCGACGTATGTGTACGCATCATGGCATCAACCGATTCCAGCGACGGCCTGGTGGAGGCCAGCGCCTCGCCGCCAAATCCCCTTCCTTCTCCGTCGACGACTTAAACCTTGGACGTCACCACGTGCATGTTGCCTTGAGCAGTCACAAGACCGATTGGCCTCATGGTTAGTCCGGGGATGATTGGAACCGAAAACATTAATCCCGCTCAGTTTGGCATTTCTGTTCAGTCTAGTGGATACTGACTTCAAGTTTTAATTATGCAAATAAGTTCGTACAGTAAAGTCTACTTTGAAACGCAGAATTTTCGCAAAAATCTCATAGAAATTTTACAGAGAAAACATAAGAATTAAAAAAAAGACCTAATCCGGAAACACCAGAAGTTTATTTAGTTCGTGTCACAAAACTTTTCTAGAACAGTAGAACTCGTTTCAGATCGCCACACTCGGTATCCTCCAAAGTCCAAACAAGGTTGGTGGCGCAGCACTGCTTCGTGTGTAACCTGTGCATCCGACCGACCGCTCAGGCATTCTCGTCGACATGGTACGCCTCGTCCTTGATCACCGCGACCCCCTCCTTCCCTGCAACAAACACGAGAACCAAAGGCAAACCGAAAGACGATCAAAGTCAGCATCCGACCCATTTCCTGAAGCTTTTGTTGCGCGCGCGGAGGAATCGGCGGCGCTCACTCGACAACTGATGGGCGTGCCAGGGAGCGAGCCGCGCAGCGAAACCGATGCCGCCGTAATGGTAGAGCAGCGCATCTTTCGCTTCCGTTGCGCTGCATGCACGCGAGGAAAGGTCAGTGCGCGCGCTCGTTCGGGCCGCGGTTCGTTCCATGGACATGAAAAAGGATTAAGAAACGCGGAGTCCGATGTCGCGCAGCGACCTTCCAACGACGGACGAGAGCAGGTGGAGGTCGTAGTCCACGGAGTCGACGTAGTCGGCACGGCTGACGAAGACCATGTAGACGTCGGGGCTGATCTCCTCGGATCCGGCCGGGGCCAAGGCGGAGGACATGGCGGCCGGCGAGAACAGGAGGAGAAGCAGCGGGAGGAGCACAGTGGTGGAAGTGTTAGCCATGCTGAATTAGATTGCGTTCAGAGCCTGAAGAGCAGGTTCACTTCTCTCTGGTCGCAAACTTCGCGCTTCCGCGTGCTTTATGGGTCTTCTTTTCCGGTTACGGATTCCACTTTATTTCATGCTAACATTCGTCAATGCAGTTATGAAAGCGTTGGAAAGTTACCTTGACATCTTAGTAACGTTAACATGAAAATGAAAATTGTATTAATTGAGCTCTGATCCTCTGTTACTCCATCTTTTAATTTTTTTATGCTAGGATAATAATTTAGTTAAAAATGAACTAGAATTTGAACGTAAGAATCAGGAGTTTATTTGGGCCAAAGGTTTACTCTATTCTTACAAGGATTCTACAATCTGCATGCACACGCAAGTTAAACAAGGAAATATTAAAGAAAACAAGGTACTACTAGTTTTCCGTTCATTGACCATAATATTTCCATTACATGATTCTAGCAAAAAAGAGGTCGACACCAATTAGTTTGCCTCAAAATTGAACAATGCAAGCCGTCTGATGACAACTGTGAAGGTCATAACACCCATCACAAGCAACAGATATGGCAAACTGGATATCAACAATGTTACAAGTATTGCTACAAGTGTTGTCTTGCACCAAAAGAATGAGCATCTTCTTACTTGACAGTACTCCTATATAGTTGCACAAAGGCACAGTCAGGTCACAACAAGATGAGCCCACATCTTTCCATTTTGAACTTCCTACCAGCACATTGCCCGTGCGTTGCCACGGATTATATAAAAAAAACACATAAAACAAGAAAAAAATTATTTGAGTCAGAGTGTTTACACAACATAATTATTTTAACCTAATCATCTAGGAGTACTACATGCTTTGCACGTGATAATATTTATTATACCTTTTTGAATAAGATAATTAATCAAATTTAATGTTAGAAGTTAGTAGTGCTAATATTTTATAGATCAACGATGTCAATATTTTAAAACTGATAGGAGTATTCTTGTAAAACAACAAAACAAGTTAGAAATAAATAAAATACAAATGATATATTAATTATGTTGGGTGGATCAGACAATTTAAATTTTTTTTTATCTTGGCAAACATCGATTTGATTGTCAGCATAAAAGTGGGGTCCACAACCATGGTCTCTTACTATGGGCAACCCTTCATCGTTATCCTCGTCAAGCCCTTTCCATCAGTCCACCTCTCATTTCGGTTTCTTCCCTTCACAATCTCTCTCTCTGTCACGGAACAAGAACAGGAGGCCAGGTGACCGTTCGAAAGATGCACCCATCCAGCCGCACCCGCACTCCCACCGCTCTCGCCCAAGCGGTCCTGTCTCCCTTGCATCACTCCTCTAATCCATCTTATCTTCTCTTCGTTTTGCTCTAATCTGGTGTGGATTCTCTCACTTCCCCCACAAATCGGGCGGAGATGAGCATTAATCGTGGGGATTTGATTAATCCTGCTCCAATGCCGCCTCCTCTCCATCAAATCGCGCTCTCTCGTTCTGTCCGCAGCCCTCACGACCATGAAGGGTGTGGAGAGATGGTGGGACCCATCTGTTGGCGCGTTGCTTCGGACACGACCCACGACCGGCCGCCACCAATTCATATTTTTAGGGTAAGTAGAGAAAAGATGAGCTCAACTGCAAGTATCATTCTCTTCAAGAACAGCGTGACATTTATCCAGGCCTCAGATTGGGAAAAAAAGCAGTTGACATATCTGCTCGAATTGGGGGGGGGGGGGGGGGGGGGGGGGGGGGGGGGGGGGGGGGGGGGGGGGGGGGGGGGGGGGGGGCGTGGCGGGGGCAGCAGCCGATTTGCCAAGTTGAGACCTATGGTGACAAAAATGAGCTGCAACCCACTTCAACATACATTTTCTCGGTTGATCAGCTCAGAAGTTGTCTCCACAACTACGGAGTATGGATATTAGTGGTGGCTATATATACACAGGTATTTACAGCTTTCGTGAAGAGTCTCAAGACATCACAACTCAAAACCACCATTCAGTTGAACAGATAATGATGGCCTTCCAAAGTTACTAAGAGGGGTTTCCAAGGTGATTACCACTCCAGAACTGCCCATTTGACCATTCCACTTAGATCGCCCAATCTGCCACATGAAAAAGCCACTTAGATATGACCAAACTAGAATCCTAGAAAGAACCGAAGTATAATCCTAAAAACACCAGACAGATATGTTTGATTAAGGCGAGAAAGCAGTAAAAGCCGATGGATGCCTCGAGCAAGAGAGGCCACAGATCAAATTCAGCTCTTCCTTCAATGAATGGGCAACTTCCGCACATATTCCAGGATCACTGCCTCCAAATGTAGGGCACACACTGCCAACAGAATGCAATGAACAGTTTCAAAAAAACGAACAGAATACAATGAACAGAGATATTGAAACAGAGAAGGCAACCCCAAAACAATTTTCAAGGAACAGTAGATTGGATTACAACAATTTTCAAATTCATCGAGGTACCAAGGTCTATCAACTTGAGTCTTAAGAGTCATGATAAACTAGTTATATAAAAGTCAACTCACACCTTATCAGAAAGGTTAATTCTAGTACTTTGAACCCAGGAACCCTCCTAAATCAAGGTTTTGCGTGCAAATTGAAATGCAAACTCATGGGCATGCTAAAATCGATGATAGGATAACGAGTTGGGATGGCACCTTCGACATCTTGAAGTTCCCAAAAGTCCCAATGTCGCAGCGGAACCCCTCGTCGTCCTCGTCCAAGTCATCCCCGCCAGCAACACCGCTGACGCTGGAGACCGCCGCGCTCCTCGTGGCCGCGGCTGCAGCTGCCGCGGCCGCCTCGAGGAGGCACCTATCTACAGCTGGCCGCGCGACGGAAAGCCCGACGTCTCCCTCACCCACGGAGGCCGCACCAGTCGGCGGGGGCACATTGCGCCGCCCGATCTGGCCGTCCCGGAACCGCACTGGCAGGGGCAGCTTCCTGACGACGTGCTGCACGGCCCCGCCGACGGACGCCCCGATCTCGACGCCGGCCTGCCCGAGCCTCCCGCCGATGTCGATGACCAAGGAGACAGCGGCGGCGGGGAAGGGGAACTCCTTAGCCGCGCCGGCGCGGGGGGTGGAGCCGAAGGGGACGACGGGGAGGTCGATCTCGAAGGGCGTCCGCTTGTGCGCGGCCGGCGGCCACTGAAACTGCGGAGGCGCGTGGAGCAGGCCCGTGAATCCCTGCGCGAGGCGGTCGGCCAGGTCCTGGCCATGCCGCTGCACGCCCTCCCAGGCCTCGAACGAGATCTCCATGCGTGGCGTCAGTGTGCCACAGGGGAAGAGACCTAGGGCACGCGAATCGAACGAAATCCGAAGCCAACGAGAAGAGGAAAGACGAGACGGCGAAAAGAATGGCGAAAGCCGGAGGAAAGGTCGCCGCGACGGGGACCGGTGACGGCGGTGAGCCGAGTGGATAAGAACGCGCGTGCCGGTGACTTTCCACGACGGTGCGGGGTGCAAGCCGATGCTATGAAACTTTCGCGGCTGCGGGGGACGACCGCGAATGGTAGAAACGGTGGTGTAATGGACGCGCGCGACCGTGCCTATCCGCGCGGCCCGGGTGTCGTCTCGCGTGTCCTTAATCCTTATCCAGCTCGGACGATGGTTTGTTTCCACTCAGCTCTGGGCTGACTGCCGATGGAATTGAGGCCGGGAAAATTGAGAAAGGCCGACAGGGTGTCAGGGACTCGAGCGATGGACGTTGACAGCAAGCAGGCTTGGTGGCTCGTACATTTTCGTAGAGCCGGATGAGCTCCTCGAATGCGGCCCCTGGCTCCTAAACAGAAGTCAATGGCCCTCGCACTGGAAATAATCAGTAGGTCACCCTATCCTCGTGGAGGTTCTCAAATCTTACAGCCCGTTTGGCTCTCTGGAAATCAATCAGTTTCTATGAATCAGATTCCAAGAATTGATTTGCTTGAAATTGAATTGTTTGGAAACTGATTTATTTCGAACATTTTTGTTTGGCTGTATCTAGAATTAGATTCCTAGAATTCAAATCAAAATCCTGTTTGGCGCTTGCATGCAGAATCATTGCTTCAATTAAGCTTTTATGGAAGGCTTGATACAACACGTTGCTTTCTCAGAATGACAATCTTCAAGCTTTTCAAAATGACAAAAACTGGTTCCAAAAATGCAAAATCGTGCAAGCTTCAGAAACTTGATAGAACACATTGCGTTCTCAGAATGACAAAATTATGCAAGCTTCTAATGACAAAAACTTATTTCAAAATGAACTAAAATCAGAAGCTTCGGAGAATGATTCAGAATGAACTGAAAAATAGACGTGCTTATTGTTTGCCAACCAATCATAAGCTTGACAATTCAGAAGCTTGAACATGCTTCATAATGATTTCAGAATGAACCAGGTTCCAGCCTCAATAACAGTACGAACAAGCCCCTTCTCAAACCAGAGACGGCGCTAACTAGTTAGAGCTCACCGGCAGCGGCGGCGTGGGTGTCGAGCTTGTCTACGATGGTACCCTCAAGCCAAGTCTTTGCGTCATCCATGATCTCGGGGCAGCAGCATGAACGCAGAACTCATCTCGCTAATCACGTTATCGCCGTCGGCGTCGCTCCTTGACCGTTGCGGCGGCCTCCTCGGGTGTCAAGCCGATGAACCCCAGCTCGGCCACGGCGCTGCGGCGCAACCCGCACTAGGTCGGCCAGCAGCTGGGTCATCAAGGATGATTGGGAGGTGCGTGCAAGCAGGTGAGGGGGCTGAGCGTGGAAGCGGGAGGCCGAGATGCACGCGGGGCAATGGCTGTGGCGGCGGTGATCGAGACGACCAGGAGGGGCGAGCGAGGAACGCCGAGTTTCGGTTGGGAGGAGATTTCCAGGGATTCCATCGATTTGTGTCGGAATTTCGATCAGGCCACCAAATCGCTGATTGGAAATGGACTGGAATTCACATTTCAATTCCTTTGGACTGCTTGTTACTGCCAAATTTTAGAATACAATTCAATTCAACTCAATTCTAAGTATACAAACAGGCAAATCACATAGTTATTTTATAAAAATCAGAAAAATTTTACAGAAAAATTTTATAAAAATAAATTCAATTTTAAAAAGAAAACTTAGGAAAGAAAAAGAAACATATTTCAAACGGGTCTCAGGATTCTTTCATTCTTTGCCCTTGGCTGGAGGAACCTTGGGCGACCGGGCTAACAAGCATGGCGGCTGAAGAATAACTTGGGCCAGGCCAGAAGCCCACGTTCCGTCGAGCCGGCCGCATGAACAGCTGACAACCTCTTCCCGTCTTCCAGTCTTCTGCGGCGCGGTCCACGCATTCTAGACTTTCCTCTGACCCCTGACGCGAACGTCCACACCAGGCCATGGCCACGGCCAGATCTGCATCCTTGCTCGCGCTGCTCCTGATCTGCGCGGCATTTTCTGCTGCCGCGGCTGCATCACTGTCGGGCAGGGCCAAGAGCGGGTCGAGGCGCGCGGAGGCGCCGCCGTGCCGGGACCTGGCGACGCGGGGCGAGTGCGTGGCGAGCGGCGGCGGGAGCCGGTGCCGGTGGTGCAGAAGCGAGGAGCTCGACGACATGTGCTTCGGGGCTGCCGAGGCGTGGCGCCTGCCGCGCCAGGTCTTCTCTTGCGACCCGCCGGCCGGCACCGCGCACGCCTAGAACTAATGCCGAAGCTCCAGCTGTCTCCGCCCTTCTTGTTCGGGATGGGATCGCTCGGTCTGGCCTTTGATGTTGCCAGGCGTCCACCTGATTGTTCTCTGTATTCTTTGGATCTGAAATTTATGGATGCGTACTCGCCATGTATGATTCCTACAATTCGATTTTTGCCAATTGTGTTGTAGAATTTGATCAAAATCTAACCAGTTCTGGCAACATACCATCAATTCTTTAAGGAGGGCAAATCCCACCGTTGTTTCAATTCTCATAGGCTCCCATCATCCTGTTTTGTTACTCTTTCCAGTACAGTATTCAGACAGAACGGCCGATGTAAAACAAAGGGTAGAAAATCAACTAATCGTTCAATAGCACGATCTATTCACAGTAAACTAAAACCCAGATAAAAGAAGTCTAGAGGATTTTTTAGCACTGCAGTAGGCATAAAGAATATAACTGCACAAAAATACTATATAAAACAGCAACATTGCGGATCTATAATTACATTTCAGAAGGCAAAGGCCTTGCAACACAATTCCAGTCACAAGACTCACAACCAGCCCACTCCACAAGAACAAATTCAGGAAACACTTAGCAAGTCAAATAGTCAAGAGCTCCAACTCACGAGCAACTGCTGCATTAGAACAGCCAGTGTGGCACCAATGGAGATATTGAGTACATTGACAATATCGTTATTCAGCTGCAAGGGCAATACACAAATTACTTTCGTGAGAAAAAAAAGTTGCATGGACTATGCAAACATAATGCTAGATTATCTAGATTAAATAACAGCAATATCGGAGCAAAGGTTTACTGCTTGGCAATAGAGAGAATTTCCTTCAGGAGGGCATATCAAACTATCATCTCGTCTTAGATGCTGCCTTTTTTTTTAACAATGCCATATGCATGGTATTTGTTCGTTTTATTCCGGAAGTAGGTTCCAGTGGCTCCTCTAATGTCATAAGCATGGCCTTTGTCACAAGTAAACGTGGATATTAAACTGATCCTGCAATACAAACTGCCAATAAGGTGCAACAATTTTAAGTTTTACGAATACAAACAGATGAAAATGCATATTGTACTTTCCACTATGCTATATCAATATGGGATTACGCTAACAAATGATCCTGGATAGTTGGATTACGTAATCAGTTGCATTGTGCCGTATGCTTGGAACAACCTCAATTAATTTAGGCTGCAAATTATCTAGAAGTCAGCGACCAAGAAGCAAATAAGATGGTCGCTTCAAGCTAAGAGAATCAATATTTAATATGGCATGCACAGAAAAATTAACAGGAAGTATGAAACGTGATGAAGGGGAGTCCCTGGCACAATAGTAATGCTATCGCCTTATGACCATGAGATCACAGGTTCAAGTTTTGGAAACAGATTCTTGCAGAAATGCAGGGAAATGCTACATATAAAATACCCAAAGTGGTCATGCCTTTCCCTGAACCCAGCGCAAGCGGGGGCTATGTGCTCGGACTGCCCTTTTATGCAACATGATGAAATAAATTAACTGGAAAAGTTCAGACAGTTTTGTAGATGAAGCATCAGTATTTGATCAGGTAAAAGCGCAAAACTCACCCACTCAAAGCCTTCCTTGTCTTGGAATGTCGCCCCAATGTAACTCTCACCATAATTCGCAATCTGTGATGCAAGAATGCATATGGCACCTTGCCGCAGATCCACCTGCAACAAGATGCAGGGTTATTTATTTGGGTTCACGTGCCACTATCATAGTCCTAGCTAAGAAACATAAAGTTCACATGCTTGAGTTTAATAAACAGCGAATATGTACCTGCCGAAGAAGATAACCAACACCAGCAAGAAAACTGGATGCTAGAATTCCAGCAATAGTACCCTCAACACTGATTGCACCTTCTGTGCCTCTCGGAACAACCTTAAATGTTGTCACCAAGTAGCTATTCTACACAAGAATCAAAACTAAAGTACTCAATATGGGCTGTTATAACTTACCATTGACACACAAAGAATGTGAGTCTACAAAGAAATCTTATACGAACAATGCACCAATGACGTGTTACATAAAACTAAACTTACGTTGTTCTTCCAAAGGCCTTCCCGATTTCACTGGAAACAGTATCACTTAGCTTTGTACAGAAGCTGGCAACAAAGCCAAGTTTCCACAGCTCAGCCAAAGCTGTACCACCTACATTATATATTGAGAGGAGAGCGCAGACACAACCAGCAGTGCTAGAACCAATAACACTTCCAGGCCCTCTCCTTCCTCCTCTTTTCTCAGCCACACCCATAGCTTCCTTCTGTTTTATCTTCAGCTTGGTTACTGCTGTGCCCTGCATATCAAATGCAAAATAAACATAATAGATAATAACCCTATGAGAATTGAAACAGAAGATAACACAGTGAGCTAGGGGGAGCGCGCAATACGAAAATGACAGAATGATGTCAGAAAACATGATGCATATATACCATCAGATTGTAATAATGACCATGAAATGTGAACCGACAGAATAGCTACTAGTTCATACTCATAAATATTTGACTGTTTCAGAATTATAACTTACTAAAAGGAGGAAAAGCCTTGACTCATTGTCTATGCAGTGGGTCGATCATGATTATGTATGTCTGTCAGAATTGCAAAATAGTATTTGCAATTGCAAGCAATAGTGGTTCTCATTTTTAATAGGCCTATATAGAGATGAAAAGTGCATCCACAGCACATCAATTCAATTTCCTTAAAACTGTACAAACTGAGCCACAAAGGGTTTCCCCAAAAAGAAAATGCATAATAGGCGCTGATAATACAACAGAATGTACATACATTCTAACGAAATTTTGGTGACTGTTCGGTTACTGTGATGGTTCAAGTGATGGGATTGCCATACCCAGCATGCTCTAAAACAAGTACAAACATGCAGAAACAGAGACAGTATTCCAATTGTAGGAGAAGGTGACTCGTTCCTGTACGTGCGCATGTATCTTCGTGTTCTTGCGCCGGACATTAGCTTAAGTAACTAGTCCTGCGCCTGGTTAGTAGCATGCAGGATCTTCTTGCGCCGTACGTTGCTTAGTGCCTAGTCCTGCAGGATCGTTCCGTGATTCCCTCCCACGATCCTACCTATACTCGTGTATAAGTATCATGGTACGTGAATGAATACAGGTGTGCATTCTCTCTACATGGTATCAGCCTAATTCCTACCTAAACACTATCTTCCGCTGCCTTTCGTCGCCATGTCGACGCAGTCCTCGTCTCCCGGTTCATCCGGGAATGCATCCAACCCCTTCAATCGCCAACCTTCTGATCCCCAGCCACTCCCAGCTGCCACCATTTCTATGGTCAATATCCATGCTCACGTCCCTATCATCCTGGACATGGCCGCTCCTAACTTCGTTAATTGGCGCACCTTTTTCGAGCTTACCTTCAAGAAATTTGGTGTCGTCGACCACGTTGATGGCAGCATTGACGCCCAGATGATGCACCACGACTCCGACTGGCTGCAGATCGACTCATGCATTGTCTCATGGCTCTACTCCACCATCACCAAGGAGATCATGACCATGGTTCGCTGACGCCAGCCTATGGCCGAGATCATCTGGAACGCGATCTGCGGCCTCTTCCTCGACAACTCACTCCAGCGCACCGTCTATGCCGAGCAGGAGTTCCACAGTTTGTAACAAGGCGACATGTCCGTGAGTGCGTACTGCGGCAAACTCAAGGAGCTCGCCGATGTCCTCGGTGACATTGGTGCGCCGGTCACAGACCAGGCACTTGTCATCAACATGCTTCGTGGCTTAAACTCCAAATTCAATTCTGCCATCTCTGTTCTCACGTCCAAGGTGCCGCCACCTATGTTCTTGTATGCCCGCACTTATCTTCTGCAGGAGGAAACACGTGGTGTTAACACGGCCAAAATGGAGGCTGCCACCGCCCTCATGGCCAAGGCGTCGCCCTCCGCCACTCGTCCTCTCACTCCATCGCCTGTACCAGCTCCTGCCGCACCCTCTGGTGGCAGCGATCGTCGCAAAAAGCACAAGGCCTCCGACACCAAGAGTCGTGCCCCTGCCACCGGCTTCAACAACAATGGTGCTGGGTCACGACCACCACTCCCTGGTGCACATCAGTGGGGCACTGTGACCAGTCCATGGACTGGTGTCGTCCAGGCCTGACCGATACCCCAGTGGCGTCCCTCTTCGGTTGGCCTGCTTGGGCCACAGCCTGGCCCTACTGCGCCTCAAGCGCTGGTGGCTACCACGCCTGCCCACAACATCGCCTGGGCACCACAGCCGTCATCGCCTCCGGCCGGCCTCGTCTCGGCTCTCCATGGCTTACCATCGAATACTTCGTATAATGGTGGTGGTGACTGGTACATGGATACTGGTGCATCAGCACACATGGCGTCCAGCCCTGGTATTGTCTCTACTCTCACCTCTCCCTCACGCCCCATGCAAATTGTAGTTGGCAATGGCGCTCCCCTTTCTGTCCAACACACCGGCCATGTCACTATCCCCACTACTGCTTCTCCACTTCATCTAAATAATGTTCTTATATCTCCGCAACTCATTAAAAATCTTGTTTCTGTCCGTGCTCTTACTCGTGATAATTCAGTTACTATGGAGTTTGATCCATATGGTTTTTCTATTAAGGATTATATCACCGAGACGGTTCTCCTCCGATGTGACTCCACTGGTGAGCTGTATCCGTTGCGCAGCAAGAGCACCACCACAAACAAGCACATCAATCTTCAGGTCTCGCATAACACTGATCTGTGGCATGCGCGGCTTGGACACCTTGGGCGCGCTCCTCTTCATCGTATTTTAGCCACCTTTGATTTCCATTGTGAGAAAGCCGATTGCCACACATGTCCTGCTTGCCGCCTTGGGAAGCATGTGCGGCTACCCTTTCCCACACCTAATAACATTTCTAGTTTCCCATTTCAACTTTTGCACTGTGATGTTTGGACCTCGCCCATTGTAAGCAATTCGGGATTTAAATTCTATTTGGTGATTCTTGATGATTATTCTCAATTTGCATGGACTTTTCCGCTGCGTCATAAGTCTAATGTGCTTGCCACCTTGATTTCCTTTCACGCTTATGTCCGTACGCAATTTCAGTTGCCTATATTATCGCTTCAAACAGACAACAGCAAGGAATTTGATAATGCCGCAACTCGGTCTTTTCTCGCACGAATGGTATTGCTCTACGCCTCAATTGTCCGTATACCTCACAACAGAATGGCCGCGCTGAACGCGTCTTACGCACCTTGAATGACAGCCTTCGTGCTATGCTATTCCATGCTCACATGCCACCACGTTTCTGGCCTGCTAGCTACGTCCACGTACCTCCTAAATCGCCGTCCATGCAAACCACGTAATCACGCTAACCCCTATTCTCTCATGTTTGGTTGTGCTCCAGACTATGACCACCTACGCGTCTTTGGATGCCTCTGATACTCCAATACATCCTCCACTGCGCCGCATAAATTATCATCACGATCCGTTGCTTGCATTTTCCTCGGGTACCCGGCTGACACGAAAGGTTACCGATGTTATAACCCTGAAACTCGTCATGTCCTGACATCCCGGCACGTCTATTTCGACGAGTCGTCCTTCCCTTTTCAAAAACTTTCTACGCCGGCCACTGACCAGCAACGCCTGTCGCCATGTGCCCATGATCCGGTTCCTGTGCCGGTTCCTGCACGCCCACCTCGTCACCATCATGCACGAGGCCCTCATGCCGCCGTGGAGCGGCCTGCTGCTGACGGTCATGCGGCCCTGCCCACTGGGCGTCCCTCTACGTCCACCATGCCGGCTGCTCCAGTGCCGGCATCTCCTGCACCTGCCGCTGGCCTGCCACGAGCCGGCTCATCAGATCCCAACCTGGTGCCGACTTCTACATCATCAGCAGCTCCTGCGGCCACGGCTCCATCTGCACCAGCAGTCCCTGCCGTGACGGTTCGACAACACCACATGGTCACCCGCGCTCGGAATGGCATTCATCGACCTCGCGTCTTGTACAATAACGCGGCCATTATGTCACCGTCACCGCCACCTGCGCCGCCTACGTTCGTCCGCGCTGCCATGCGTGATCCAGCATGGCTCGCTGCGATGCAAGAAGAATATGATGCCCTCATGCACAACAATACATGGTCCCTGGTGCCCCGACCACCAGGTGCTCATGTCATCTCTGGGAAATGATTGTTCAAGAACAAGCTCAACCCCGATGGCACCCTCGAGCGACGCAAGGCACGCTGGGTCGTCCGTGGGTTCACCCAAAGTGCTGGCATCGACTTCAATCAAACATTCTCTCCTGTGGTCAAGCCGGCGATGATCTGTATAGTTCTTCATCTCGCGGCCTCTCGGGATTGGCAGGTACATCAGCTCGACGTCAAGAATGCATTCCTGCATGGTGAACTGGCCGAGCACGTTTTGTGTCACCAGCCGGCTGGCTTCGTGGATCCAAAACATCCGGAACACGTCTGCCTCCTCTCTAAATCCCTCTACGGCCTCAAGCAAGCACCGCGCGCATGGTTCGACAGTTTTGCTGGACACCTGCGATCGATCGGGTTCAACAACACCAAGTCCGACACGTCTCTGTTCGTCTTCAACAATGGGCACGATCTGGCGTATCTCCTATTATACGTGAATGACATTGTTCTCACAGCGTCCAGCACCTCTTTGCTGCACCGCATCATCGGCAACCTCAGTCAAGCCTTCGCCATGAAAGATCTCGGTGCGTTGAAGTTTTTCCTCGACATTCAGGTTACCAGGAAAGCCTCAGGCTTCTTCCTCAGCCAGTCACAATACACTGAAGACATTCTTGTTCGTGCCAGTATGAGTAATTGCAAGCCTGCTTCCACACAGATCGATACGAAGCCGAAGATCTCCACCAATGAGGGCGAGCTTGCCTCCGACGCTGGACACTATCACAGCCTCGTTGGCGCCCTGCAGTACCTCACCCACACTCGGCCAGACATCGCCTACGCCATCAATCAGGTGTGTCTGCACATGCATGCTCCACGTGATGCTCACTGGAACCTTGTCAAACGTATCTTTTGGTACCTACGCGGAACTGTTCACCAAGGCTTGCACATCAACAAGGCAACGCCGTCCGGGTTGGTGGCCTATTCGGATGCCGACTGGGCCGGCTGCCCGAACACCCGTCGATCGACGTCCGGCTACTGTGTGTTTCTCGGTGACCCCCTGATCTCCTGGTCATCGAAACAACAAACTACGGTGTCCCATTCCAGTGCGGAAGCCGAGTACCGCGTTGTGGCCAATGCGGCGGCCGAGTGCTGTTGGTTACGCAACTTGCTACGTGAACTACACTGTGACATCAACAAGGCGACCCTCATCTACTGCGACAACATATCCGTCGTGTATCTGTCGCAAAACCCGGTGCACCATCATCGCACAAAGCATGTCGAGCTTGATATTCATTTTGAGCGCGAACGTGTTGCCCTTGGTGAATTGCGAGTGTTGCATGTTCCAACGCAGCATCAATTCGCGGACATCATGACCAAAGGGCTACCGACGGCGCTCTTCAACGAGTTCAAGTCCAGCTTATGCATTCGAGAGATCGATGCACAAACTGAAGGGGGTGTAGGAGAACGTGACTCGTTCCTGTACGTGCGCATGTATCTTCCTGTTCTTGCGCCGGACGTTAGCTTAAGTAACTAATCCTGCGCCTGGTTAGGAGCATGCAGGATCTTCTTGCGCCGTACGTTGCTTAGTGCCTAGTCCTGTATGATCGTTCCGTGATTCCCTCCCACGATCCTACCTGTACTCGTGTATAAGTATCATGGTACGTGAATGAATACAGGTGTGCATTCTCTCTACACCAATCAAGCATTCTCTCTATGCCAATATGATATAGTAGTCATCCTTGTCTATTGCCAAACTACTTGTAACTTAAAGGTGTGAAAAATTGAGCCTATTTGATGGTTTATCTCATGCACAGAGCTAGTTCGTATCCTATTGACCACAGTGTAGATGTAGGTCATATTAAAGCCTATTGAGTATACAAAATATGTCACCTACGCCAAGTTCAATGATCAATTTATAACACTAGAAAACGAATAGTTGCAATATGCAACAACTGGGAAGCAATTAGCCAACTACAGTACCTCCTACTTCCGAATTTGTAATCATCGGTATAATAATGCCAGACTATTCCAATATTCCATCCACACCCGGGAAGCACCAATTACCAATGCAGTACCCTTCCGGACCGGATCGACTCACCAAGACAAAGTAGGCGACGACAACGAGGAAACCACGGATACCGAACGCCCGCCATGTGAGGGTGCCGAGGAGGAAGGCGGCAGCGAAGCCGGAGGCGGAGAGGCCGGAGAGGAGCACGGGCGAGCCGGCGACGAATATGGCGAGGTTGCTGGCCGCGGATGACCGCCACGTCGGCGGAGACGCCAGGAAAGAGTCGGCGAGCGCATCCCGGAGGCCCGCCGCTACCCCCGAGGCGATGTCCGGGAGCGCGCGCGGCGGGGGAGGGATACGGTGGCTAGGAACCGTAGGCTTCGAAGGGGATAGAGTCAGTGTCCTCGGCGCGGGGCGGCAGCTGCGAAAGGAGAGGAGGCGCGGCGAGGAGGAGACCGCGGTGTGGAGTGGGAGGAGCGACAGAGCCATGGGGAAGGGGAGCTCGGCAGCCTGCACGCCCTGAAGCCAGAGCTCGGCAAATTCAAGTTGACACGGGCTTTGGGTAGGAGTTGGGTGCATCGGGAAGAGGACCGAACGAGTGACGAGGGACGAGTGATGTGGGACCGCAAATGCCACACCGGCCGGACGGCGTGCCACGCCACGACGTGGACATGTGAATTGTCTGATGAAATGGACTCTCGCCTGTACATCTCCCGTCGAGGAAGACCGACGAAAGCCCATCTAACGGCTCATCAGCCCAGTTCGGCCCATGCACGCGTGCGAAATCAGTCTCCATACTTATGCCCCGTTTGGAACAGCTTCCAGAGCGATTCCATTGAAATTAAGCTAAAAAGCATCCCAAACGCAGCGATTACAGAGCAGCTTCACCCGGACGCGATTGCCCGCAACGCTCCCTTTGAACTACAACGCCGAATCCACCCTGGGGCAGCTTCGCCCGAACGTGAGAAGGCCCGCAGTCACAGGTCACGGTCAAGCTCCTCGCACCAGTGGAGAGCCCCGACGCCTTCGCTTCCGTCGAGCTCGCCTTCGAGCCCCCTCCATCGTGCTCACCTCCGTTCGAGACCCCGTCGAGCTCGCCTCCGTCCGCGCCCCCGCTGCCCTCTCCTCCATCGAGCTTGCATCCGACCATGCCTCTGCCCTGCCGTCCCAGACTCCGTCGAGCTCGCCTCTGTCCGAGCCCCCGCTGTAAGAATAAACTTGTGCTCGAGTCGTTTGTTTAGGTGTCCAGGTCCTTAGTGTTGTCCAGGTCCTCCGCCTGACGTGCGCTGTGTTCGCATGGGGGGAGAACGCGTCCAGTGCATGTGCGCCATGTCCGGCATGCTAGGAGTAGTGCGCGGCGTGGCGCCAGGGCGCGGTAGGCTCGTGATCCGAGCATATTGCGCGCGTCGTAACGGCCAAAAAAAAGGCCAGGTTGAGCCTCTATATAAACGGAGGTGATCAAGGGAATAAATAGTCTAATATCATCGCACTAACCAATTTTCACTCAGTTCCTCTGTTTCGTGTACTTGTGTTCGTGAGTTCTAGTCTTTCGAAGGGCGTACTCTGTCAAATGGTATCAGAGCAGCTACGTTCATTGGGTTAATGGCCACGCCGGGACGACATGATGGAGGCTCTCCGTCAAGACATCACCGCAACTCGCCGTCTCCGCCGCCGCGCCGTCCTCGTCGACGAGGAGACGGGCGGGAGAACATCGTCGACCGGGTGATTGAGAGGGCAACGAGCTCCGTCTCATACCCGGTGCTCACGCGCTCGGGATACACGGAGTGGTCTCTCGTGATGATGGTGAACTTGCAGGCCGCCGATCTCTGGGAGGTGATACGGACCGGCATCGGCACCTACCAGGAGGATCGAAGCGCGCTCTCGGCCCTGCTCCGCGCTGTGCCAGTGGAGATGCAGGCAGGCCTCGCTGTTAAGGAGACTGCCAAGGCTGCGTGGGATGCAATCAGGGCGATGAGAGTTGGCGATGACCGGGTAAAAGAGGCCAACGCCGCGAAACTCCGCCGGGAATTCGGAGAACTCTCGTTCAAGACAGATGAAAGCGTCGAAGATTTCGCCCTCCGCCTCACTACGCTCGCAAATCAGTTGCGCGTACTGGGCGAGGACGTCCCCGAGAAGGAAGTCGTCAAAAAGCTTCTACATTCGGTCCCCGAGCAACTCGAACAAGTGGCAATCTCGATTGAGACGTTGCTTGACCTAAGCGCCGTCTCGATTGAGGAAGATACTGGGAGATTGCGTGCCGTGGAGGAGAGGAAGAAGAAGGCGGCAACTACAAACGAGGCTGGGCGGCTGCTCCTCACTGAAGAGGAGTGGCTGTCGCGCATGAAGTCTCGGGAGTCGAGCGACTCCGGCGATGGCAGGCGCGGCGGCCGTGGCAGGGGCCGCGGCAGAGGAAAGGGACACTCCGGAGGCGGGAGCGAGCCACGTCGGGCCGGGCCAAACGACATTTGTTGCAGGTGTGGGAAGGCCGGACACTGGGCCCGTGAGTGCCGGTCCAAGTCGAAGAAGCAAGCTGGTGGGTCCTCTGAGGCCCATCACGTCAAAGAAGAGGCTTTGTTGCTGCTGGCCGAGGCAGCGACCAACGATGAGATCCAGAAATTTCCCCACTCCACGGATAGTTCGCTGGCGGCGACGGTGAAGGAGGAGATCCATATGGACGAGAAGGCGGTGGCGAACCTGGGGGCGGAGGAGGACACCAGTGCCGGTCGCTGGGTCATGGACACCGGCGCATCCAACCACATGACCGGCGTCCGCGAAGCTTTCTCCGAGCTGGACTCCGACGTCTGTGGCACCGTCAGGTTTGCGGATGGGTCGGTTGTGCGCATCGAAGGGCGCGGCACGGTGCTCTTCAACGCCAAGTCAGGGGAACACGTCGCGTTCTGCGGCGTCTACTACATCCCCAAACTGAGGACCAACATCCTCAGTGTTGGGCAGCTCGACGACCTCGGGTACCAGACGACGGTAGGCGGCGGAGTGATGCGGATCGAGGACCCTGAGCGGTGGCTGTTGGCCAAGATCGTCCGCAACCCTGGTCGCCTCTATGTACTGGAAGTGAGGTTGGCTCGCCCAGTGTGCCTCCAGGTACACGGCGAGGAAGAAGCTTGGCGGTGGCATGCGCGGCTTGGACACCTCGGGTTCTCCGCGATGAAGAAGATGGCGAACGAGAATCTGGTCCGAGGATTGCCACAGCTCCAGCAGGTCAGTCAATTGTGTGACGGTTGCCTAACAGGAAAGCAGAGGAGGTCGCCATTCCCTGAAAAGGCGGAGTACAGGGCTGACAAGGTGTTGGAATTGGTTCACGGTGATCTCTGTGGACCGATCACACCAGCGACTCCAAGTGGGAAGAAGCTGTTCCTTCTCCTCGTCGATGACTACAGTCGCTTCATGTGGATTGAGTTGTTGAAGTCAAAGGATCAAGCACCTGAAGCGATCAAGCGTATCCAGGCTGAAGCAGAGGCAAGATCAAGTGCGAAGCTGAGATGCCTGCGCACGGACAGAGGTGGGGAATTCACCTCAGCTGAGTTCAGTAGGTACTGTGTTCAATCTGGAGTTCAGCGGCAGCTCACTGCCGCTTATTTGCCACAGCAGAATGGTGTGGTGGAGAGAAGAAATCAGACGGTTGTGGGAGCAGCTCGAAGCATGATGAAGGCTAAGAATCTGCCTGGGCGTTTCTGGGGTGAAGCCGTGGTCACTGCTGTTTATCTGCTAAACAGATCACCAACCAAGAGTGTTGAGGGGATGACGCCGTTTGAAGCTTGGTGTGGTAAGAAACCTGCTGTCCATCACTTGCGTACTTTTGGTTGCATAGTATATGTTAAGAATACAGTGCCGCACCTGAAGAAATTGGATGATCGTGGAAGGAAAATGATATTTGTCGGTTATGAACCTGGCACCAAAGCTTACCGGGCATATGATCCTCAGACGCAGCGCGTACACATTACTCATGATGCTGTGTTTGATGAACAAGCCGAATGGAAGTGGGAGGTGCAGGAGAAAGAGCAAGCAGGTGGTGAGACAGAACCTTTCACTTTCGAGTTTGTCACAACTACAGAGTACAGGACTCTGCCTGGTGATCAAGATCAAATGTCTGTACCTGCCCATGGGAGTTCTGTAGCAGAACCTGACATTGGAGGTCAAAGTTCAGAACCTGTCACACCAGCCCCTGATACAGTTCAGCAACAGGTGGAACTCGCCACACCACCATATGGAGAAATTGACCTTGACATTGATCATGATGATGCAGTATTGAGGTGCCGAAGGATGGATGATGTTCTTGGGCCAGCAGTAGTCCCTGGATTGGCACATCGACACTTGACAGAAGAAGAAGAGCTGAACACTGTGAGTGTTGAAGAACCAGCTAGCTTGGCTGAAGCAGAACAAGATCCAAACTGGTGGGCAGCAATGCAGGAGGAGCTGAAGTCAATTGGAGAAAATCACACCTGAGAAGCAGGTGAACTGCCAACAGGACATAAAGCCATTGGCCTGAAGTGGGTCTCCAAGGCCAAAAGGGATGAGCATGGCAAGATCATCAGGTACAAAGCCAGATTAGTGGCAAAGGGGTTTGTTCAGAAGCAGGGAATTGATTTTGAGGAGGTGTTTGCACCTGTAGCTAGGATGGAATCAATTAGACTAATCTTGGCAGTGGCAGCTCATGAGGGTTGGCAAGTGCATCACATGGATGTGAAGTCAGCTTTTCTGAATAGAGATTTGAAGGAAGAAGTCTATGTATGTCAGCCACCTGGGTTTGTCATTGAAAAACAGCAGCAGGTGTTGAAGCTACATAAGGCATTGTATGGTCTTCGGCAAGCCCCTCGAGCCTGGTACTCAAAACTGCATACTTCTCTTGTTTCACTTGGATTTACTCGCAGTGATCATGAGCATGCAGTTTACACCTGAAGAACAGCCAGCAGGCCTTTGGTAGTAGGTGTGTATGTGGATGATTTGCTTATTACAGGGGCCCTGGATGCTGATGTGAACAAGTTCATGAAAGAGATGAAGGAAAGGTTTCGGATGAGTGATCTTGGTCTGCTTTCCTATTATCTGGGAATTGAGGTTGCTCAGACAAGTGAAGGCATCTCGATTTGCCAGAGTGCCTATGCTCAGAAACTGCTTGACAGGACTGGGATGGCCGACTGTAACCCTTGCCATGTCCCCATGGAGGCCAAGCTGAAGATGTCAAAGACAAGTTCTGAAGCGTTGGTCGATCCAACTGAATTTCGCAGCATCATCGGAGCATTGAGGTATTTGATCCACACAAGACCTGATCTAGCATATTCTGTGAGCTTCAGGTTTATGGCAGAACCTCGGGAAGATCATCGGGTTGCTGTCAAACATATCTTGAGATACATTGCAGGCACCGTGAATTTTGGGATCATCTACAGAAGAGGTGAAGCTGGAAAACTGTCTCTGACTGGTTATAGTGACAGTGATCTAGGAGGCGATGTGGATGACAGCAGGACCACGTCAGGTGTGCTGTTCTACTTGGGAGAGGGCCCTGTCTCCTGGCAATCTCAGAAGCAAAAGTCGGTGGCATTGTCCTCTTGTGAAGCGGAGTACATGGCGTCTACAGCAGGTGCTTGTCAGGCTGTGTGGCTCGCTGGGTTACTCTCTGAAATTGTAGGCATACAGGTCAGGCCTCCTGTGCTGAGAATGGACAATAAATCAGTAATTGATCTTGTGAAGAACCCTGTGCATCACGGGAGGAGTAAGCACATCCGAATCCGTTATCACTTCATCCGAGAGTGTGCAGCTGAAGGAAGGATTGTCATCGAGTTTGTGAGAACAGAGGAGCAACTGGCTGATGGCCTGACAAAGCCGCTGGGGCGTGTCAGTTTCTTAGCGGCGCGAAAAAGGATCGGAGTCGTTGAGATAGTTCATCCGGAGCACAAGGTTTAGGCGGAGATTTGTAAGAATAAACTTGTGCTCGAGTCGTTTGTTTAGGTGTCCAGGTCCTTAGTGTTGTTCAGGTCCTCCGCCCGACGTGCGCTGTGTTCGCATGGGGGGAGAACGCGTCCAGTGCGTGTGCGCCATGTCCGGCATGCCAGGAGTAGTGCGCGGCGTGGCGCCAGGGCGCGGTAGGCTCGTGATCCGAGCATATTACGCGTGTCGTAACGGCCAAGAAAAAGGCCAGGTTGAGCCTCTATATAAACGGAGGTGATCAAGGAAATAAATAGTCTAATATCATCGCACTAACCAATTTTCAATGAGTTCCTCTGTTTCGTGTACTTGTGTTCGTGAGTTCTAAGTCTTTCGAAGGGCGTACTCTGTCACCCGCTGTCCCACCTCCGTCGAGCCCGCCTGCGTCCGAGCCCCCCTAGCCCTCGCCTACGTGCGCGCCTCTGCCTCCCTCGCCTCCGTCCGAGCTTCCGCGCCCACAGGAGAGCTCCTTGAGGCCGTTCTCCCGTACGAGAGCTCCCCGATGAACAGGAATATGGAGCTCAGCTCGCCGTGGAGGAGCCGCGCCCCACCTCGCCGCAGGTGCCCCACCTCAGTTGGTCGCCTCCCTGACGAGTTCCACGCCACGACTGGCCTCGCCCGCCTCACCGTCGCTGCCGCCTCCATCCCGGATCCATTTGCTTAGGAGATTTGGATGTCCGGCTTCGTGCCCACCTCTGTTGCAGCAGCTCGAGCCTCCTGGTGAGTTAAAGCGGGGCTGCCAAACTGCTAGCTTTTTTTTCAACGCGTGTCGTAAAAAATCAGCTTCTCTTGAAAGTGAGATTTGAAAGAAAGTGTGGTGGGAGAAAGTTGTTCCGAACGGGGTGTTAGGGCCATTTTGGTAAAGCTATATTAGTTTGATTCTTTCTGATTCTTCTGTGAAGTGATTTTGTTTGATTCTCTGTGATAAACACTTCGAATCAAAACAGAGAATCACTTCGCAGAATCAGCTACTTTTTTCAGCTCTCAGCCCTTTAGTTCATTTCAAAGAATCACTTCACAGAATCAAACAAAAATCACTTTTTAAAAAACAACGATCACTGAATCAGGATCGCAGAAGTTTTTTTCTATGTTTTATATTTTTCTATAAAATTAAATTGATTTTCGTAAAATTTTTATATAATTCTTACGAAAATTTTGCGTTTCAAATAAGGTCTAACCCAGAAGAGGATTGGCTGACTTCATCGCGTTGTAGCCGTCGGATTCAAAATGTACAGACAGGATCTGATACTACAGGAAAGATAGTAATTATGACCAGCACTCGGAAATTAGATCAACGACTATGCATGTGTACTGTAGCAGTAGACTGATTTTATCGTTGAAACGGTGATTCACCGTTAAGGTAGCGCGTCTTTCGACCCCTCGCCGCCACCGCGGACGTCGTCCTTATCATTCCAGACTTTCCTTATGTTTCCCTTGATCTTGGAGTACATGTTTTTTCTTGCTTTCGAAGAAGAGGTTCTGTTGTTTCTCGCTGGCCGTGTGTAGTTTTTGTAAGGCGACGCCTGCAAAGCCGTTCACGACAGAGCTGTACCTGTAACCTTCGAGTAGTTGTAGAAAGCAGTGCCCATCTGAGGCCATCTTGGACCTCTTGGCGATGTCTATCTTAGTACTAGAAGAAAAGAAAGCTTGCTTGTTCTTATAAGTCAATCTGCATGACACCTGGCCACCACCGCGCCATACTTCCGGGACCTTCCGTTGATGTGCGCGGCGTGTCAGTTGACGAAGCTCTCCGCGCGCGCCCGTCTGGAAGATTTGCCCCATGCGAGGTGCCACGTTCTGGACAAATGCCACACGCGTCAGGGGGCCAGCTCGCAGCTCTGCGACCCACAAAGATAAAAGAAACCACGTCCCCGCGCGCTCGGTCACCCACCGGCCACTACTGTCCCGCGCGAGCGATCGATCAGAAGTCGAAGAGCAGTGTCCTCCAGCGACCAGGACTCGGTGGCGACGCGAACGCCCGCGTCGGGCACCGGCGAAGCCGCGCCGCCGCCGCCGGGTAGGCCGACGTCGGTGTCCTCTCAGGTCCTCTACATGGGCGCGCAGATTGTGCAGGCGCTGAAGCCGGTGAAGCAGATGAAGCAGCACGCGTGCAGCCTGGCGCTGTACTCCCACGACCTGGGCCGGCAGCTCGAGGTCCACCACTTCGTGTCCCGGCTCAACCAGGACGTCCTCCAGTGCGCCGTCTACGACTCCGACAAGCCCTCGGCTCGCCTCATCGGTACTACTTAGTGTTTACGCGCCCTACTAATCACTCGTCCTCGCAAGACGTTCCACTGTTGCGAAAGCGATTCACTGTTTTGAGCACGCCATCCGTTTACGCGTTCGCAGGCGTGGAGTACATCGTGTCGGACACCATCTTCGAGGGCCTGCCGGCGGACGAGCAGCGTCTGTGGCACTCGCACGCGTACGAGGTGAAGGCCGGGCTGTGGACGGACGTGGGCGTGCCGGAGTCGCTGCAGCGGTCGGAGATGGCGAGCCTGGCCAAGACGTACGGCAAGTTCTGGTGCACGTGGCAGGTGGACCGCGGCGACGCGCTGCCGCTGGGCGCGCCGGCGCTCATGGTCTCGCCGCAGGCCGTCGACCCGGGCCGCGCGCGTGACGACCTCGTGGCGCGCCGCGACGAGAGGTACAGGGTCGACAGCTCCGCCGAGGGGCTCAAGGCGGCCCGGGTGGAGATGGACGAGCCCGAGTGGATCAACCCCAACGCCGACCACTGGCGGGTGCACGGCAAGGGGTTCGCCGTGGACATCGTCCCAGCGGAGATGAAGCGCCACGCGCCGTTCCCGTGAATCAGCCGCCGGTTTCAGTTTCGCTGCTGGAGCGCGAGTTTTATTCCCTTTTGGCTTGAGCGTGACGTCGTGGACAAGGGATCGCGAAATCGTGACTTGTATGTTTGCGTGCCCGTCGGAGAATCGCTGTAACGGAGGACCAGATGAATGGGGCTTTGGATCGATCCGTGTCCGTGTGCGTGTTGTGTTGGAGACTTGGAGTAAAGAAGTTGACTGCAGTTCACTTTTAATCATCATCATTGTATCCATCGTGATTGGTTTGATAATTTTCTGTCAACGATGTTTCAGTGCCGTCTTGTGTTCCTTTGGCAGAATCAAACAATATTCCACAGATAATAACTGAAGTGACCGCTGGTAATGCAGGTGTGTCTCCGTCTGCAGAATCAACAGTCAGTCTGGTTTTGAGCTGATCAGCTGAGCACCACGGGCATAGATGCTGTTTCCTTGAACCAACAAAACACCCGCGGCTTCGTGTTGGTCATGCGATAGCGATAGTGCATCCTTGGGAAAGGTTCCTGGCGTTGCAGGCAGTTGCTTCAGTCCTTTCCTACTGCATTGTTCTAGCGTTTCTTGGACCAAGAGTAAAGAAGACTTGCATGGCATCAGAGAAAGGATGCCTTTCTTCTCCTTCTGCCCTTTCCAATCCCGTAATAATATTGAACACTCCCTACAGAAGTATAAATCCATCCGCGCATTCCTTGTCATCTACTACACCGCTGTAAAACGAGGAGATCAAGAAACTTTGGAGCAACAGCAACTACTCGCAAAGCCACACAAATTTCAACAAGGGAAGCCATGGGTGTTCTTCGCGCACTTGCTAGACATTTGGATGCCCTTGTTGGGTAAGCTGCCCAATTATGCCTCTTGACAATTGCTGCCACCTCCAAGCTTTAGCTGCCTTTTCTGTTCTGTGATCCATATGAAGTCTAACCATTCCATTCTTATTTCTATCTTTCATGATACAGGCCTGGGGTCATGCTGCTTTACCCTCTGTAAGTAACGAATCAGTCTTTGACAAACAATCACCATGTACGAGATTCAGTGCTGTGTTTCCGACTTTCTGTGGATTCTACAGACCTTAACATGAACACAAAATTAACAGGTACGCGTCGATGCGCGCGATAGAGAGCCCTTCTTCCCTGGACGATCAGCAGTGGCTCACCTACTGGGTCCTCTACTCCCTGATAACCCTTTTCGAGCTCTCATGCTGGGAAGTCCTGCAGTGGTAACTAAGCTATCCTCATCCATCACCATCAGCAGAGTTTCAGAAACCACGTACTGGTGACAAGCTGAATCAGCGATCCCCAATGTTTCCTCTGACTGGGTTTTCGATCAGGATTCCTCTGTGGCCGTACATGAAGCTGCTTTTCTGCTGCTGGCTGGTGCTTCCCATGTTCAACGGCGCGGCCTACATCTACGAGGCGCACGTCCGCCGCTACTTCAAGATCGGCAGCTACGTGAGCCCCGTCTACAACGAGCGCCAACGGAGGGTGCTGCAGATGATGAGCCTCGACGCGCGCAAGTCCGTCGAGCGCTACATCGAGATGCACGGGCCGGAGGCGCTGGACAGGATCATCCGAGCCGTGAGTTTCCCATTTTCCTATCAGTTATCATCGATCATCTCTCTCCCTGGGGTTTCAGAGCCCGGCTGATGGGTTTGCCGACTTGCCGTTGCCATTTCTGATGGAAAAGGTTTCTCCTTCTTCGACTTGAACAGGCTGAAGAGGAAGCCAGGAGAACCTAGTTTGCTTGCGACGAGAAGAACGGAAGGTGTTCGTTGTTTCAGGCGGGTGAAAACGTCTGATAGCTGCCGTGCAGTTGCAGCATCCTTAAGCGTTAATTTTATTTGCCGGTGAGAAGATGTGTGTGTTTGATCTCTTTTCGTCGAGCTGGGCAAGATCTATCATGTAAAAAATCTCCCATGAACAGACGAGGAATTTCACTGCTTATGGGATCAATTATTTTAGCCCCCTAATTAAGTACCCATAGTACAAATATACGCGCTTGTGCAGTAACGAACGCCCGTTTGGCGGCGAGTTAATTAATAACGGAGGAACGAGGAATCTATCATCAGAGCGAGGCGAGCGTGCTGATATCCATGGGGTAGACGTCGTTGGGGGACTCGGCGCGGTAGGACCTCCGGCCGACGATGATGTTTGCCGCCTCCGACGGGTGGAACGCGTCCCAGAAGATGTGCTGGTCCCTGTTGGCGCACGGCGCCTGGTACGGCAGGCAGGTCACCTGGCCGTTGTTCCTGCCCACCCCGCAGCACCCGGCGTTGGTCACCGTGAACCCGTACCTCGCCGCGTTGGTGAGGATGTCGTTGAAGATGTTGTACGCGTTGATGTACGTGAAGTGCGCGCCGGGGAGCGCGTTGAACTCGTCGACGAGGCCGACGAGCCGGCGGTTGAACGTGCGGATGGCGGCGTCGATGCGCTCCACGCAGGTGGCGCCGTCGGCGCTGTACCGCGCCAGCTCGTTGGGGCTGCACCCGACCTGCCCCACGCCGATCACCACCACCTTCCGCGCGCCGTAGTTGTACAGCACCCGCAGGTACCGGCGGTAGTCGGCGGTGAGCGTGTCGGCGAACTGCTCGGGCGTGTAGCGGCTGCCCGTGCTGTAGAAGGCCGGCATGAAGTAGTTGTTGAGGTAGTCGTTGCTGCCCATGCCCACGCTGAAGATGCACCTGCTCAGACGCTCCGACGCCGTGTCATGGTGGCCCAGGACGCTCACCATCGTCTGCACCGCCGTCTGGTAGTTCTGGAGCTGGCCCGCGAACGGGATATGGCCGCCCTGTGCGTACATTGTGTTTGTAGTCACGAAGATATTAATATATAGGTAGCTATGCATTAGACGCCGGGTGATGCTGAGTGATGCGATGACGATGATCGGCTAGTATTGGATGGCACTGCACACGTACCAGCTGCTGGCCGGTCTCGGCGCGGATGCCGGCTGCGGCGGACGCGAAGTTGGCGCCGTTGAGGATCTGGTCCCCGCTCGTGCCAGCGAATGGCGGGATGAAGTCGTCGAAACCCAGCAGTTGAGCTGCACATTTGCGACAGCAGAAGCCATTAGAAACAAATTACGGAGTAATTTCATTGTCTTCCGTCCATACTAAATTGCACGACTGTAAAAGTGCGCGCGCCTGAATTGATCGATCATGCCACGTACTTCGTCATGCAAGTTTCTCTCCTGTGACTGAAACAGGAGGCATGAGTTCATCGGTGATCACGCTCCTTGTCGATCTAGCTACAAATGCATATCTATCCGTCCCAACACATTAGTAAATGCAAGGTGACGATCACCAAACGCAAACCTCTTCTGTGCAAGTTGTCTTTTGCCAGGCGGATACGGTGCACTCGGTGACGCTAGCTTCTCCAACAACCACTGAAGCGTTTTTTTCTAAAAAAGAAAAAAGAAAAAAGATGCTATAGAGCACAGACTCCCATCCGTCTTAATTTAATACTACGCCGCTTAGATTTTTTTTTTCTATTCCGAGACGCTATTCTAGATTTCCACCCGTGCATTTTTATCAGATAATGCCCAGAGTTCCATGCATGACGGCTAGTAAACGACAGGGAGAAGCTACGGGCAGACACACAACCTGATCGACGTGCCCAATTGCCCATGTAGGCATTGCATTGGAATGAGCTACTACGCCGGCGCCAGCCCGGTGTCGCGCAGGTGCGCGTCGATCGCGCAGGAGAGGAGAGGCTTAATTACCGATGACATCGACGGTGGTGAGCCCGTTGGTGAAGCGCCCGGACGGGCCGCCGGCGAAGTCGATGCCGTAGGGCGGGTAGTTGGCGCGCGCCAGGGACATGATGAAGTTGTTGTTCCCGTTGTCCACGAGCGAGTCGCCGAAAATGAAGTAGCACGGCACCTGTGGGTCGCCCCGCACCGCCGCGGCCACCAGCGCCCAGCACACCGCCGCGACCGCGACCGCGACCGCCAGCCGCCGCCGCAGCTCCATGGCGCGCGCAGCAAAAGCTAGCTGCTAGGCCTTGCTAATTGGTTCGGCTAAGACTCTGGCCGAGCTCGACCGGTGGACCGACGGGCGACGGTGCGACCAGCTAGTCTGCGAAGAACACGCGAGTCACGCAGCGGTATATATAGGCAGAGCGAGGGACCACTGTGCGCGGCACGGAGGCGGATGGTCCGCATCACTTGCGGTGGAGTGTGGGCCGCCGGGCGCGCGATGAGTTGTGGACACTGAAGAAAGACTCTGGCTTGGAACCGTGCATTGAACTGCAGCAATCAGCAGCGTGGCCGTGCTGCGGTTTCTGCTACCTGAACGTGCTGCTATAGTAACGGCCGGTCTGACCGAGTACTCACCGCGAGCATCTGCTCAAGTTACTGTTCTGCTGTCTCTGCGAGTGGCAGGGTTACGCGGGACTCTCCAGTTCGTTCAATTCCCTCCACAAGGTCGCCGCGCGACCACGGCGCGGCGTCCAGGGAAAGTGCATTTTGGTTATCACCGCGGGCGTGATCGATCCTGCCACTTGCAAGACATGGGATTCTGTGTGCGCCGTGGGGCGGAGTTTTGTAGTAGCAGTCACTCCTGGATAACGACGATCTGGACTGCGCGCGGTGTGCTCTCGCATCCATGGCGTGGCGTGGCCATTGGTGGCGCGGTTCGCTTCCGTGTGAGGTGC
>BCLF01000029.1:2074072-2135833 GCA_001602275.1 Zoysia japonica | reverse complement strand
CCCCCATTTGCGGCACAAGGAACTTGTGTCCAGAAGCTAAACCAAAGCACGAAGCCTCCAGAGCAAGTCACAATCCAGAAGCAGCCGAGGGATCGGTACACTCTGCCAATCGACAGCGGCAATGGCGATGGGCGAGGAGGAGCTCCACGAGTCCGAGGTGCTGTGGCCGGAGCCGGCCCACGACGACGCCGGCGCGCCGGGCTGCAGCACGTCGACGTCGTCCGCGGCGCCGCCGCGCTGCTTGACGCCGGCTCGCCGAGGAGGACTCTCGAAGAAGCTGCGCGGCTCGCGGCCGGTGGACATTCCTATGCCCGCGCGCTCGACCTGGCGGAGAGAAGACGACGACGAGGGTGGAAGCGGCGGGACGATGGTGCCGCCGCACGTGCTGGTGTCGCGGAGGCGGTCGGAGGGGGACGCCACGTTCGCGCTGCGGTCGGGGCCCGGCCGCGCGCGCGAGCTCAGCCACCTGCGCCACTCCGTGCTGCGTATGACGGGGTTCATCGAAGGATGACAAGGATGACCAGTGCAGATTGAAAGTCGTGGTCGCTGGTCGTTACCAGCCTGCGTTCTCAGTTGGCGGCATAGGCTATTGTGTTCGTGCGTGATCACATTGCGTAGCATCTGTTCCTGTCAAAGAAAGCTAGCATTGATTTGTATGCCGATCAATTTTTTTACGCCCACGTAGGGAGAACTTTCGTTGCTTACTGTCATGGGTTTAAACCATTTTTTGTGAAAAGCGTGTGTTCGTCGCCTGAACTTGGGGGCAACGTGCAATTCTGCGGGCTGACAATTCTGAGATCTGAATGTTATCATTTCGCCGCGTCCTGGCATGCGCAAAGAAGCTTCTTCAGGGAAAACAAAAATGAGAACTCATATCTCATCCCTGTACCAAGCAGTTGTGCGTCTGAATAGTTCAACAACTTGATTACTACTCCTACGTTCCTAACCTCGTATTCAAATAGGGGCATCATGATCAAATGAACAGCAATTGATCGATCCCTTGGACAGTAACTAGAAATGCAGCTTCTATTCAAATGCGGGCATCCTGGTCAAATGACAAGGGCTCCATCAATCATTCAAAAGCCTCCGAGGAAAAATCATTATTCATTGGCGCTAAACGCAGCACCCTTTTCCTAGTCGTCGCCAAACTTATACTACAAACCAAAAACTCATGCTCTTGGTTATGAATCATATGTAAAGTTACCCATGCTCTTGGTTGTTGATAAAATACAACCAATGTACATCTAGATGAAACAGAATGAAACTGAAGCAAAACCACTGAAATAATACTAACCTGAGAACGTCACACTGTTCTCAGTGCCTTGATCCAATCAACCTCTAGCTTAAAATCACCTGGCCCAGTCTTAGCACCAGGGACGCCACCTTCTGCATTTACAGAGAGAGACATCCCCACGATACGAGCAGGGTTCATCTCCAACTTTGCTTGGATCACATTCCCTCTCCATGTAGGTAAATACCGATCAAGAGGAATCTGAAAGAAATGGCAAACGGTGTGTCATCGCGAAACTTTCACATATTCCCAAGTTTGAATGGTGGTAAATTTTAGTTTACCTTCAAGATTTGCCATCTGTCCTGGGGTACGTACACAAAAGCCTGCCAAGAGTTATCTTCTTGCTGTCCAGGTGAATTAACCCAGTTCTCTGTGTAAATCTGTTTCAAAATTCAGATTATGCCGCATCATATTGACCAAACATCAAATATTCAAGTGACTCTGGAAGCAAATTCATACAGTAGAGATGTAGCATCTTCCATCCCCTTTAAGCTTCATTGCTATTGTATCATATGCATCAAGATCTATGAAACCATCAAACTGAAAAAGGAATAACAAGGATTTTGTCAGCAGAATAACTTATAAAAAGATTGGGCACCCGTCTCCGTTAGAATATGTGAATTTGCTTCATATCCAGTATACAGTAGAGATGTAACATGATCTCTAATTTCTACAAATTACAAAGTCTTAAGTCAGCTTAATTTCATGCAGCCTAAACCCCAGAAAGGGATTCACTAACCTCAGGAGAAGAATATAAGGTGATATAAAGGATATAATAGCATTTCAACCCTGGTTAATTAGGGTATGCAAAAAATTGTAATGGATTTAAAATGTAAGTATATTTGCATATTTGGTTGGTAGTTTATACCATAGCCTGTTAAATCCTAATCTCAACAATAGAGAACTATGTACCTTCTTTGACCGCATTCCACAGAATCCACTACGTCTGATTCTCCATGCTGACCCCTCGGACATATCCAAAGAAAGATTACCAGAAAAGACACCTTTCATAACAAACAAGTTAAAACATTGTCAAATTGGTACTCTAAGCAAATCATGTACAAATCGTGGCATGTTCATCAATCAATCATTCAAGCAAAGACATCGGCATTCCCAGACAAATAGTGCTTGCTCAGAAGCCTAAATGCTACGAACGACAGTAGAGGCATTCTATGCTTCATAAATTTCTAAAGTTTATCATGCTAGCTCCGTAGCTCTACATAGCTGAAATTACAAACAAACCATGTTTCCCTCTTTTGCAGAATTGCAGTATAAAGTTAATTATGAAAAGTAAAGAATGTCAAACAAATTGTACCAGTTAATGGAGTATCTCCACCAGCAGTGCCCTCAGTTATCTCCAATGATGCGGACGACAAACCTGGATCACAACTCTGTTCAATAGTATTACATTATAAATGCAGAAAGCTTGTCATTAGAAGCAAAAGCACAGACAGATGTCATGACACATGTACAGAATCTTAGTAGAATTTTAAGGTAATTATCTGCATACAAAAATATAGGCTGTTACATTTTCAAGAAGAATTAGCCTATTCATATATAATTCTAAGGTTTTATCACCACACAATAAATTAGTCTTTATGCTGGACTCATTTATACCAGATGACAGTGTTCGCATGTATACCCTCAGCTATCTAATTCACTGGTTTAACAGCTCGCAGCATGACAGCGGACTATACACGAATCACCAGTGTATACATCATCCATGGGTATCTCACAGCCACAAAGCGATCAAATAAATGATTTTATCATTTCAAACTTTTATTCAGGAAAAGCTGAGTTATCGTATCTGTAAAACATAATGTGAGGCATTACCTCCATATTCAGAATCTGAGTACAAGTGCCACCTTTTGATCTCATCTTTTGAATTGAAATTGAAGATGTATCTTTCAGTTGGCGGAATTAGATCTTCGGATTTCAATACTGCCAATTTGATACATAAGTCAGTAAAATTACACCATCTGCTAACATACTTAAGGGTTGATGTATTCCCCAGAGGAGTTTATCAAATATACTAAAAGCTGGAAAGACTGAAGGATCCTCAGATGTAGGAATTTCAACAGTGAGTGCTAGCATTAGTTTCAGTAGCAATGTTAGGTGTCAGCTAAAGGATACTAGTATTTGATAGTGCAGTCTTCACGCTTCAACAATTCATTCAGTACAAATTTGCTATCCTATACCAGCACTTTAAGTACACAAGAAAGCAAGTCCTGACTGCTCAGCGAGTCAGCGGTGAGTAGTCATGAGAAAGAGCATGACCTTTTGGACGGCAGTAAGTAGATAGACCCATAGCCATAGATTATGAACATTATAGCTAAATTTCATGTTTGTGAAAGGAGTTTACCTCTTCTGGTAGTATTAACGGAAGCTTGCCACAGAGCGCGTAGCGTCGACATGAGGGGCAGAGAGATAGAGCTAAAAAGGACCAGTACTTTCGTTTGCGAGCTCTGCATACACAATAAAACAGGAAACGCATGGATTCTGTTAAACCTTAAATAAATGGATAATAAAATTGTCGAAATTAGTAGAACCAAATTAGTTGCAGACAGGAAGTCAGATTCGTCGAAATAAAGCTCTAGAACCTAGGAACAACGCGGGGCCAACGGACCGGTGGCCCGCGAACGGCGGAGGGGGGGGGGGTGTCTAGGCGGAGGGGTCTCCACAGTTCGCCGAGAACGGGCAGTAAGGCGCGCGGAACCAGCGCCGACGGAGTATCCGGCGCCGGCGGCCACACGTGGACAGTACACAGTTGGAAGCGGAGTCGATGGTGTTAACGGGCCTAGTTGGGCTGTGTTCGACGAACATGGTGGACTACATGTCTACATTAGTTGGATCCTTGGGCTTAAATTGCTCACAAGGACGCAACGAAATGAGGGCAGACCAACCAAGTCCGGATGGAGCCCAACAGAAAAATTTGGCATTTTATTTTTTAGAATCAACGGGAGGACTGCATACCTCGCGCCCTCTTTTTGTCGTCCTATACAAATTTTTTTTTCATGAAGCCCATCTTGGCATTTTGGCAAGTCGCCTAATCCGACTTTTCAAGTTCAAATAAAAAAAATACAATATAAATCATATGGTTGAAAGTTGAAGACTACTGCATTTTATAAATTTACTTAAAATAAATATCCCATTAATCTGTACACTTCGGGTAGCAGTTCTATTGTGTCACGGTGGACTACGAACGGTTAGGCTCCGGAAGAACCAGAAGGTGAGGAGAGACTGAAGGTAGCAGCGCCTTCTTCCCTCTCCTCTGAACCCCAGTTACATAAGAATCTCGGACCGATTAACTTCCCCGACCCAATTTTCACTGTTCCATTCCATGGTATCCGACGACACCGCAACCTTGTAAGAAAGTGTCAGACGCGTTTAAGTGGGCGAGCCACAGCCGCCGAAGCTCCGGGAACGCGATCTCCAGCCACGGTTTCCGCGGGCCGCTGAAGTGCAGGACGGCGGAGAACTGCACCAGCTCGGCGTCCGGCACGCGCCAGCCGAGGCCCGGGAGATGCCACAGCGGCTCTATCGCCTGCACGCGCCCGGCGACCGCGATCAGGGCCGGCGGCAGAGAGGCCATCGGCCACAGCCTGAAGCCTGACTCCCGGTTCTGCACACGACATGCCAACACCGAAAATGTTATACTACTCCCGGCGGAGACGTGGAGTGGGAAATGTTCAGAGTTTAGGACGAGGAGTTACTAGTAACTTGCCTTTTGGAGCCAGAACTGGTACGTCTCCGTAACGTTTGTTCTCCGCCACGCGTCGAGGTCGATGATGCTGACGCCCCACGACCACGCGCACTGTGAACGGCGGAGGCCGAGTGATGAGTCGAGGTCCGAGAAATTCAGGT
Organism: Zoysia japonica; assembly: GCA_001602275.1. Lineage (NCBI taxonomy): Eukaryota > Viridiplantae > Streptophyta > Magnoliopsida > Poales > Poaceae > Zoysia > Zoysia japonica. The sequence goes on along the minus strand of BCLF01000029.1, from coordinate 2,130,678 downwards.
GATCGCCGAATGTCTTGTCGATGCAGCTGCCATCTGTGTCGGGGCGGCGCGGACCGACCGCGCCGAGGATGTTCCCGTCGAGGTCCTGCTCCCACAGCCCGGCCAAATCCTTGCGTACCACGACATCGTCGTCGAGGAGCACGACCCTCTCGAGCTCAGGGAAGAACTGCTCAAGCAAACGATGCAGAGCACATACATATGTTAGCACACTTTTCCTCCAAAAACAAAATAAAAGTTTTAGCACGCGCGGCCACCACTTGGAATTGGAAGTCTCGTTCGAATTACCTCAGGGAGATGGATCTTGAGATAGTTGAGGAGCGAAAACGTGCTCGGCTTGGAAGCCTCGAGCCTCCTGTACTCCCTCTCAGCTGCCGCACCACACTGATGATAATCCAAAGCGCTCCTCTGCACCTCTTCGACCGTCCTCATCACCGAGGCGACCACCCCGCCGTCATGCCAGTCGAACTGGTGGAGGCCCTTGACCTCCACGACGGCGGGGGACACGGGGTGCAGCGCGAACCACGCGTGCATGGGCACGTAGCTCTTCCTGTCCGTGACGACGTGGAACGCCAGCCTGGCCGGGTCCGCCGCGCTCTCGACAGCGGACGATACCGCCACGGCGGCCGCGAGCACGTTGTCGGTCAGGAGGGCGACGTGGAGGTATGAGGCGTCGGTGAGGCGAGGCGCGTCCTCCGGCGGCGGCACGGGCGAGCGCGCCGCGGAGTTCACCGCGAACTCCTCCGCCAGACGCAGGGCCAGGCAGTGCGTGCTCTTGGGGACGCCCAGCGACGCCAGGTGCCGGTTGAACACAGCCCGGATCCTTGATGACTTCACGTTCCGGTCCATTTTCAACAGCTGGGGAAAATGAGTGTTCGCAGGAGTTAAATCAGGGATGCAATTCATGTCAAATGCAGATCAAGTGCATATCTGAATGCTCGGCAAATTTCACCACAAGAATCTGAGTTTTTTTTTAAGAGTAAATTTCACAAAACTATATATATTTTATCAATATTATTATAAAACTACATATTTAAACCATACTTTCATAAATCTATAAATTTTGCATCTAAATTTTCACAAAACTACAGGTTTTATATCTAAATTAATCACAAACTACATATTTTATATTTAATTTATCACAAAACTATATATTCTATACATATGTTGCTGAAATATACTGTAGCAAATATGTAGTTTTTTAAATTATGATTTAAATCTGTAGTTTTGTAATAATACAGGTAAATATCTATAGTTTTGTGAAATTTACTCTTTTTTTAACAACGCTAGCAGGCATCTTGCTAGCCTGTTAGTACTAATGACCAATTTGCATCTTTGAAATTTGAAAATCGATGAGCATGAGTGACCATGATTATGAAGATGTACACGTATGCCATACGTGAGTCTCTGGAGAAAGAACGCGCGAAAAGAGACCATATGATGCAGTCTTTTGGCGTGGAAAGCTGAAAGCACTTACCTATTCAGCTAAGGTAACACGCAAGTGTGAGGCAAAGCATACCAAAAGTCGAGTAAAAGATCAGTAGTATAAAGATGGTGATGGAGGATGCTCCTGATCGATCCTGAAATTGTAAGGTTATTACGCGAGCTCACCGTGGCCATTATCTTGAGCACGACGGCCTCCATGTCGAGCCCGTCGTAGGACGCCAGCATGGTGCCCATCTCGGCCATGAGGGCGTCCAAGGAGTCCGGTGCCGCCTCCACCACCACGGGGTCCAGCAGGGTGGCCTCCCTGTGGCTTCTCCTCCATTCCTTCACAAATTCCTGGCCAGGACACGCACGCATGTCACCAAAACGTTAACCCCTCTATTTGAAGTTCAAAGAAAACGAACAGGAAAGGGAAACATGTCCTACAAATGTTCGATTGCCCAGAAGCGCTACACGATTCCTGAGTCCTCATGTTCAGATTTGCACATGGAAGCAGAGACTATTGAGCTCGATCTGGCTCGCTGAAATTGAAAGGCAGTACACGACGATTCATGGACGACGGACCACGATTCCACAACCTCGTGTAACATCCACGTAGCTCCAAAGGCGTACAAGCTGGCGCGCGCGTCTTAGGGAGAAGGGTAATCGTTTCTACTACAGAGAACAAGCCAGAGCACAGCGCCGGTTTGGTCTTGTGCAGCAGCTGGCAACGACGGCGGTATCCCATCCGTCCAAGCCACCAACTCGTAGGACCCTCGACGAGCCCAATAACGCTGTCCGGGTGAGCATGTCACGAATCTAGCGGTAGTCCCAGGCCACAGGAATCGAACCCGGCAATGTCAAATTAGGCAGTGTTTTGTCAGCGTGTACAAAGTCTGTTTCACATTATATTCCACTTAGATTATATAATTTAGACTAAATAATTTGATTGGAAAACAAACAAGTCGATTATTCATTTGGATTATATAATTTGAGACCTCAGATTATGATAATCTAATAATTCATTTTAAAAAAATTATTTCAGATTATTTGTTATAAAAACTCACTATTCATATTTTTTCATCAAAATTACCCCATGTCATTCCACTATTTCAAGGATATACACTTTACCATTCATAATACTTCATTAATACAAATAAAAACATAATCTAACTAATAATCTAAACTTTCAAACAAATAAACATAGATTAGAGCATCTCCAACCGGTTTTTCATTTTTGGCTCTCTATCTCTCCATATAGAGGATTCTTCATCTTATTTTTCCTCCTCATTTGAAGTAGACCTCCAACCGGTCCTCTAACCAGTTCTCTAAACGAATTGGAGCAGCACGCGCTCTGCCGTTGGATTCCGTCCAACCAATCCTAGGACTCACGGCACTAACCAAACAATACTGTTTTTCTTCCTCACGAGCCAGCCGTAGCAGCTTCAGGGGATCGATTGTCAATGGAGAGTTCTGGCTAGATGAAAAGACCTTGTTCCCCACCCGCTTCGACGTGTTGTGGCGCTCGAGCTCATGCGGAAGCCGTCGCCGCTGCCGCTCGACGGTGATTCACCACATTCTACTCATACCACGGCCTTGCGTCGCGCCGTGCCTGCCCGCCACATGCCTCGCCGCGCCGCCCACCCAACTGCGAGCTCGCCGCGCCCCGCCCGTATACTTACTCGGTTGTCTTTAACCTCCAGCTCTTCTAATCTCTCTCTCTCTCTCTCTCTCTCTCTCTCTTCCATCCTCATGACGCTGCAGTGCTTCCAGTGGTGGACGAACGACAGCAAATCGATCTCAAATCAGAGGAACCCAATTAGCCAGTTGATGACAGTGCACAGGAAAATGATGGCGTGACTCCAAACCAGGCAAACCGAGCTCAGATCGACAAAATCACCTCCAAATCAACTCCGCAAGTCTAAAAGTAGGAGAAGGAGAGGAAGATTCAGTTTGTTGGAAGTGGCGCGAACAGATAAATCATGGCAATAGTTGCTCCATAGAGAACGGAGCAGATCCTCTAGAAGTAGCGAGCCGATGGGAGCAAATGGAGATTGCTACAGGGATAAAGAACAGCATCCAGAATCGGCTGGAGCATGTTTTTGGCTCCTATTCTCCAAATAAGAGGTTACAGAAGCAGATAACACACCGGTTGGAGATGCTCTTATAATTTAGATTATAATTTTTAAAATATAATCTAAATTATAATCTAGATTACATAATCCACTAGAGCAACGACCTAAACAGAGAACAGTTTTTGGATAGACACGGCCAAACATTTGTGACGGTGGGTTTACCAGTACACTGCTGGATTCAACTGAAGTAGTCCAGTACTACGCCAGCCAAAAATGGATTGACTACAGGAGGTCAGAACTAACCAAACAAATGGCCAAAGTCAAAATACGGATAACACGGAGCATCATGATTTTCAGTGCGCCGTCAACCGCCAAGGACCTGCCTATCAGTCAGCAGGACGGCGCGCGGGCACGTGGTCGCGGACGCTGGGCGACGTGTTGGCCACCCCGACCGGACATTCCATGCCCGTGAACGGCGCTGCGTGCTGAATGCCAACGAGCCGAACGAACCCACCAGAAATCACCAAACCGCGTGAGGGGCCGCGTGCTGCTGCCCATCCCGCTTTTGGCCGGCGCGGGTCAGGCGCGCAACGCAGGAGGACGCCGTAAAAAACATCACAAATGAACTCCAACGCGAACGAGGTCCAAGTACAGTAACTCACCTCCATGGCGTCGCCGCCGGCGCCGGCGCCGTAGAGCCAGGCCCCCAGTCCCGCGCGCCAGTCCAAGCACCCTGCATCTACGACACACTCGTCCCGCGTCAACGACGCGCACGGCAACGGACCGCCGACGATCGAGCTTCGAGCGCGGTAACAGCCACTGCGATGTGAGGGTTAACCGATGCGTACCTGTCGAGGAAGCGCACAGGGAGGCGCCGGTCTCGACGGCGAGGAGCGCGGCGCGGAAGACGAGCACCCCGGCGAGGAGCCCCGTGACGACAGCCGCGCGGCACCCGCGCCGCGCTGCCTGCTGTGGAGACGGCAGCGGCGGCGCCGCCTTGGGCTTCGTCAAGTCGTCAGCCGCCGGCTCGGTGGCCGTGATGTACACCCTCATTGTTAGCCCCTGCTCCACGGCTCGCTCTCAATGAGGCTGCTGCCAGCCGGCGCTCGACGCTAGCTGCTCATGAACGACCAATCTGAGTCCACAGTTCCACACTCCCGGTGTTGAGCAAGGAAATGGAGCGCTGGCTCTTCATAAAGGCTTTTGGAATGCAGTGTACATGGCGCTCCCTGCCAAGCAAACCACCACGCCAAGCGGGAGTGAAAGTGGGAACGAACGCTCGCGGCGAGTGGGGAAGACAGAAACCAGCGAGAGTTATAGGTACCAGTACCAGCCGCTAGTTAGTGAAGCCCGGCCAAGCGGGGAAGGGAGTGAAGGAGGAGGCAAAGCAGAGTGGCCAGGCCAAACGAAGCAAAGGGTCGGCGAATCTGGAATTCCGCGGACCGGGCCCGGGGGCGCGAGTGAACGGGCGATGCGATCCGCGGAGTCGACCCCCGGAAAGCGACCCCGATCGCCGATCGGAGCGAGGCGAGTCGAGCTGAGCCAGCCAACTAGACCACCGACGGAACCCGACGGTGACACGTGGTGCCATGGCGGGCAGACGAGACGAGACGAGACGCGCGGGCGGGCGCGCGGACATGATGGCTTATCCGGTGGTGCAGTGCCGCGTCTCGCTCACAGGGACACAGGATTAGCGCTCGCATTATGTGCCTTGTCTGGATCAGCGCGCGACGCCCACATGTGACCGTGCGTGGCTTATACTCCTTGCAGCGTGAAGATCGGAGTGGATGCTAGTGGCTGCACGAAGCCAGTAGCGGCGGTGTGCTTGCGAGTAAGGGAATGAGCAGAGCTGTTCGCATTGATTCGAGTGCTACTTCTGGGCGTTCACGGGAAGGACCAATCGAGCCGAGCACTGACTGATCAACCGGGTTGAAAATATTCGTGATCGTGCCAGTGCTTGACCTTCCTTCAGCGCGTTTCGTATCCACGCTAGCACGAACCGGTAGCCCTTTGGCGCGGCCACTTGCTCGGCTACGAAGCAAACAGGCTCTATTTCTGCCACGGTAGGTAAACGCGGACAATGTGCAGCGGCCGTCGTACTGTACGCGCGAGATGAGATCTACCGGCAGCAGCTGCTGCGTGCTGCCGCTGGTCCTTGGACCTGCCTTTTGTTGCTCGACTTTGTCGCGCCGTACAGATGGTGTGGTCAGGATTCGTCCCTGCGTAGTCCGCTCGTACAGATGCACGATCGATCTCAGTCATCTCCTCGGTTTCACTTCGAGTTCGGATATTTTTATCGGGACCATGTATACGCATGCCGCTAATCTCAGATGCGACGCCGGGAGATGTGCTTTTTACCCAGCCCCACCGGGGCACCGGATAATGGTGACGGCAGGCGGACGCCACCGGAGAGCTAGCACGTCTGCACGAGCCGGGAGGCACTCTCCCCAGGACCCCAGCTCTTGTCGGGATCGACGACCACACCTGGTGGAAGGATTGGTAACGTTTTCAGAAGATTTTCCGGAGAATCGTAACACTACTCACGAGTCTCGACGACATCTTTCCCTAAACTCACCGTCTGGTATGCAAATCAACCAAATCAATCAAGTCAATTAGCAGGTCGTGTTCATGTTAATGGAGTAGTAGTAGACAACACATTCAAGGGCTCAGGGTCAGACCGGATTCGGCTGTTTGTGACTTCGTTAATTAGTCGGGCGCGTGTCGTTGTCGAATCGTTCCTTTCAGCGCTAAATCTGGTGTGTGCGCTTAGTGGCGTGTTACCTCAATGTACAGACATTACTCCTATCATCAACCGGCTCCACGAACCACGATCCTGGTTTACGTGGCCGGTGCCCAGAAAAAGAGGGAGGTGACACTGACAGTGTATGCAGCACAGATGGAGTACGGGCGCACAATTTCAGATAGAAAACCAAAAGCTTTGACGTTTTAATGCGAGTCAATTTAACGAAGACATACAGTGCTACTCCGTAGTGACTTTTCTACAGGAAACGACATGAATGAATGCACAACGAATTCATGAGCTACAGATATTTTGGGAACGGGATCCGGTGACGCTCGTCAGATGGACGAGCGCCATCGGTGGGTGGGCCTAATAGGGTGCCACGCAGCGGCTGCGACCAGTCGCTCGTCACCGAGACGAGTAGCAGACGAACCGGTTCCGATATTTTGTGGTTGACAGGATGAGCACGCTTGAAAAGCTGGAATAACTAGTTTGTGCAGCTGTATCCTGAAACTCTGAATAGAGTTCTCCAAACCTCGAAATGTGTCCTCAGCTGTGAAAAAAGAGACTTTTTGTGAACCCAGTGCAAACCCATTATGTAGACAGTGATCAGCACCACAGGGAATGTTGCTGCGCTCCATCCACACAAACCCAACATAAAAAAAAAAAGTTTACAGAATGTCAAACGCGAAGCTGCAAATGGCAGCAGCAGCTTTCACTCAATAGTTGCAGGCGATACGGTCGTTGCCCAGTAGCCCTCGCTCACCCGTATTGCATCTAGTTTGGTGATGTTGATCAGCATGGTCGTCTGCAGTAAGGAACGTTTGCCTGGGTAACTCATCTGAAAGTTGCGTGATCAGCAACTCGGCTCTCTCTGGGCAATGGAGATTTTGAAACAGAGCGCAAGGGTCAGGAAAAAACATCCCTGATTACACACCAGTCAGGTTAAGTGAACGGGCAAAGAGAGCTTTCACACCATTTTTTTCTAGACAAAGCTGTAGTAGTACTCGCCTGGGAACCTGGGGTAAAGTGTGGCCCTGCATGGTGCGGCACCAGCAAAGCCCAGCCGTCCCCAAAATCCGCTGTTTGTGCCGTGTCCTTTGAGGAGTTCATGCACGGAATCACGGACGCAAAGGGCAATGTAAATTGATGTCCGCGTAGAACTAGTGACACCTTTGATAAAAGCAATAGAACTTCAAAATTTCCCTCATAAAAACATTTTAGTTTTTCATTTCATGAGCCGTGACTTTTCTTTTGCGGCAGGAATGATGGATCGCAAGCTGTTACTAGTATATATCTGCCACACAATTGAAAAAAGAGAGTAAATATTCATGTGGAAATTCAGCTGCAATTTTTTTTAAAAAAAGATCAATATCGTCCTAGCATTTGATACTCCAGGTTCGTTATGTTTACAGATTTGAAACGAGCGTGCCCTTCAAACAGTCACGCAGATCATCAGATGCGATATCAAAGCAGAGCAACTTGTAAGATTTATTATTCTGAAGCTGGAGCTGGACAACAATGTAACAAGCACACTGCGATTAAACCCCCATATATGAATGCACAAAATCCACAGGCCGCAGTTCATTCAGGTGTTGAATTTCAACGGTCTGCCTCTTCGACGTCTCTGTTCGCTTCCACAACATCAACGTGTACAATCTCATGGGCCACAGAGCCTTCAGTATCCGGAGCTGTTGGCCCGTGAGCGCTGAGAGTCTTATCGTTCGACATCGACAAAAGCCCTTCATTCCCCGGGCCTCGTTTTCGAAGGGGCTGCGGCGCCGGCGTCGTCGCGCCAAGCCTGTTGTCGAAGATGACTCCAGTTTTTCGCGGACAGAAAGAAGCGCGATGTGATCGCAAGTATTCTGTGCAGGCTGAGACCACGGCCCATGCAGCGGAGACGCCACTGCCGTCCCCCGATGTCGTACCAAAATTTCGCATCGTGGGTCACCAAGAACAGATGAGCCCGTACGGTACGGATTCGTATCCTCTGTACAAACTTTGTTATATTTAATTCTAACTATTCAGAGAATCAATGTTAAATAACGACGGCATAATTTATAATTTTGTTTTTTTAAATAAATTAATATAATTTAAATAAAAAATATTCTAAATCAGAGTTGATTATGTAAATAAATAGATATGATTAAGTATGACCAAATTTGTCTAAGAAGGGCAAATGGAGACCAGATGAATCCGTACGGTACGGCGACCTCGTCCCTCGGCTACATTTTGTGCCACTTTTGATTTCTTTCTTTTGTCTGCACTACTGGCTTCATGTATAATCATCTGAATATAACGAGCAGGGAAGAAGCCTGAAAACTCACATTCGACGACCATCGAACCCGAGTTAAGATCACAAGCGGACAACCAGAAACGTACACGAAATCAGGCAACATAAACACTGTCATCACCGCATGAACAACGAATACAAGTACTTAAGCGGAGTACTTAGAAACTTCAAACAAGTGACCACACACGTGCAACCTCACACGTGTGCCGAACTGCTACAACACGCCTACGCGTTCCAGGACTGCGGGACATACACCAGCCTAAGAAGAGGTACTACTAGTACTTGAGGCGGCGCTCGTTGGCCGTCTTGAAGAGCTGCGCCTGAGCGGCGGCGGCGCCGTCATCGCCTGACCGGAGCGCGGCGCCGAACGCGTCCTTCACTTGCCGCGTGGTGAAGGGGAACCGGCTGCTCACCATGGAGTTCAGCAGCGACGCCGTGCCCTCGCGGTACAGCGCTCCCACGCCGTCGTCGCGCGTGTTCGCCAGCGCCTCCGGGACGGTCAGGTCGTGTCCGAACGGCACCGCGGCGCTCGCGCCGAACAGCCGGCCCAGCGGGCACCAGAACCCGAACAGGCCCCAGATCAGGCCCGGGTGCGTCATCCAGTAGCTGCAAACCAAAATACGCGTGAGTCGTGACGCATTGATTCATTAGAACCATGCATGCAGATGAGACCAAGGTGACGGGTCAGGAGGGTTACGTACGTGCACGGGCCGATGGAGAAGGGCGGCGTGTTGGGGTCGAAAGGCGTGGGCGTGGTCGGCGTCGGCGTCAGCGGAGGGAACGGCGTCGGTGTCACCGTAGGCGGCGTGTCGCCAATCGATGGCGTCGTCGGGGATGGGGGGTTGCCGTAGTATCCGCCGCTTCCGCCTGGCGTTGTTGGGGAAGTGCCAATGGATGGAGAAGGAGGTCCGTAGTACCCACCGCCTCCACCTGGCGTAGAGGGGGACGTGGCGCTGTCCGGCGATGGTGGGGCGCTGTACCCGCCACCGCTGCCCGGGGTGGTAGGGGACGTGCCAATGTCCGGCGAAGGAGGTGCACTGTACCCACCGCCGCTGCCGACGCCCGGAGTGGTCGGTGATGTGCCCACATCCGGTGAAGGAGAAGCGCCGTACCCACCGCCGCCGCCGCCACCAGGCGTAGACGGCGAGGTGGCGCTGTCCGGCGACGGAGGCGCGTCGCTGATATCCGGTGACGGCGGGTGGAACCCACAACCAGGCGTGGTCGGCGTCGTCGGGGAGGTGCCGATGGACGGCGACGGAGGGTAGTATCCGCCGCCAGGTGTTGTGGGAGACGTCCCGGTGGATGGCCCGTGCGAGCCTGCAGTGCAAGGAAAACGTTCGCACACGTAAACAAATGCGCATAGTTCATGTCCTAGCGTTCGTGCCGGTAAGAGAAACGGAACAGATCGAAGAGACCGTGGAGCGGGTCGGCGGGGTGCTTCCGGCTGCCGAAATGCCCGTCGCCGCTGAGACGGCGCGCTGCCGCGGCGGACGCCGCCAGCAGGCAGCAGCACGCGAACACGAGCGCCTTGGCCATCTTGCCCACGCTAGCGACGGCAGGCATGGGGCCTTCGAGCTGGAGCTCTCAAGTTGGGACGGGCTCAGCAAGTCAGCAGTGGCCGGCATATATAGCTCGCGAAAATTGTGCACTTTTTATTTTATTTTTTTCCTTTTCTGATTTTCATTGTTTAAACTCACTAGTACAGCGGACGGGGCGCATGTCGCAGCAAATGCAATGAGAGGAAAACGAGCCGGGGTTAGTTGGGAGAGCGAAATGGGCCGGGATGCCACTGACTAGTACTGGGCTTGCACCTGCACAGTGAACCGTTTCAACCATCTGCAGTGTACACTGTACAGAAAATTTGCATTCCTCTCAGAGCGAAAAGAAAAACTCGTATGCCGCACCGACACGCCATGCAACCTGCCATCTCTCTTGACTTGAGCGATCCTCGCCTCTTCTCCAAAGGGGAAAGCTGAATACGCGCCGACACTCCATGGCTAAGCGAAACTTACGCTTGTCGCCAGCCGCATGCCCACACTACAACATTGATGCGCATCGTGTCCCCGTGACTGCACTGCACTGTCCTGCCTTCGTTCTGGCGGCGACGTGTATTTTTCAGAGGGGCCTATTTGGCAGCCCCTGGGATGCAGCTTCCCCCGGATAGCCCTTGAACGTCGCTTTTCTCGGCCAGTCGATCACGGTCGCCGCCCATGTGCAGGGCGTGCCGCGGTGTCGCCGCCACCGCGACGGGCGCGCGCACGCGTCGCTGCACGGGCTGCTGGTCCACAGCTGCACGGTGACGGCCTGACGGGTCGGCTTCTCGTTACTACTCCATGCGTGCCTCGCTCTCGCCATACAAAGAAGATTAATTCCAATCGCAGGGCATTTAAACCGTGTCTCCTCTCCTCAATCCTGATCCGCGCCCTTCCTTCAATCGACCCGAGCCGCTGCTGTAGTTTAGCAGTGGGAGGAGCAGCAGAGCAGGGAGTAGCTTACGAAGTTACACTCTCACCAACCTTCGCTGTGGTTCCATAACGATGGAGTGGGAGCAGTGCAGAGCGGCAGATCGGCAACTGGGGCAGAGCCGGCCACTGGCGTCGGCGTGGCAGACTGACACCGATATGGCACTTGTCATTATGATCATGGATCGGGGCTGTAACTGTGCCTGTACCACGGCCTCGGTCGCTTGCCGAGTTGAGGCTCCGAGTTCGAAATGAACGGCGGGCGCGCAGGTTTGTTTCACGAACTGTGCGTGGAATCACGGGAGTTGGGGGCATTTCTTCCCTGATCGTCCCGATTTGGAGTATTGTAACCGTAAGGATCTGGATCCAACTGTGGGCATGTACTAGTACCAACGCCAACAGAGTATAGGAGTACTCTACTCTTTAGTGATGAGTAAAAAAAAAAAAAGAGATGCCATGACATATTATAAGGTTGTTCGATCTTCAGATTTCAGGCATCATGGCTCCATGAAAACCCCAGGGAAATCCACGAGGCACCAACGCGGCCCAGGAGCGAATGTGCTTCGGACCAAGAACAAAGACAGACAGGGCACATGGAAAGAGTCCATTTTGAGTACAGCAGACGGCCCAATTTCACAATCCTCCAATCTCCGAGATGGTACTAACTTCTGTACGTGCATGCTGTTTAAAAACACCGGGCCATGCGTAGGTCACGCCCACTGGCAACGACTGACCTTGGACTTTGGGCCCCGTTTGAATCTAATCCAGATTGTAGGATTTTAGAATTCAGATTTTAAGATTTTAAAATCTCAATTGTTTGAATAGTAAAATTTTGCCAATTGTATTAGAGAATACAGAATAATTTTTAAGTTCATGAGATTTTAAAGAATTTTATAATATTTCAAAAACTCAACTGTTTGAATACGAATGGAATAATTAACGGCACCTGAGTCAATCACACGGTCGTACGTACTTCTCGTATGTACGTACTCGCCGGAGCCACAGCTCTCTGGTACCAGGAGTACTTCTACGACGTGGCGCGTATACGTATATGTGGCAGAGCCTGCTGCCTGCACTGATCGATCTTGATCGATCCACTGTCCACGACACGTCGCACCACCTGATACAAAGACGAGCTACGGCTCCTGCATGCAGCTGCCTCCTGTACCTCCCTAAGCGGATTTTGTGAGATTAATCTTTCATATTCACTACTTTTAAATCCGTCACATCGATAAAAAAATGAGATATATTGATGTTAAAAAGATCGAACAAATATATCGAGAGCACTAAGTCGTGCGGATTGCAACGGATCAGATCGACAAAGTTACCTCCGATCGGTTTGAATATGTAATTATCACGATTTCGCTGTAAAGTACGGCTAGATTTACGGACAACCTACAAAGTGGTAGATAACGCGATTTTGTGACGAAGAACGATTAGTTTACGAGCAAACTAGCAAATACCGTCGAATGTCTCGCCCGAAAAGAGAATTCGTCTCGGCATGAGCGTCGCCGGACGTGCCTTAATCGGCCGTCAGGCTTTAAGACGTCATCTATGGCCGTAAAGACCGTGCATAAATATCGTAGGAGGTTTGAAAAAGGATTAACGTTTGAAGAGGTAAAAAGTAAAGAGACTATTGGTAGAATCGATTGGGTTACTTCCTCAATCGACTTTAGACCTCTTTATATGGAGATAGTCTAGCCTTACCCCGTAGAGCCACGTATATCTTTTATTAAGAAACAAATTAGCTCCGATTTAGTATAAAAACTACTAAAAATAGACTTTGAGTATCGGACACTCCGACACACTGTCAGAGACTCCGGTGGACAAAATCTCACGTTCAGAGAGGGTTTACCGGACACTCCGGTACTCTATCGGACACTTCGGTACGGGATACTCCGGTATTTTATCGGACACTCCGGTGGCAGCTCGGACGTTTTTTGTTAACTCCGTAATTTTCTCATTCCGTCTCCAAATTAGGCGATCTATATATCTGTTTCGATCGTCTCAGCGAGGGCTACCTCATAGGATCTTCAAATAATGGATTTGGCTTCATCTTCATATCTTTTTAAACACTTCTTTCTTTTTTTAGTGGAATTTAGCCAAACTTTTCAAAAATATCTTTCATGTCTTGAAAAACACGTTGAAAAACAATTCTTGTGAAACAATCATTATCAGATGTATTCAGTCTATCAAACTGGAGCATCCGATTCGAAAAACCAGAGCTTTTGATCTTCCCAAAATACAAATTTTGGGAGTCAAAACATGCCCCCTGCTTTATTTTGCAAAGCTAGCGTGCCAAAAAATATTCTTATTACCCAAAATTGCTCAAGTATGATGATAAACAAGATACCGATTACCTAGAACCGATATAAAAAACTAATCAAGTAGTCGAAATAATATTTTGTCAATTGTAGCAATGCATTAGAACGTATTAACTAAATATTTCGGCCATTGACATTAAAGTTCAATCTATAGTCCAGCATTACATCGGATGGTCTGGTGCGCAAAACACTCGAACTCGAGAGGGTTTGCCGGATAGTCCGGTAAATCACCGGACATTCCGGTCATGCACCGGACAGTTCGGTGTGCAAAGCACCCGAACCCGAGAGAGCTTGTCGGATATTTCAGCATTATACCGAATACTTCGGTCATTGGACATTCCGGTCCTGCACCGGACAGTCCGCTGTGCAATGCACCTAAACTCGACAGAACTTTTCGGATACTCTGGTCATCGGACAGTCCGGTGTACAAAGCACCTGAACCCGAGAGCGCTTGCCGAACAGTCCGATCACCGCGCCGGATAGTGCGGTGGGCAAAATGCGCCAAACCCGAGAGGGCTTGCCGGACACTTCGGCATTTTACCGGACACTCCGGTGACTCCAGATTCTGCCCAAAATAATAAGCAAATCATCCATTGGCCTTATTTTCTCACAAGATAACATTCATATTCTTGGTCGAATGTAACTAAAAATTTCACCACATATTTGACAAGCATGGCAAATATTTGTATTGTAGCATCTTCTTCCTTACATTTCACTTAGCGCTTTGCCCCCGAGTGTCGAAGTTATTAGTAGCTCAACGATGGTCGATTACAACTCATCGGATATTGATGTCTCATGCTCTTCTACCCATGTCAAAACTTTATCGTTTTCCATTTAAGCATGCTCATTAAATTCTTCAATGTTCGGCAATAAAACTTAAAAGCTCATAAAATGCTTATATGCCGAATTTTGAACTTACTTTGAAATATTGATCTAGAATTACATAGGCAATGACTAAAAAGACTTTACAGAACTTTGATTTGGCTCCATCCAAGTTTAAAAAAAATAGCCGAATTATCACTCCCTAATTCAAAACTGAAACTCCCTGATTGCCAAACTGGGACTTCCGGTTCTTCAGGGTTTCAGCATTGGCAATTTTGAGTATCGGTCATTTGACAACTGAAAATTAAGTTTCATCGGCATTGCAACCAGATACTCATCATATCAAATATATTGCTACAATCACTATGTGCCTAAATGTAAGCACTATGATCCATTGTTCATATAATTTATATGACTGAAATAGACTCCAAGAAGTAATACAAATGTCATATATGTAGTTATTTCGATCTTTATAACTAAAATTATTTTCAACAATTGTATGATCATTTGAACATAACCCTTCATAGCATGAGCAATATTTGTTCGCCCAAGGATTAAAATAAGAATAAAAAGGATGAGAGTAAACATATGAAGATGGCTCCAACTCATAGAATTGATGACATGGACAATAAATCAAGATGAAAAAATGACCAATAATTTTGATGATCAGGCACATACCTTAATTGTTTCTTAGCACTTCTTTTCCCTACTATGTTCTTTGCACCCATCACTTGATCACCATGATTGTCACGTTATTGCAAATTCTCTTTGCGAATCCATACCATGATTTTTTCCTTCAACTCTACCGCACTAAATTTTTGCAATTCCTTTATTTGCCAATTTGAGAAACCGAGTTGACCTCTTGGTTTTATTTTTGCCTTGGGAATTAGAAATTTTAATTTGCTATTGGACACCTTCAACTTCTTTAGTTCAGATTTGACATCAAAAATTATCAACACTTGGTTGCTTCATCTTTTTGCCATTAATAGCCGAAGCTTTCAAAGCATGAATTGGCTTTTCTTCACTTAAATTCAGATCTGAACTTTTATCATTACGGCAATCTTTTTTGACACGATAGACTTGTCGGACCACCTTTCTCTTCTCTTGATCTATTGACCGATTCTTCTTATCGAAACGGTCTCTCATGTGTGATTGTCTTCTTGTATTTATATTTTGCCTAGGACAAAATTGAGGTTGCATCTATGAACCACGCCACTCCCATGATGAATAAGGATGAAAACCTATAGTAGGTGATTCATATGGCATGAGCATAATCGATGTGAAAGGAAGATATGGAGCCTCTAAAAAAACTTTATTTCTTTGCGATTCTAACCCTTATGTTTGTATTTTGGAGGCACTCTAGATGGCTTGGGGTAGTTTGGCTAAGAAGCACTCCTCGTATCTCTTTCTTTTACATATTTAGCCAAAAGCTCTTCAAATGTAAGCTTTAGCTTTCTACCCTCATGTTTGTCATGTAATTTATCTACTTCTCATTTCATTGACTTTATGAAAATTGAATGTTCCGATTTGGTAAACCGAACGTTCTGATTTTTTTAGCTTTGCTAGGTTTGGCCGATTTGAAGTTAATCGGTCATGAGCAAGCTTAAAAACCTTTTGTTGCCCCTCAGTGTACGATGGATCTTCAACAACCTTTTTAAAATCGTTGCTTTTAACAATATCATCATGAATCTCATCGACAACTACATTCTTTTCGTCGAAGGGCTTTAAACTATTTTTACCAAGAATCAACTCGTTGTTATTAGATGAATCGGTCTGTGACCGATTTGATAATCTTTTACTATCAAGACCAATTGAAGCCAACTGGTCATCCTTATGTGTTTCTCCAAAACTCAATCGACCTCCATCAATGGCCGATTGGACTTTCTGACGGAACATATTGCAATTCATAGTACTATGATCAAAAGAATTATACCACTTGCAATATGTTTGTTTTCCTATATCTTGCAGTGATGAAATGACTTTGTTATCTATGATCCTAATAAAATTATTCTCTAGCAAGCTATCAAATAGATCATCACACAAAGTTAAATCAAAATTGTACTTTGTTTTCTTTAGCCGATTCTTTTGAGAAGACGACTTTAAGGTTGAGCAAACAAATGGCTTAGATTTCTCATTTACCTATTCAGTGACGCATTTACTTGTGTTTTTGTTTCCTGATGCTTTAGAATTTATTACCACACTAGCATCAGTTTCTGCAACATTGGTTAATCTTGATTTTGCTATTTTATAACCCGAATGGCCACAGGTAAACCATTTAGATAACAACTTGGGCAATGATGAAGTTGAGACTTTGAATGTTAAAATATTACTGTTATTAGCCTTTCTAATTTTTACAATGCATGGACCGACACTATATGAAGAATTTTTGTTGCTAACAAGTAGATTGCCCTCCTTAATCGATCTCTTAGCATTATTTTCTATGGCAGTATTAATGCATGTATTAACTGAAAAATTACGATTTGATTGAGAATTAAGTAAAGTATTTATAAAGCATACTTTATCAAATGTGTTGGAGAGACGTGAAACCTTGATATGAATTGAACTGTGGTATGGCAATGCCTTCATCTTTCTTTCGTCTCTGTCTCCATGCTCTCGTTGATGCTCTTTGCTAACCGAACCTTGTTCGGTTACGGGTTGAGACCGATGCATAATAGAATAATCACTTGACAAATATATGACATCTTTACGAAAATTAAACATAGGTACCTTTTACATTTGATATCCTTATGTGTAGCTGTGTTTGTTTTCTCAATCTCGCTTGTAACTGATAATTCAGTAACAATCGGTTTTTTATTAGAACGACTCCTAATTCTTGCGAGAAACTCTGCAAAATCCGCATCTAATTTCTTCTTTATACTCGAAAATGCATCTTGAGGGAACATCGGAGCTATTGTTTAATTTTTACCCATTTGGCTATGATCATTATTTGCACTTAAAGCCGAATTAGTGGGTGAAATATATGCAAGTGTGGCATGTGGAGGTTTGTGGATGCTTGTTAAATTTTTATTAATTCGGCTACAATTTTTAGTATATGCAAGTTCTATTTCTCCGTTTTAGATTCATGCCCCCATCAGAGGACCACGCGCTACTGTGGAGCCATGGTAGCGTACTTGTGTCACGAGGACTGCTCCAGCTCCGTGGCAAGGCATAAAGTGACAGTACAACGAGTACCAAGCTACACGTAGATCTATTCATGCACAACTCTTTTCCACTTTGCTACAGTGCATGCCATGCCATTTCATCAAGCTATCAGCAGGAGTTGATGGATGCGGCCTGTACACAGCTAAAGTGAACAATTAGCTATCCTGGAAGTACAAGCCGCTTGCTTTACAAACCTCTTTCTAAGAACTTTTATTTGTTTCATTCCCAAGAACTTTCAAAAATGCTATTTTTTAATAGGTTTGCCAACAATGCTCTATTAAGTTATTTATTGTGCTCTTCTAATTTCGTCCACAGCTTGCAGAGGCGGGTGCAGGGGGTGGCATGAGGGGGACAGCTGCCCCTCCCCCTCCCCCCCAAATTTTTTTTTTAGCAAATATTAAGTAATAGTAGTTCAAAAGCAAAAGAAAACGCACATATTTTCCTAATCACACATTAAGTAGGAGAATAAGACTAGTCTAAATATCTTTTCTATTCTGTTGCTCATCTCTTTGATTGCTTTTATTACTCAGTTTGATGAATTATCTTTACATTGGTTAAGTTTAGTATATCATGTTATTTTATTTTGTCTTCCCACGATTGAAATCTTACATCCATCACTAACAGCTTACTCGCTCGCAGACCCTGAAAGATGTGGAAGGAGGATCGACCTCTGAAACTGAGAAATTTGCATATTTAGGACTTAAACGTTACCTTTTTTTATGAATTTGCTATCTATGTGAATGATACCGAAAAATTTGCATATTTGAGATTTGAAATATTGCCTTTTTTATGAATTTATCATTTGTGTGAATAACACATAACACCACCTGTGTCTATGATTTGTAGGTCTAATAACAAATTTTTAAAGCACATTGTTTATACCGACAAAAAATCCGAAAGCCTCTCTGAACCAATGGCTTTGGACCTCAAACTGGGCAAGTGTTTTACTTACCGATCGTGATTTCAATTCAGCCCGGTCCTACTTTCCGCATAGTAATGTTTTCTGCAAACTAATGCAGGCTTCGACTAGGAATAAGATGGAAGCTCGAGGATTATTTGTGTTTTGAGGTCCAGTATCATGCCATGGTTGAAAAAGGCCTGTAAGATTCTGTAGTCCACTCAGAGGATGCGATAACAATCCGAGTTTTAGGCTGTAAATGATTTCTCACACGTTAAGTGACTGGTGCATTTATTTAGTTTGAGTCATGTAGTAAGCTGCAAGAACATGATGAGAAGCTGTCTTCCATGGTGCACTATTTCTTTCGTCCATAATTTACGCGCGCGCGCACACACTATATTCTCCAACATCGAAGAAAAATCAACCCTGATCGAATCAGTATGCGCGGACAGCCCATGGAGTCATGGAGCTCAGCAAGAACGTAGCAATGTATAATCACACCTCAGGGATCATACTACTCGATAATGTTCTCATCAGGGTTAAGCCAAAGAATGAAGAAAAAAATCGAAGCGAGAAACAACAGACGAGACAGCAAGTGTAGGTGACCAAAACGCAGATAAAAATCGAAGAAATCGGAGGCGATAGGCGATGGTGACGACAAGAGCAACGAAAGCGCCGCCGCAGCGGAATCGCTGGTTCGTCTCCGACTCTCAGCTGCGGCAATTTAAACGGCGGCAACGCCTCAACGCCTCCCCAGGGAGAGGAGAGGAAGCCCTAATAAGCTTGAAGAAATGAGAACAGTTTGATTAGGAGTCGACGGATGCGATTTTGTTGCCGGCAGGAACGCGGAAACTGGGCCAAGCGTATGCACAGGCGGGCTTGGGTGGATTGCAATGTGGCTCAAACATGTCACAGCCCACATAATTTGGTCTTCTAGCAAGCTGAAATACTCCATTTTCCGCTTCCCAAACCAAAAATGCAAGCTGACTTTTGTAGGAGTAGTAACTCGGCAGAGTGAAAATTGGAGACAAACCACATCTCAGAACACGCTTCGTGACCTGGATACTTTGACAAATTTGCGCGGTGCCAGCGTTCCATTCAGATTTCTGCTCACATGTGTCTCGTCTGGCGGCTCGGACTATATGTCCCTAGATCAGATTCCCCAGGAAATTGACTAGCGCGAGCTACAGCTCCATTGCCTCCGAGTTGTCTTCCTCTGTTCCTCAGCCTTTGACGTCAAAAGCTCAAAGAACAGCTTGATGGAAAAAAGCACTCGTCAGTACAAGTGCACAACGGCTCCTGCATTTTGCAGGTAGATTATAAACTTCTCCGAAGTAGGAGGCGGCGGCATCTCTGCCTCGCATGGAAGACTACTGAGTACAGTACATTCTTCTCTCCCGTCGGTCGGCAGTGTCCCAGACTCCCACGGTCCCACCAGGCCACCACCACCACCACCACAACCTGTGATTCTGTGGAACGGTCAGCGGCGGGATCGATGATTCTATTTCTACGTGTGGCATCGCTTAACCAGGTTCTGTCCCGCGCAAATCAAATCGCAGATGAGCACGCCTCGTTTACCGTCGCATTTACTTCCACGGCGCTAAACAATCCGCCGAGCACGAAGCAGCCATCATTATGGGGAGGTCAAACCAAGTCTCTGCTCCGCCCAAACTCAAGAGAGAGCCGCGGCGCGAATCCTCACGAACGGATCAATTTCAGTGCACCGGAAAGCGGACGTTGCTCCTCCGATCGAACGGGGTAGTGCTTGCTCTGTTGCAGGAGTTGCACTGCCGCCAAAAGTGACAGTCGGCATCAATCCAGGGTTCCAGCCTGCTCTTGGAAAACAACGAAGCCATTAACTGTGGACGGAATCTAGTAGTAATTATTTGATTAAACACCGCGCGCTGTTCGATCGTTTTGGTCAACTACCAGGGGGGCGATCGATGTGGAGATGCATGGAGCGACTCAGATCGCCCTATAAATTAGACCGCGTCCAAGCACATCGCCAGTACACACCCTTCAGTACAGCTTCAGTTCAGTTGGTGCCTACTCTAGTGAGAGCAAAAACCTTGCTGATTCGTTAGCCAAAGAGTGCGCGCTAATCCAATATGGCGTCGCTGAGTAGCCGCGCACTGGCAGCCGGAGCCGTGCTGCTCGTCGCCGCGCTTCTGCTCCCCGCCCACCACGCAATGGCCTACATATGGCCGCCCTCGAGGGACGCGAAGTACGCGGCCATGCCGCCGCGGCCATCGGACGAGTTCGTGGCCTTGCCGCCTTCACCGCCGCCGCGATCGGACGAGTACGCGCCGCCGGCAGACGGCTATGTGGCCTTGCCGCCGCCGTCGCCCTCCGTCGTTGCCTTCCCGCCGTCGGCGTCACAGGCGCCAGAACTGGCGCCGTCCTTGGCCCCCACGGCGGCTCCTGCGCCGGTGTACCCTTTCGTCGTCGTGGAGGGCGTCATCTACTGCAAGTCCTGCAATGGGGAGGGCTACAACAAGGGCATCGACGCGTCGCCTCTACAAGGTTAGTACGTACGAGTCACTTTACCCTCTTTGCTTAGTAGTATAGCAAATGGACGCATGATACACGGTCATTGAACGCGTATGCGTGCATGCAGGCGCGACGGCGATGATGGTGTGCTACGGGCGGCAGGTGGTGAACGCGACGGGGACGGTGACGGACGCCAACGGCTACTTCGTCATCTTCTTCTACGACCTCAAGAACTTCCACGTGAACAAGTGCAAGATGTACATGGTCTCGTCGCCGACGATCAAGTGCAACAAGCCCATCTACCCTCCCAGCCAGTGGATCGGGCTGTCGCTCGTCAAGGAGAGCAGGACCATCCCGCCGGTGGGGTTCCAGGGACTCTACACCCCGACCAGCGTTCTCTTCTACGGCCCCGCCATCAAAGGCCAGTGCCCCTACTGATCACGAAGACCCCAATACCCCATCCCGTTGGCCTGGCACCGGCGAACGAAGGAAACCTGCCGCCGCCGGCCGACCGATCGATCAGGCTGCCTACAGTCTAGGATCGATCGATCGCTATCACGATCCTCCGTTCAAGGCCGTAAGTAATAAGCAAGTGTACGCTGCACGCATCTTGTTGCGTCGTTGTTGATAGGAGTATTCTCTTATTAGCTTAGCTGCTAGTGTTAATTAGTCCAATTCAATTCTAGTTTGGTCGTGGCAGCCGTGACAATGCTTCGATCATCGTTCTCCTGTTGTAATGTTGATCAATCGGTGTATCATTCGTCTTATTTAAAATATTAATTCAAAATTAAAAAATATAAGTTGTAACTCAAACAACTTTGATGATAAATCAAATTATAATATAATATTTAAAATTTATCGTATTTTTTTAATAAGATCAATGATTAAAGTTGATGTTTGTAATAAACAACGAATCAATTTGAGAATGGAGGAAGTACTCTGTAGTTTAATGCACGCTGCAGATTCTTCTAGAAGGACACACTACGTACTTGCAATAATCTGCCTGAAATCTCCGTGCATACTTTACAATTGCTCGATCTTGTCAACCATGCCTCACCTGGCTCTTCGTACCACCAAGGATCAGTATAATATCTGGTGCAAGAGTATTCAAGTATTTGACTTTTCTTTTTTCATTTTGGCCCATGTTTTGGTCTCTTAAAAATTTTGTTTATCAATTAGAGCGCACATAATATTAATCCCACGACGACAGACGTTGTGCTGCTAACAGATGGGTCCACACATGAGTGACTTTCGTCCCTCCAACTATCAAAGAACAACAAGCCTGCCAAGCTTTAGTGGGCAGACCGGCCACCGTCAGTTAAGGATGACAATTCGGGTCATGGGTTTGGATCCCCATCAGGTTTTGCATCAGTCGGGTGTGGGTGCAGAGGCAGCATTTCACCTACATTTGACCCGAAAAAAAATATCATGTGCAAATTTTATTTCGCACAGGACCTTGTTGAGCCCAAAACTTAGCCAGAGCTCGCCCAACCCAACATCCAACTGCCCAGCGATCCATGCCCCGGCTACTTGGCCTTGTGACTTTGTATAAGTATTTTAAGCAGGGAAAAATTCCTATTTTTTGTATTTTTTCTATAAAATTGAATGATTTTTTATTAACTTCCTATGTGATTCCTATTTAATTTCTGCATTACAAAGAGGGCCTTAACAACACGTGGTGTTCTATTGTTTTGGTCAAACAAGCAAGGGGCCATGTGGATATGGAGGGACTCAGATCAATGATTTAGCATCCGTTTGGGAGAGTGGTTTTTACTTTGGTTTATAAGGAATCTTTATGCTAGCTGTAACATAGGTCGGAGAGAAAAATAAATTATAAACCGGTGAAGCCACTAAAATTTAAGTCAGAGCTGTGCCAAATGGTCCCTTAACAACGCACTGTTCGATCGTTTTGGGCAAGGGCATGTGGTGGAGCGACTCAAATCGCCCTACAAATTAGCGCGTGTCGAAGCACATTGTCAAAAGAGTGCGCCAAGCCAATATGGCCTCACTGAGTAGCCGCGCACTGGCAGCCGGAGCCGTGCTGGTCGTCGCCGCGCTGCTGCTCCCCGCCCACCACGCAACGGCCTTGGCCTCCGCCGTGCCTCCTCCTCCCAGTTCCCCCTTCGTCATCGTGGAGGGAGTCATCTACTGCAAGTCCTGCAAGGGGACGGGCTACAACAAGGGCATGGGCGCGTCGCCTCTGCAAGGTTTGAATAACTTTACCTGTTTACTCTCCTACTTAGTAATATTAAGCAAATGCACGCATGATCGATGCACGGTCGTTGTTGATCTCCTGCTGCTGAACGCGCATGCGTGCAGGCGCGACGGCGATGATGGTGTGCTACGGGCGCCAGGTGGTGAACGCGACGGGGACGGTGACGGACGCGAACGGCTACTTCGTCGTCGTCTTCTACGACCTCAGGAACTTCAACGTGAACAACTGTAAGATGTACTTGGCCTCGTCGCCGACGCCCTGGTGCAACATGCCCATCTACCCTCCGGGCAGCCAGGGGATCGGGCTGACGCTCGTTAAGGACAGCAGGACCCCCCCCCCCCCCCCCCCCCCNCCCCCCCCCCCCCCCCCCAGGCGGTCTACACCACGACCAGCGTCCTCTTCTTCGGCCCCGCCATCAGAGGCCAGTGCCCCAACTGATCATGAAAATCAGCTGTTCCCGTTGGCCTGACGCCGGCGAGTGAAGGAAACCGTGCCGCCGCGCGCCGGCCGGCCGAGGCTGCGGTGACAATGCTTCCATCATCGTTCTCACGTTGTAATGTCGATCGATCGGTGTGTGTGACATTGGATTCACCTTAGTATTTGCCACTCGTTCGTTCTTTATTTTCGTTCAAAGGGTGGCTTCTCCTTCGACTTGCATTCTTTTTTGGGACCCTGACAACGACTCCGTGCGGTTGGCAACTTGGCATGCTCCGGTCTCCGAGCTACGACATCAGATTCCAATTTAGGCATCAGAGAATCACTGGAAGCATCCTTTGATCCGTGCAACACTCATGGACAGCTGATAGGTTACAACAGCGGCAATGGCCGAATCAGTACTTTTGTCAGCTTTGCTTGCGGAACTTGGAGACAGCCCTGCATCTGTTTGCTGAATGCCCGTTTTCAAGGCAGTTTTGGTCGGCAGCGGCTTTATGGATTCAGGAACCTCGCCTCCAACCGGATAACTGGAGTTCCTCAGAAAACTTTGTGTCATGGTTCCTGGGACTTTCCGGCCCCTCCTCATCGGCGCAAGACAAAGGCCTGCGGTCCTTGATTCTGCTCTTGGTTTGGTTGATTTGGAAAGAACGTAACGTCGGGGTCTTTGATCGTCGATCGCGGCCCATCTCCCGTCTGATTACAGACCTAAAGGATGATGCTTCCCTGTGGTGTAGAGCAGGCGCCAAACGCTTGCATGATGTGATTGTTCCTTTTATTAGCGAGTAGTTGCTTATTTTTGCATGGTCCTAGCTCATGCTCCTAAGACCAGGGACTGTTGTGCTACGCCTCTGACTGTTGTGCTACGCTTCTTATTTTTGCATGGTGGATCGTACTTAGTTTAATGCGAGTTGCAGATTTCGCTTGCAATTCTCCTATGACATTTTACCTGCGTGATGGTGCGGCGATAATGTGTTGAACGCCACTATAATGAGTGAGCCAGAAGCACAGAAGTGACTAGGAATTCTTTTTGGATATGGAAAGTGACTAGGAATTCGATCGGAAGGAGACATCCCTTTTGGACGCAATTTCGCTTGGAATGCACCCCGAGCTGCCGCCAAGCCCATCATTAGCCGTAAACCCAGTGGAATGGTCGGTCCCCAACCACGACAAATCATGCTGGATCATGACCAGCAACACATTGAGTTTCCACAACACCGTGTTGTGCGTTGGGCTGGCACGTCATGCTGGGACGTGCATGAAACGAACCAAAATCAGCAGGCCTCGTGACGATCCATTTAATCTGATCTCGCTGACTAACCACACGTATCGGGTCAGAGTAAACAGGCTACACGGCAGACATGTTAGACACGGTTCACTTTGCCATCGTGTTGGGCTGTGCTTGGGCCAAATCAAAATCATCAAACCTAGTGCCGGTCCATTTAATCTGGCCGGGTAGCCAGCTATATATGGAGCTAAAAAATAGGTCCACCATTCTAGAACCGAGAATATTCGAAGTCTAACTTTACTAGAAAACAAAACAAACTACACGGAACGTAGAAATCCTTCCCCCGTATACAGTTTATCAGTTTATCAACAAGAATGAATTGGTCATATGAAGAACGTCACAACGTTTTACATGTCAGCAATGCTGATGTCATCAAACGGCCGATGAAGGAAACCATCACCTGCATCAAGCCAACAACTCCTGAAAGAATCTGGGTACAACCCAAGACGGACCTCCATTCCCCAGCACCACACCTCTCCATCGAAGGAGACACCAGCTGTGTGGAACAATCCACAATCAAGAGAGATAAGGAAGGATCCGGTTGTGGCTAACTGATTTACGGAGTTAAACCAGTCATCAAGGAGGGTAACTATAGTGATCATTGATCATGGTAAGAGTGAACTGTCAAATTTTCATGATCCTTATTGGAATTGGAGTTTTCTTTCAATCTTTCCAGTTGCTGATGGAAGGAAGCAGATCAATCCGAACAAACTGGGCTACACCTACACGGCGTCAGCCTTGGCCACGGTCTCCTCTGCGAGCCGCTTGGCGACGCCGCGCGCGAGCTTTTCGAGGAACCCGACGAACCCGTCGAGCGTCCACCCTTCCACGGGGTCGGCCTCAAACGACCACGCGACGGCGCACCCCGCCGGGTCGGGCTCCACTCGCACGGTGGCGCGGTACCTGCCGAACCCCTTGTTGCTGTCCACGAGCTCGTAGCTGTACCACCGCGCCGCGTGGTCGATCCCCGTCAGCCGCTCCCTGGACCACCCCGCCGCGGCGGCGCCGGCGCCGGCGCCCTCCTGCGATGCCGCGGCCATGTTGACGGGCCCCGCGCAGTGCCGCACGCACCCCGGCCGCCCCTCCGCGCCCTCCACCAGCCAGCACGTCGACAGCGACGGCACCCACCTGTGCAGCGAGCAGAAGTCGCCCAAAAGCGCCCACGCCGCGTCCGGCGCCGGCCCCGACGCCACGGCGCGCACCGCGCCGCGCCACGCCACCGTGGCTTCCTGGATCGCGTCGTCGTCAGCCATGCGTAGCTGAGGACGTGTGGCTAAGCAGTATGTGTGTGATGTGCTGCGTTTTATACATTATCGCGATCGACTTTCAGGTGGCGTGTGTTAACATCCAAGCCGATGGCAGTGCGTGGAGCTGGTGGCCGATTGTACAAAAGCCACGGCACCGATCCATGAGAAAGAAGAGACAAATCAAACAAAACAAAAGACAGCACCGCTGAGGTGTCCAGAGTGTCCGTGGCGTTGCCTTTGCAAGAGCTTTGAACCGTAATAAAACCATGATTCGGCGAACTTTTCTTTTGCCGGCACTAGACCTTGAAGCAAGCTTGTCTTTTGTGTCGGGTTCATCTCCCTATACCCTCTGATGTGGCTGAGCAAACACTTATCTTTATTTCAAAACTAAAATTTATTATGTCACAGACATCAATTTAAAAATAGATTGATGCATTTATACATAGTTATGTTTAGTACTAGGCATGGGCACAGATCCACTACCGTAAAGACAGTGGTACTATAGCTACAAATCAGTTACCTGACAGCAGTTGACCACCACACAGATGTAAAAAGGCTACCTAACATTGTTCCTTGCTTCGGACACGGAAAGACAAATCAAGTAAAACATAGGAGTAGACTACTTGGATGGGTGCATACTATCCAAGTAACTTACATGGAAACAGCACGACGTGCCTCACGCTGCCTAGATATTCTTTCCTTGAACAATCTCAATTTAGGCCACAAAGTGAGGTTTCTACTTCTATCTCTGTTGGAAATTAAAGTTCTTTATGCAGTAAGCATATATGAACGCGAAGAACACAGTAAATGCCGCTAGCACTGCTGCCACGACACCCATGAAGTCTGAATCAAAGCCAAAGTGGTCCTTGATGAAAAGCCTGACTTGTTGATCAGATTGCCCAGGAACCTTGATAAAATCTTCCACATCACCATATTGTGACACAATAAGCCCGTAAACCGTCCATGTCACAGGACAAATCCAATAGTACCAAACCCACCATACCGGGATTTGCTGAAGAAGATATGTTTGGTGTTAATTTATAGATATAACATAGCACAGTGGTTTGAAAATTTGAAGACAACAGGAACCAGTGACCCACCTTTCTTGGGATGAAGAACCCTGAGAAGAGATTAAAGAGAGGGTAGAAGGAAGCGGTAAATATGGAGGCAACTTGAATGTTTGGTGATATGGCAATACTCATCATCCCATAGTAAGTGAAATAGAGAAATGTGAGGAATGAAACGTAGAAGAACCAAAAGAATTTTGCTGGCGTCCACTGGAAAGACATCATTGAGTACACAATAAGAGTATAAATGACTGACTCCACAAACACATATGGTATCTCCATAACGACCTGAAATGAGAGAAATAATTGAGTAATGTTCCAAAATGCAATGAGATTCACTTCAAAAATATTTATTCACCACTATTCCACAGTTTAACTACTTATTTTTAGTTCAGTTGAATTGATAGTTAATATTACTGACCTGAGCAAAAGCATAAGGTATAGCTGAGTACATTCCAGCCGCACGCTCTCTGTAAAAGACGGTCCTCTCCACAGCAACAACAGGTTGAGCAGTTATACAATTCTCAAAACCAACAAATGCGACAGCAAAATACATTGATCCGATGATGATCAAAAGATCTGTTGAACTCTTCCTGTCACCATATAACAAACAGGTAAGAATCCTGTAGTTCATATTCACGGTAAATAAATGACTAACCTTTCAAAAAAATATAAATGACTACAAAGGAAAAGTAACAACTTAGCAGGGTAAGAACATACAATGTACGGCCAACCCTCCAAAATATAACTCCCAGCAATAAGGCAGTAAATAATGCAAAGAAAATTCTGACGAGGTTGTAATCAGGGCTTCTCCAATAAGTCAACCATTGCTTCCAGAGGCAGAATTTGAATTGATCAAAGGAACTCTGTGAGTATTGAGTGGGGAAGTACAGGTCACGGGAACCAGGAGGCGGCTTGCTTAGCTCTTTGACTAATGCTTTGTTCCGCCTGCAAAAAGTCGGCCAGACAAAAAAGTAGCTGTTAAGTAAACAGCTGGGTACTAAAAGGCGGCTCCGTTCATGCATTAACTGCAGTATATTTGAAAATGAGTAAAGTGTATTTGCACCAATAACTCAAGGGGTTTTACACTTACTTATACATACTAGACGACTTGTAATGTTCTGCAAAATCAATCTTCAACTGAGCCTCTATAGCCGTTGAGCTTACATCCAACATCCAAGTAGCAGGGTTGCAGCTCTCTTTGATCGCTGGGACTCCAGGAATTGCCTGGTTTGATGTAAAGATAAACATAGATTGAGATTACCAAAAATATTGACTTTACAGGAATTTCAAATAGAAAGGATTAAACATATCCTTGTCGTTATTGCAGAATCTGTTGTAAGATGACAGTAACACGGTGAAAAAGAAAACTAAAACTATGTGATACTGGAAGTAGTTTGAATATCATATCACAAACCTCAAAGTATTCAACAACTTTTTGTGAGTTCCTACCCAATGGACCAGAATATATGAGCTGGCCTCCTCTTTTCATTAAAATCAACTGCATGATGAGAAACCAAAATTAAAACACAAAAAGCATGCATATATAAGAGAAGAATGTATTAATAAGATGCAAATGGAATACCTCATCAAAAGCTTCAAAAATGTCAATACTTGGTTGATGGATAGTGCACACAACAGTTCTTCCAGTATTGACAGTGTTTCGCACAGTTCTCATCACAATTGCAGCAGCCCTTGAGTCAAGACCTGAAGTTGGTTCATCCATGAAGATGATCGAGGGGTTCGCCACAAGCTCTACAGCGATTGTTAACCTTTTCCTTTGTTCTGTTGAGAGCCCATTCACACCAGGGAGACCCACGATAGCATCCTTGAGACTGTTAAGTTCAACCAGATCCATAACTTCATCCACAAATATCTACATAGATGTAAACCCATTTTAATCGAGTTAATTCACCTAAGAACTTATTCATAAATGTACCCCAGCAAGTACTGCAATGATTACAATAGTTAATACTGTGAGTGGAACAAGAATGTACCTTCTTTTCTTGATCAGTGACCTCCTTAGGAAGGCGCATGAAAGCAGAGAAAAGTAGGGACTCCCTTACAGTGATCTGCGGAGAGTGGATGTCATTCTGCTCACAGTACCCTGATATTCTTGCAAATGTTGCTTGGTTTTTAGGATAACCAGATATATAGATTTCTCCTTCAATATATCCACTAGTCTTTCTACCAGATAAAACGTCCATGAGAGTAGTCTTTCCAGACCCACTTACACCCATAAGGGCAGTAAGAACACCAGGTCTAAAAGCCCCAGATATTCCTGACAGCAATTGAAGCTTATCCGCTGCTACTCCTTGACTCTTCATCTCCTGATATATCCACAGCTCATTAATGAGACGAAAAGTTATGATACAGCTACCATGACACAAAGAAAAGTGTCCCAACTCCTAACATTACATATGTGTTTGTAACAATATGACAGTCTGATCAGGAATTCAAAATCTTTGTAGAGAACAAGTTAACTATCGAAAGTTAATAGTCATAGATATGATAATAGCCAATGCTATGGAAATGAAGTTGCGGAGAAAAAAAATGGATAGGCAACATACTGCAGGCATATCGACATAGTAATTTATCTCATTGAAGGACATGGAGAGGGGTTCAAATGGAAGAATCATCCCTCTTCCTGGATCAGATCTGACAGAAGCATTCACGTATGACCCATCAGAAGTACCCGGGGATTGGCCTCGTAATTGTTCAATAACCTTATCCACTTGAAATAACAAAAAAAAAGATTAGACTGAACAATGCAGGTAATGTAAGCACAAAGTATTCAGTAATGAAAGAATAATGGAAGAGAAACAGATCAGAAACAAGTTTACATGTGATCATTGAGTTTGAGGTCGAGGATAAAGGTTCGGATGTTGGGACTGTAGTTCTCTGAGTTATATTTGCTGTTTTCTTTCCTTCCCGAGAGTTCTCTAGACTTGTATCAATTTCTTCAGGCACAATCGCTTGTGATTTCCCAACAGCTGATTCAAGGGACATGACAACAGTTTAGTAGCTACTACTATCAATACATCAAATTATGCCTCAAATTGTATTAATTTATATTAGACAAGAAAAAACTGGATTATGCAAATCAGGGGATTGCCAGAGGCATGTAATGGCATGTCATTTACGTGTAAGGCATAGACACTTACGATTCAGATACATAAGTGACAGAGTGAACATCACATTGAACAGAATCGTGAACCCTAGAAGTGCACCAGTTGCAATCCAGTACCACTCCTTATCCGTGAAAACACCAGCATTTTCTAAAACTGCTACTCCCAATCTTCTACCATCAGGTGCCTATGCACAGCAAGAAAGTCAAGAACAATTACTTGTATGAGAACAAAACAATAATATGACGACGATTTACTTACAAAATTATCCATCCACCTAGGTGAATGCATCTCATTAGAGACAAGGGCAATGTATGCATAAGTAAGAGGTGAACACCAATATCCCCATATCCACCATTTTGAAATTGCATCTGCAGCAGTGAACAGTGGTCATGCAAACTGCCACATTAAGAGTACACACTGAAGTGTCTGTTATTAAAGGATGTATTGACAAAAAAATTCAAGTTAGGGTCATTAAATATTGATACTTGTGTTAATATTTTTATAAAAGAAAAAGTCATTTGCTAATTTTAAGACTCTTCATTTTCTGTTAGTTTATTTATTTCTAGCTCTGAACTGAAACCTACATATTTGGAAACAATTAATAATTTCTCTACTTATATGACTATGACACACGAAGGGAACAACCAAACAATGTCCAACTACATTGCAAAGGACGACAGATTCAGATGATTACGTTTTGGTAGGATGAATCCTCCTAGTACAAACATGACAATGACTGCAAGAGATCCTGCTGTGTTAGTTATGACAACTGTCCTGCATACTCCAGAGACAAGTCTGAAGAGTCCTGCAGACATCTGTTGGATAAAGAAGACTGCCAGAAGATGTTTGAAGAACCTGCAACAAGATGGATATTATACTGTTATCAATTGAAAGCAAACATACAAAAAAGGGTAGCCCAGTGCATGTATCTCCTGCTTGCGCAGGGTCAGGGAAAGGTCCAACCACTTTGGGTTTTTTAAACGTAGTCTTTCCCTACATTTCTACAAGAGGCTATTTCTAGGACTCAAATCAGTGACCTCATGGTCACAAGGCAACAGCAAAGCTCCCATTGTGTCTGAAAGCAAACATAAAATTTTCAAAATAATATTTTTTTTCGCAACAGAGTTATAATGATTATGCACCTGCTAGCTTCAGGGGCAAAGCCGATGGTGTAGTAGGTCACAATTACCCAAATTAGCGACTCAATCATTGAGGAAGGTACTCTCAATAGAACATTTGGAAGTGTAAAGGTCCATGGTCGATAGAATAAGAAGTCCCTATGTTTGTAGAGTACAGGCAGCCTTGCTAAAATAAGAGCTGACTCAGAAAAGCCATTGAACATGTTGATTATCATGGAAAAAGTAAGTGCTCCTATGTAGAGTTGTCCATCTGCCTCATTTCTAGTATGGAGATGTGTTCGCAAGAAAACCGTCGATGCTACAAGTGCAACCAGGATTCCCTACAAAAGAATGGAAAGACAATCAGATAAATAAGCATAACCCTGTCAAATATTCTACTGTGGTACAGAAAGCCATTGTTAAGCTTGCACGAAGAGATAAAAATGAGAAATGTTAGGATATGGTCTGGTAGCTAGCTTTCTGGTACCTGAACTATTTTAAAAACGTAGACAAAAGAGTTTCTCTTCATGAGAAGCCATTCCTTGGACCATGAGATCTTGAGAAGCTCTGAAGTGGGAACAGATTGCTCAGAGAAGACTAGGGAAGATTTGTGAATCTTCCTCTTGTTGAAAGGAACTGAAAGCTGTTTTTTGAGACTCTTGCCCATATGGAATTTCTTGAACTTTGCAACAAACTCAGGTACGGATATATAGCGATATGGCTTTTCGGTCTGGACCCAATACTGCGCCTGATCCTTCTTTGATGTAACCTTTTCAAAAGCAACACCAGTCAGAATAATTTGCTATGTGCTTGGTACCTAAAATTAGCACTCCATCTAGTATTATACTTCCTGCAAGAGTAGTATAATAGATGGAGTTCCTGCAGGAGTACTAGGCAAATTCATTGTGGCGAAGTGACAAACCTCCTGCAGGAAGTCAGCGACACCTTTCCTCGCGGGGCACCGGAAGCCACACATCTCGAAGAACTCGAGCACGTTCTCCCTGGGCCCCTGGTAAACGATCTGCCCCTCAGACAGCAGCACGACGTCGTCGAAGAGCTCAAAGACCTCTGGCGCGGGCTGGAGCAGCGACACCATGACGGTGGCCTCGCCCAGGTGGACAATCTGCTGGATGCACCTGACGATTTGGAAGGTGGTGGAGCTGTCGAGGCCCGTCGAGATCTCGTCCATGAACAGCACCTTGGTCGGGCCGACCAGCATCTCCCCTGCAATCAAAACCCGGGTTTAGAATGCGATCGAGGAGGAAGCAGGCGGCAAGGGGGTACCTGTGGTGAGTCGCTTCTTCTGGCCACCGGAGATGCCGCGCATCATCTCGTTGCCGACGATGACGTCCGCGCACATGTCCAGCCCGAGGATCTGCAGCATCCGCGAGAACCATCACGAACTCGCGCATCGAGGAATGCATCGGCGATTCCGCGAATGAAGCGGGGAGGGCGATGTGAGCTCCCCGTCTTCGTCTTTGCAGCGGCAAACAAGCGAACGATTCGAGTGCAGCTAACTGCTGTTCGCTTCAGGTGTCAAGGATTGTTGGGCTTGGCGCGCCACTTCAGGGAAGGCTCGCCGGGCCGAATAAAGGGCTCTTAATAGGCCCAGATGCGTATTTTGTTTTTCTTATTTTTCTTAATAGGCCCAAATACAATTTTCCGATTATTAAGGGAATTAAGCTATTAGTAGACTAGTAGAATACTAGGCCTCCTTTGGAATTATTGTTTTTCTAAATCCTGAAACTACTATAAATTTCTTGTTTTGCAAAGAAGAGCTAAGGTACCTTTGAATTCTGTCGTTTCTCAAAACCATAGGCGTAGAAGTCTGTGCCCACCAGTACAATGGTTTAGAAAATATAGATTTGGTGAAATTTTTAAAACTCCGCAAAGGTTTGGTAATACTATTGCTTCTAAAATTGCTGTATTTGTTCCATCCATACTTCTAATTCTCTATAGCTATTCTTTTCCGAAACCATAGTTTTTACTGAAACTCTAAAAAAAAACAAATCTCCATGTTTAAATTGTCGACGTTCATTAGTTCAAAATTACAACAATTAAAATATAAAGATGGTACTTAATATCTAAATAGGACCTAACTGGTTTCTTTCTGAGTCTGTGTAGGGTCAATATCCATTTGCCGTTTGATCGTGAGAAGAGAGATGCTGCTGCGCTAAGGAAAGGCTTACTCTCATAAAGTAGTCCGTCTGCAGAGTGGCTCCTTGAACTGAGGTGGCCTTCATGAACAGGTCGACCTCCGGGTCAGGATATATCCCCTGCTGCCGCTCCTTCTTCGCGAGCTCCTGGAGCAGCTCTGCGCGCGACATCGTTGTAGTCAACATCATAAGAATCAGAAGCAGAGTGGCACGCTAGGACCGGGAACCGGGAACGACGGAGGCTTGCTCACCGTATCTCTGGCCCACGCCCTGGCACCTCGCGGAGAATTCGAGGACCTCCTTGACGGTCATCTCGCCGTCGTGCACGTCGTTCTGGCTGATGTACGCCGCCGTCTTCTGCGGCACGAACTCGTCGAGCCGGTACCCGTTGTAGGTCACCTCCCCGCTGGAGTCGAGCCTCGGGTCCAGGCTGCCGGCGAGCGCCAGCAGGAGCGTGGTCTTGCCGGACGCCGGCGGGCCGAGCAGCAGCGTCATCCTGGACGGGCGGATGACCCCCGACACGTCCTTGAGGATGTGGAGCGTCTTCCGCTCGGCGAAGTTGAGGCCGACCAGCCCCAGCAGCCAGTCCGCCACGTCCCGCGTCGCGTTCGCCAGAGTCGGCAGCGCGCGGGTCCCGACGTGGCACTCCGCCGCCACGTTGAGGTTCTTGAACCTCACCTCCACCGTGGGGATTTGGACCCCGGCGCTGTGGGAGAAAAAAAAATAAAATAAAGCATCACGTTCATGCTGGGTCCAGTCGCAGAGCACGTTCGCTTCACCAGCCAAGAACTGAAGAACACCACTGGTGTAGTAGTGTTCACGTCTTACCGGTCGATGCGCGCGCGTAGTTTCTTGAGGAACCGCTCGTTATCCTCCTCTGCGACGCGGAACACTCGCTCGACGAACGCCTGGCGCTGCGCGATGCCCAAGTCGCGCACGTCCACCTCCTCATGCCGGCCGAGCCGCCACTGGCGGCTGGCGGTGGCGGCGTCCGCCTCCGAGCGCATCAATCCCGTGCGCAGGCGCTCGAACGACGGCAGGCGCTCCATGGCGGCCCACTGCAGCGCCTCCTCGTCGTCCACCTCGTCGGCCGCGCTGCGGCGCCGCGAGGACGCGCCGGAGAAGTAGACGCTCACGTCGGGGCTCGACACGCCCTGCAGGCTCCGGCTCAGCACCTCCATGGCTGCCGGCTGAGCTAGCTTCGCGCGGCGGTCGTAGGTCGTAGCTAGTGGCGCGCGGTCGAGCGCCAAGGCGCGGTGCTCAACTTGGGGGCACGGTACGGTGTCCGTCAGGTGTATATATAAGCGACAAAAACCTGCGTTATCAGGAATAGTATAGCCGGCTCGATCGATCGGCCGGCGCCGTTGTGAGCTTCGACGTTGACGGGGCGCTAGTGGCTACTGGTTAGTTCTGTGTAGACTCAGAAGGATCTGTTGGTATCTAGCTGAGCTGCGTACAGCGTCGTCGAAACTGAGCTGCTTTAACTGGTGGCAGAAACAACGTCCGGCGCGACGGAGTTTCCTCCTTCCTCCTGACCTTACAAAATCCAGTTTCGAATTCCATGGACAGTAACCCACGTTAACTTCTGAGTAATTCAACAGCGACTTGCCCGATTCTGTCACAGGACAGGCACGGCAGAAGGCTGATGCTCCAAGGCCCGGCCATTGCTCCAATACAGTCAGTGATCACGCACGCGCTAGAACTAGAACCGATCGCATCAATCTCTCCGAGGGGATCGATCAGCTACCTCGCTAGTATTCGCAAACTCCACCGTTTTTACAGGCCTGTTCAAAACAAATCCACGTCCCGTTCAGTTGTCCGCTTCGTCTGCCTCGGTTCACCTTTCAGAACACAGGACCCCGTGGAATCCGCGACGCATTGGATTGCGCAACCATCTCTTAGCACCTTCCTGCTCGATCTTTCAACGAGGCACAAAGACGTGGGCAGGGCCGTTTCCGCAGGAGACAAGGCTACTGAGATCCTTGGATAGGAACAACAAGGGGGCCAGGAAAGCCAAATGGCTGTCCGGGGCATCAGGATGGGAAATATTCCGGTTGCGTCATGGGCACAAGAAATTCCAAGCTTGTTGTTTTCCAGCAAGGGTTGTGAAAAGCACTGGCCTGGCGAAGCGCTCTCTCTCAAGTGTTCAACGGCTCTGATAAAAATAAGATCGTTGCTGCTGTATTATGTGCGTAGGTAGGAGACAAAAGCGGATCCGATGGAGCGCCCTGAAACGATATTCCTCGTCTGAACGGAGTCTGGACAGGTGGCAATTGTGAGCTGGGATGGCAATTGATCCAAGGTGGAAGCTGAGGTTTCCGTGAATGGTGATAGGGGTGACGAGTTTGAGGGCTGGAGATACGGAGTTTTCTCCAATCTCCATTGGAAGAAAGGAATTGAACTGCGTGTGGAGGAAATCCGTTTGAGACCAACACGGGAAGTAAAAAAAAAAAAAGGAAAAATGCAGGGAGGACTGGCGAGGAAAAAAAAGAGAGGAAAAAATGCATCGCCCACCGTGGGGCTCGAACCCACGACCACAAGGTTAAGAGCCTTGCGCTCTACCGACTGAGCTAGACGGGCTTTCCGATCTGGCATATGGCATACCTATCTATCACTTATCTTGCAGAAAGCCACAAATAGATACAGATCATGCCAATAAATTTCGGACAGGTGGTGCTAACCCAGCCATACACACGTAGAAACAACAATATGCGACTTTTTTTGTTGCGCGAAAGAAATATACATATTCCTGGATATTCATTGTTGGAACAATTACCTCAAGTCAAACGACAAACGGAGACCCATAGTTCTGTGGCCGTGGAAATCAAATATCTTCAAGCATTAAGCATTTTTTTTTTTGCAATAACATTAAGCATATATAAAAGCAAAGAAGGGTCACATTTGATCCTACTAGTCCATAATGATTCTTGCTGATCTTGTTTGCCAAGTATGTTGATTATGCACCCTACAAATCTCCATAGGGTGGCACGATCAGTCCATAAACCCTGCATGGTACTGACAGAAACCAATATAGATAATTCTTTTGTGTGTGTGTGTGTTTGGGGGGGGGGGGGGGGGGGGNNGTAAAAGTCGCTTTTCTAAGGACTTGCGTGTAGCCAAAATGGACATTCGGTGGAAGAAAAAGCTTAAAACAAATTGGGTGGCTATGAGTGTGGATTATTCTATGTCATTTCTCGTGAGAATCTACCGTATGCTGACGTGTGACGAACGACGAGGGAATTGAACCATAAGGCAAATTATCTCGTCAGCTACAGATTCTTGGAGCTAAAAATGAACATTTTGGGGGTAAGAAAGAAAAAAAGAAAAAAACAAGTGCGGTGAGCGTGGATTGAACACGCGACCTTCTGATCTTCAGTCTGACGCAAAAATTAAAAATAAATCATCTCTTCGAAACAACTGAACAGCTATAAAATACGGGAAACATCTCACGGAATACATAAGTCCATGCAGAACGCTAACGCGTATCAAATAAATCCCAAAGTAAGAGAATAGTTGCATATTGTGCTAATTTAAGTCCAGACTCCTACGGCCTGTCTTGTAGGCGCCGGCCCAACTAGTCTTGATTGACCTACTAGTTGTTTGGGACTTCTGCCGAAGAAAGCTGTTGGCTTGGTATCGGTTTCCACTTGAGATTCATCAGCGGATAGCTAGCAACAATCCCCCGTTGTAATGAAACTCCAAGTTGCTCGCCGGCCGGCAGGCGGCGGCCGGTGTGTCCAGGGGCAAAGAGTGCTTGCATACGCAACAATGAACCGCTTTTGCCACGAGCTTATTAGCATCATCTCTGCACATACACATGCACGGGCACAAACGCATCTGCGCGCAGATTGATCCATCACCGCTTTCTATCTGTTCTCTGCACCAATGCGCGCCGTTCTCCGTCCAGAACCGCCTTGTCTTCTGATCATCTACCGGTTGATTGATCATTTGCTTAATGTTTCCCTAGCTTCGAAGCAAGTTGCAGGCCAAGTGGCCTTCCCGGCCTTTCGCTTTACTCGCGCGTCACAAAAGCACGATCTTGCGAGCAGCGCATAGTGGTGGTTCGGGTATTGTAATCAATCATGCGTAGGCATGCATCCCGCAGTACAGCGCATCGATCAGCAGTGCCGGTGCCGGATCGATCGATCGAGCTCGTTGCGCGGCGCTTTCCTGTCACCTGCTAGCTTTGGCCGCGCTGCGTGCGTGCGTGCACCGGCCGCTGCTTCTGCTGTTCTTCGTCGGATAAAAAGCGGCGTCGACTAGGACCCATCACCCATGCGCCTTTGCTCGATCGATCGCGAGTCCTTCCCGCTTTGCTTTCTCTGTGCAATGAACCATGTTTGTTTCGAGGGGGTTGGGTTTTTTTTTTTGGGGGGGGGGGGGGGGGGGGGGNNNTGGGGTGGATTCAGGACCGGCGTCCGAGGAAAGGGGAAAAGGGATGAAACAAGAGAGCAGATCGATCGACCGATGGCCTATCTCGAAAGCAAGCGCCCGATGCATGGAACACCTCTCTCTGGTCCAGTCGGTGCCGGTGGCAGCCGCGCGCCAACCAGGCCGCCGGTACGTGCGAGGAAGAAGGCGATGACCGAGATGCTTTGGTCCGACAAGAAAGGCGAAAGCTGATATCGTTCTGAGACCAACCAGGAAGCTAGCTCGATCGATGATGTGCACGCAACAACTAGTGACTACTTAACCCCGAGCTTCTCTTTCGACGTGGTCTCTGAATGAACAGCATGGTATCTTTATGAGAGTAAGAGCTTTTTGGTAGAGCTCTTAGTTTTTGATTGTCAGACAAAATCAAGAGAGAAATCAAAGTGAATCATTTTCAATCACAGAATCAAGAGTGAATCAGAAAATCAGTAGGGGCGGCCCTAACAACATTCGACGGCCTAGCTCGATCGGTAAGAGTTTGGCTACAGACTACAGTTCAGTCCAACATTAAACCAATGGAGTACATGCTGTTCTAGTTTTCTACTAGGTCTTATAATGACTGTTAATTACCACATGATTCCTTAACTTCATTTTATCTGACAAAACCACATAATTAAATTATCGTATATACGTACA
Source organism: Zoysia japonica (assembly GCA_001602275.1). Taxonomy (NCBI): domain Eukaryota; kingdom Viridiplantae; phylum Streptophyta; class Magnoliopsida; order Poales; family Poaceae; genus Zoysia; species Zoysia japonica. The sequence continues at coordinate 2,092,269 of BCLF01000029.1, read as the reverse complement.
GGTAACAAGCTGTTATCCATTACCTCTGGCGGCACACGAAGCATCAGCGAAGTGGAGAATCATCGACCGCGATGCTTCAGGACGAGCGGTGACGTGAGAAGACCACGTTGCGGACGCTTCGGCCTAGGTTCCATCGATCTTCCATGCATGCCAGCTGAGTGCATGGGAACCACTTCTCATTTCTGAAATTAAAACATTATAGGTATTCCTACACTAAACTGTGTCGACAACGCAAATGATTAAGCAACAGTGCCTGTGTACTAATGCTTGTACTTCCTACTTATTAAAAGTATATATTGGCAATTATTTAATCACATCACATTTTGCTTTACAATTTGCAGAATACTCTTTTACATGAGACCAGCACCTTTTTCCAGACGTACAAATGTATTAAACTCCAACCAGAACCTTATTTGCGATTTATGCACGCATCACGAATTGATATGGAAGAAGAAAATCGAGAGCACCCAATTCGATATAGCTCACACCCGGGCAAATAAGAACAAAATCGCCCCCATTTCTTTTTGCTTGCTCTGTTAAAATACTGGTGGTTATTATGGCTTACGGCATCACCGAGGAAATGGTGGGACAATCAATCACAGGTAACAAATCTGCTGCAATATATTTATGCCGAATTAAAGATCGATCTTCTCGATCCCATGTTGGTTTTGCTTTTGTTTCTTTTAGACCATGCTGACCCAGCTGTTGACCGGGTGTGGCAACAAAGCAATATCATAGCTCCTTTTCTTGCTCAGCGACTGACTGAATATTAGTGTAGTGACCAACCCGTAGTGGCGAGCAGACTTTACTGGGCAAATCTTGCTGATCCTGCTTGCTAGATTAATCATATTGTATCTTGCTGAGCGACTGAGTGATAGATTAATCATTGACCCTGGCGATAGTACTGGACATGATTTAATTAAATTCCTAATTTCTTTGCTTCATTTTAAAATTATATTACATCATATCAAGTTGATCCGCTGCTACAATGACAGGTACAATATGTAATACCTGTTCTAACTAAGGCGTTGCAAATTAACAAGAACCTAAAAAAATGGATGATATATGTTGTGGACGACTTGTTCTGGTGTAGTGATATATGGATTAAGTCTCAGTAATAAATAAAAAAAATAGAAAAAAACTACTCCTGGCTATAATAGTTATTTTCTTTCCAAAACAAATGACCACCCAACCATCCAAGCATATTGGGATCCATGAACTGAGGTGTAAGACTACCTGACATTATTGCTTACTATATATGTTGCTCAATATAATTTGGTTTGTATAATTTAAAAAAGGTTTTGTATATCTAGTCTTTTGAAAAGCTTACGAACTGCTCATTTGGACAGTCTCAGCAATTTCTTCCTTGGTATATATGATTGCATGACACACAATTAGTACTCATGATAGAGAAAATAACATAAATCGAAGCATGTGATCCATGATGCCCGAAATCATATCGTCGCTCGGTTGCAATCTTAGACTGGACGCGTCAGATTGATCTATATATTTGATATTGGCATCCTTCTTTTCTTTGCTCCCTTTAGAAGTGCTCTCAAAGTATAATCTTGGAGAGCTTTGCAGTCCTTTTCAGGAGTAGTACATAGGACGGAGAAGGAGTAACGAAAGCTATAGCAATACTGAGGTAGAAAGTAAAAAAAAAAAGGGAAAGCTGATTACATGTGTACCGTGTACGTAACTGGTCCAGCACAGAGCTACGATATACTCTATCGGTTCTAAAATTGTCATTGCTGGTTTAGTTTAAATTTAAACTAACTGGAATAATAACTGCATGTGGATGGAGTAGGACGTACTAATAACAGCTAGGAAATCATAGCTCTATCATAGATGTAAAATTGTTACTATTTCAACACAAAATGCAAAAAAAAAGTGCTATCAAACTCGATGCAATTAAGCAGACATGAGTGGGACAAGTCGGCACGTGCCAAACCGTCCAGATTTGTTAGATATTTTACTTCGGTCTAGCTGATTGACCGGTAGGTTAAACGTGATCATTCTGGCGATCAATATTGTAGACTTGTACTATATACATAATACATTGCTTCGCATATGGACTGAATTAATACACTGCTCAGTTCTCGATATTTCTGTCCTAAACAATGATCCTAGTGCTAATTAAGAAGTACGATTAGCGCGTTTATACAACTCCCAAGGAACTAAATGGAGAAATAATCTAGTAGTACTGTAGTACTAGCTAATTTGGCCGCCGTACTAGTTAGTAGTTAGACACCTACAATTTCATAAATCTTCAGTGAGATACCCAAGCCAACTAAAATCTACTAGGTAGCTTGCTGCAAATTTTTCGCCACATGCCAATACGCGGATGAACAATATATAATTAATCTACTAAGGTCATTATATAGCGCGTGCTAAATTGTAACACTTCAACCACATCTTTTCTAGCTAACTCGTTTCGCTTTAAAAAAAATGGCATTCTAGCCCTTTCCAGATTTTCTTTAAAAATGTAGCTACCGTCTTATAAATGTAGCCGGCCGGAGGGGGAAAAAAAGAAACAAACAGTTGCTTTCAATGTACATCACTACAATATCCGCGCTTTTCATGTATGTTTTTATTGTGCACCTATAGTTGAAGTAGTATATTTTAAATTTATTATTTAACAAATAGAAGTATAGTTGCTTTAACATAGATGACAAAGTTCTATAAACATATACTCCGGTCTCAAAAAACAGTTGCCGACATGGTCTTCAAAGCATAAGTGTGACCCTTGTCAAAGCATAAGTGTGACCCTTGTTATCTATAAAATATTTAATAAAAAGTAGCATCGGTACACTTTCAAGAAAGCTACTATTTTTTAGACCGGAGTTGTAAGCGGAAAAAAGATTGAATCTTAGTTCTCGTAGTAATCAAGGAGCATTTTTAAGAGATAAAACAATTTAAATTGTCTAAATATATATTTTCATAATATAAAAGTCATTAATTATAGCATATACTTGTAAGACATAGAAGTAGAATAAATTTATAAGAACTTCTTTTATATTTTTTGGAATAGTTCTAGTGAATCTATAACATAGCAATCAAAGAGCATTTTTAAAAGATAAAATAATTTAAGTATCTAAATATACATTTTTATAACATATAAAAGTCTTTAATTGTAGCATATACTTACAAGATATAAAAATAGAATAAATTTATAAAAACTTTTTTTATATCACCATGGCCGTTCATGCCTGCTCTCGTCGAGTAGAAGCACACTCCTACTTTGATCGGAGAAATTTTTTTTCTCTCCTTTCTAATATCTATTTTTTTCACTTTCTTAATATTCACCGTTATATTTTAATCCGACGGTTAATATTTTTTAAGGTGACGTGACGCAACGAGCTATCAGAGACGCTTGCGCTTTAATATATTGCGATGGCACAACCATTTATGCCTGCTCTCGTTGAGTAGAAGCACGCTCCTACATTGATCGGGGAAAGAATTTTTTTTCTTCCTAATATTTATTTTTTCTTCTTTTTAATATTTACCGTTAGATTTTAATTCGACGGTTAATATTTTTTAGGTGACGTGGCGCAACGAGGGTTAAGAGAACGCACGGCGTTGAATATATAAAGATGTGTGTTGAAACTTGGACAAGCAGTCGATCAGTGGGTTGGTTAAAGAAGCAGATCACCCAAGTTTGTTTATTTAAGTGAAATTTGTCGGCAGGTAAACATGATTAATTATATAAAGCGCTTCCATTAGGGCTGACGGTAAACGCGATTAAAGCGCTTCCATTAGGGTTGATGGTAAACGCGATTAAAGCGCTTCCACTAGGATTGATGTTATGCGCCGGCTTTTCCACTCGTGCCATCCTTTTTCGCAGATGATTAGTCTACTCAGCTCGATCGGCAGCTTGATTGCTTTGCAATTTGCAAATGACAAGCTTACTGTCACCACATCGCCTTTCAGTGTTCATGGTAAGGACTAAGGAGTAGGAGTTTTGTTAGCTTGCAACTGTGTTCTGGTGCCTTTTGGGTAAAAAGAAAGTGGTGTATGCTTTTTGTATGCTAATACGTGCACGTATCTTACTGAAATACTACACTACATGACAGGTGAAATTATTTGCCAGGGTAACCTAAGTTTTATTAAATCATTTGTGCCAGGGTAACCTAAGTCTTGTTAAATCATTATTTACCTCCAAAAAGCAATTTCACTACTCATTGTCGACAGCAATGAGCAAAGCACCTGCCTTAGCTGTGTTTCAATTTATTATTTATCCATCATACACCAACCCTATATTATAGCCAGGCCCAATGACATGACAAAAAGCAGGGAAGCATAATTAAAGGTTTAATGATAAGGCATTATATTCATTAAAACACAACCAGCACAGTAAATCAAAAGGCAAAGCAAAAAAAAAAACATTGTTGCTTGTAATAATATTAAAGACAAAAGACACAACAGCCACCTCTTGAGGAGCCAATGGCATGTACGTTGTGGCCAACTTTCTCCAAATGCCAACTCATGCCTCTGTTGCAGAATGATGTGTGAGACCGCATCATCACCATGTGAGTGCAAATAATATATTCAGAGAAATTAAACACATGCGTGCGTACTGTACATATATATGCGCTATATATAAAGCCCTAGTGCCAAAGCCGTTCTCTTCAGCGCAAGAGTGAAGAAGGGTTCTTCCCAAGCTTGCTCCTCCTCCTCCTTATCACCTGGCGATAGAGGAGTGGAAGAAGATCAGATGAGCGCCCCGGCGCCGAGCACCGGCGGCATGTTCAGGTTCGCGGACCGGGTGGACGTGCTGCTCATGGTGCTGGGCACGCTCGGCGCCATCGGCGACGGGTGCTCCACCAACCTGCTCCTCATCTTCGCCAGCGACGTGATGAATGCGCTCGGGTACGCCCGCGCCGGCGCCGCCGCCGGGAGCGTACAGTTCATGCACGAGGTCGAGAAGGTTCGTTTCGTACCCGCGCGTTTCTCGCGCCCTGCGCTAGCTAGCGAAGTGCTTCGTGTGTACCTCGAGCTCATCACCATCTGTGTGCACTTAAAAGCAGTGTTCTCATAACCTTTTTGCCTCTTTTTTTTCCTTGGTTGATGCAGTCGTGCATGAATTTTGTTTACCTGGCGTTGGCAGTCCTGGTGGTGGCGTTCATGGGTAAAGTTCTTCAGCTCATCATCCAGACACATTTTTAGGATATAATATGTAGTACACATATAAGAACAGATATCACGTTTGCAACCTGGGAATTTATTTTTGAATTTTCCCTGAACCTTATCAGGATTAAAAATATTTTCCTGGCGCTTCTCTTTGCAAAATTCCTAGACGTACTTCAAATGGGCCTAAGAATTTGGTGAATATATCAATGGCTGCAGAAGGGTATTGCTGGAGCAGGACAAGCGAGCGGCAGGTGCTGAGGATCCGGTACCTGTACCTGCAGGCCATCCTGCGGCAGGAGGTCGGCTTCTTCGACTCGCAGGAGGCCACCACCTCGGAGATCATCAACAGCATCTCCAAGGATGCCTCCCTCATCCAGGAGGTCCTCAGCGAGAAGGTAAGCTGCTGCACCAGTCTCCCCAACCCTGCACTTGAAACTTCAGAAACCAGAGAAAACCAAACCAAACCAAACGAAAACAAGTTGTTATATTTCCTATTTCCCGTCACAATTTCAGTCGTCAGTACTCTAACCAAACTGGGGCCAATTCAAACGGATATTCAATGACCTTGACTTATTTAATCTCGTCTTGTTAGTTCATATACCTCGGAAGCTTATTATATTCCTCGGTGTTTTATGGAAGGTTAGCTTTCTTTAATACTAGGAGACGGCATGTGAGAATCGCCGTTCCATGTGACATTTGGGGACTAGCCAGGAATCTGCCTGGCTGCTTGTTCAATTTGACCCATCACAAAATCACTAGCGATATCAAATACTTTGACTAAGGATAGCCGGCACCATATCTGAAGTGACATCAACAGCAGATCAACGTTGTATTTTAAATGCCATATAAAGTAATAGGTCCAGAGCAAATGGCACAAAACACAGGATTAAACGTGTGTAAAATGCCCATATAAAGTAAGAAAATGAGTGTAATAATAGGCAGCGCAAACAATCGCAAAATACTCTGGACGACTGGACCTATTATCAAACTTCAAAATTGGTCACGTCAGAAATAATAGGTCCAGAGCATTTTGAAATCAATTTCAAAAATGCCTTGAAAAGAATTAGTTTAAAAATGGTCCGAAAAAGTAGCAGCGTGAAAATAACTCAGGTATAGCTTACAGAAAAAAATAATGGAACTATAACATTGGTTCATCATTCACGGGTACAAAACAAGTAACAGCACAGCTGATTCATCTCTTTTACAGGTTCCTCTATTTCTGATGCACTCTACAGTCTTCGTCTCTGGACTGGCCTTCGCCACTTATTTCTCCTGGAGGCTGGCCCTGGTTTCTTTTCCCCTAGTCCTGCTTCTGATAATCCCGGGGCTTATCTACGGCAAGTACCTTCTCTACCTTTCCCGCCAGTCACGCCAAGAGTACACCAAAGCAAATTCGCTGGTCGAGCAGGCGCTGGGTTCCATCAAGACCGTTTACTCATTCACCGCCGAGAAAAGGATCATCCAGAGGTACACAGCAATCCTTGACAAGACGATCAAACTGGGGATCAAACAAGGAATCGCAAAAGGTCTGGCTGTTGGATTCACCGGTCTTGCTTTCGCCATTTGGGCCTTTCTCGCATGGTATGGCAGCAGGTTGGTGATGTACCATCATGAGAGTGGAGGAAGGATTTATGCAGCTGGAATTTCGTTCGTCTTGGGTGGCCTGTATGCTTCTTCTTCTACTCTTTGCCCATATACACAATTTGTGATTCATTTGATTATGCAGAATAAAATCTTAATTATAACATACTTGCTGAATGTTTCAGATCCCTTGGAATGGCACTCCCTGAGCTGAAACATTTCACTGAGGCATCTGTTGCTGCTACAAGAATTCTCGAACGGATAAATCGAGTGCCAGAGATTAATGCTGAAGACCCAAAAGGCCTTGTTTTGGACCAAATTCGGGGAGAACTTGAGTTTCAATCGGTCCATTTTGTGTACCCATCAAGGCCAAATGTCACAGTTCTCAAAGACTTTAACCTACAGATTCCGGCTGGGCAAACTATTGCTCTGGTTGGCTCCAGTGGCAGTGGCAAGTCAACAGCAATAGCACTGGTGCAGCGCTTTTACGATGCTAGTGAGGGAACTGTCAAGGTTGACGGTTTCGACATTAAGCAGCTCCAACTCAAGTGGATCAGGAGCAAAATGGGGCTTGTAAGTCAAGATCATGCATTGTTTGGTACTTCAATAAAAGAGAACATCTTGTTCGGCAAACCGGATGCGACAATGGAAGAAATTTATGCAGCAGCCATGACAGCAAATGCTCACAACTTCATAAGTGGCCTTCCTGAGGAGTATGAGACGAAGGTATGTGCAGCAAGGGTAAAGTAACATTATCCATCTTAATTCCTTGTCTCATCACTTATGGTTGCATTTTTTTCACCATTCTTGCAGATTGGAGAACGTGGAGCATTGTTATCGGGTGGTCAAAAGCAGCGTATTGCCATTGCAAGGGCAGTGATTAAGAACCCTGCTATACTATTGCTTGATGAAGCCACAAGTGCACTCGATTCAGAATCAGAGAAGTTGGTGCAGCATGCACTTGATCAAGCTTCTATGGGACGAACGACACTGGTAACTTTCCATTGCCTCCCCGCTTCCTAATTCATAATGGAACTTCTCGAATTATTGACTTAATAGTGCTGAGCTGACAATCTGGTAATACTAATCAGGTTGTAGCTCATAAGCTCTCAACCGTGAAGAATGCCGATCAGATTGCAGTGGTTGATGGGGGTGCAATAGCTGAAATTGGTACACATGATGAACTGATTGACAAGGGTGGACCGTACTCAAGACTAGTGAAATTGCAAAAGATGGTGAGCTACATAGATCAAGAAAACGAACAATTTCGGGCTTCCTCCGCAGCCAGGACCAGTACAAGCCGTTACAGTGTGTCCAGAGCAAGTCCAATGCCACTTACACCAGCTCTATTAAAGGAAAGTGATTCCTCTGCTCCTCCACCTGCACCATCTTTCTCTAGGCTTCTTGCAATGAATGCGCCAGAGTGGAGGCAGGCACTTGTAGGCAGTCTGTCTGCACTGGTGTATGGCTCTTTGCAGCCCATCTATGCCATAACCATCGGAGGTATGATTGCTGCATTCTTTGTTCAGGATCACAGTGAGATGAATGCAATTATCAGACGCTATGCCTTGATATTCTGCTCATTGTCCATGATATCAATTGTTGTTAATCTGCTGCAACATTACAATTTTGCGTATATGGGGGAGCATCTTGTTAGGCGCGTCCGAGTCCAAGTACTAGAGAAGATATTAACCTTTGAGGCAGCATGGTTTGATGAAGAAACTAATTCAAGTGGTGCATTGTGCTCTCGCCTAAGCAATGAGGCTTCCCTTGTCAAAACCCTTGTTGCAGACAGAATCTCCTTGCTGCTTCAAACAGCATCTGGAATTATAATTGCAGTAACAACAGGGCTGGTAGTTGCTTGGAAACTTGCTCTTGTCATGATAGCTGTCCAGCCATCTACAATGATATGCTACTATGCCAAAAAGATAGTTCTCTCACATGTATCAAGGGACCTGGCAAAGGCTCAGCATCTAAGTACTCAGATTGCCATAGAAGCTGTTTATAACCACAGAATGGTAACCTCCTTTGGATGCTCATCAAAGGTTCTTCATCTCTTCGAATGCGCACAAGAGGAGCCATTGAAGACAGCAAGGAAGAAGTCATGGGTAGCAGGGATCACCACAGGACTGTCACCTTGCCTCTCATTCTTAACATGGGCACTGGATTTTTGGTATGGTGGGAAGCTGGCACAGTCTGGGGAGATATCTGCCAGTGATGTCTTCAAAACCTTTTTCGTTTTGGTCAGCACAGGAAAGCTGATTGCTGAAGCTGGTAGCATGACATCAGACCTGGCAAAGGGAGCAAATGCAATTGCCTCAGTGTTTGAAGTGCTAGATAGGAAATCTGTTTCTTCACAAAATCAACAGGTAACATGCTACAAGCATCATAAGCATCGTATGTATTGAATATATAGCCATGCATACTTAATATGATTTTTCACTGCATTGCTGTAAGTCATAATAAGTTAATTTGCAGGTAGAAAAGGATGACATGAAAAAGAAAATACAAGGAAGAATAGAGTTCAGAAAGGTGGATTTTGCATATCCAACAAGACCAGAATGCCTCATCCTACAGGATTTTAGCATGGAAGTGAAAGCAGGAACGAGTGTTGGCCTCGTTGGAAGAAGTGGTTGCGGTAAATCTACTATCATAGGCTTGATCCAGAGGTTCTATGATGTTGATAGAGGGGCTGTACGGATTGATGGTGTGGATGTGAGGGAGATGAATATTCTTTGGTTCCGAGGATTTACAGCTCTTGTTGGTCAGGAGCCTGCAATATTTTCAGGAAGTATAAGGGACAACATTGCTTTCGGTAAGCCAGAAGCTGATGAAGATGAAATTGTTCAAGCTGCTAAAGCTGCAAATGCACATGAGTTCATCTCGTAAGTCTTATATTTGTCCTATTAAAAAATACGTATGCATTGCAAACTTGAGAGTTTGTCTGAAATCAGAGCATACAATATAACAAACTCAAAATCTAATTGTTTTCAGATCTTTGAAGGATGGATATGATACAGACTGTGGAGAGCATGGTACACAGCTCTCAGGAGGACAAAAACAAAGAATTGCAATTGCAAGGGCAATAATCCGGAACCCAGCAATTCTACTACTTGATGAAGCAACAAGTGCACTTGATGCAGAGTCAGAGCAGGTGGTGCAGGAAGCTCTTGATCGTATAATGTCAGGGAGGACAACAATAGTGGTGGCACATCGACTAAACACAATAAAGAATGTTGACTCAATTGCTTTCCTGGGAGAAGGTAAGGTGCTGGAGCGTGGCACTTACTCACAGCTCATGAACAAGAAGGGAGCATTCTACAACCTTGCAAACCTTCAGAAATAAACTGACAGTATCATCCTGCAGCGAGTAATACGATAGCTAGCTTTATAGCCTAGAATTTGTACTCAACTAGTTTGCAAGCATCTCCAATTGTCAGTAAATTTACCTTACCCAAGCCTTGTGTAAGTTTTAGTTGTTGTATGCAACCTGATCAAAATTGTTCAGTATAACCTAGCTTTAAGAAAAAAAATTGAAAAACAAGCATTATGGTGTATGACTAATCATTGTTCAGTATTAGAGAGCAAAACTAATTTTTCATGAACTAATTTACCATGAGATACAACATAACCGGAAGCAAAGCACCTTCTTTACTCTTTCATGAACTTGATACTAAGGATCCTTCCCTTCGACAGCTCAATCTCCTTGCGCATGTTATACATCTCTTCCTTGACCAATGCCTCAACATCAACTGAATAAGGTTCAGTTGAGGCTAGCCTCATTTTTACTTCATCAAGAGTCTGCTGATAGCCCCTCAGTGCTATCTTAACCCTTACCTTTTCCATTATAGATTTTCGATACATGGTCTCATATTCGGAAACTAGATGCCTTAGTCTTTGTAATTCCTCTTCCTTCATCACCACGGCTTGCTGCAAGTCCTTGATGTCATCCTCAATAGCAAGCAATCTTGTCTTGAATTTTTTCAATGTCGAGAAGCAAATGCTAGCATCAGCTGTTGCTTTCTTGTAAGCTAATTCTAAGGAAGAGTATCCAGATTCCAGTTCTTTAAGCTGCCAATTTGATTGATCCTGTAGCTTGGCAGAAAATTGTTCCTTCCTAACCTCAATATTGAAATTTCGTTGCTTCCTGACTATTTTAGCATGCTCCAGCAAAGCATTCACTACTTTTTGAGCATTAGTATCCTGAAGGCATAAGTCCCATTTAGAAACCCCTGTCCACAAAATCCCTTCAATTACATTTGCTGTTTCTAAATCTGGACGCTCATCATGGATTATCTTCTGGACATGCGTGATGGTGTTCATAAAGCTTTCTCTTTCAATGTCAAGTAAAATGCTCTCAAGGTAAGTGCCCTGTTGTGAGGGTTGCCATGTAAAACATAACATAGCTATTCTTGAATCCGATATCAGCTCAGAGTTGATTGACAATGACTCTGTCTCTATGCAACATGTGCTCATGACTGTATCATAAGTCACTGGAATATTTATTTCATCTATTTCTTTACCATTTTCTCTTTTGAGTTCCTGAGATAAGGAACCTGAAAATGCACAAAACAATGGCTGAAGTTTTAGACATTAAAAGGGAGTCTAGCATGGAGCAGTTTAAGACTTACCTACTACTTCCTCAGGAATTTCTTTCAAGACGCTATACTGTTTCTCATGAAGTAAGCATGATATGTCTTCCATAACCTTCACCTGATTTTCCACAGCTGGTGATGATTCATCTCCAGATCCTTCTTTTAGTACGTTATTTGTCGTGTCAGAAGTTAGGCGTGACAATCTCAATGATCTTCTTGGTGTTTGAGTATCTGGCGAGCCTCGTTGGAACATCCTTACTTTTGTTTCCTGCTGGTACGGTAGATCACATGCTTCATATTTGTCAACTAGCTTTCGTTTCACTGGTGTCAAGTCACAAAGTACGGATCGGTTTGACAAATTAGGCATCTCAAGATTTTTCCTCCTTCTCTCATGCATTGGTGCACCAGGATTGGCATCTGGAGGGAAGAAATGTCGTAGATGTTCCTTTACAAAGTTAACTGCACAATGAATATAATTTCAGTTGTCTTCCCAATACACTAATAAAAGAATAGGCCGTTTTAAAAATACTTACACTGTGAAACAAGTTTCTTCTCTAGAGAATGTACTGGCGGAGTTTGTTGTTTGCCCCTGCAAATATAAAATTCCTCTGCAGCTGCTTCAACATTCCATTTAGTCAAACTTAATGTAGCACAGAATAAATCAACTGTCAATTTGTCCAAATCCAACGTTCTCATTACTGTAGCTATTGCTTTAGCCTTATCATCCTCCATTGGCAACTTCCACGACAAGAATGTTCCCAGCTCATCTTGGGATGAAATATGTCCGTCCCTTTGAGCGTTTTGAAAGGTAACCGTCTAAAAGTTGGATACAAAAAAAATCAGATATATGAACAACATTACCAATAATGATTAACAAAACTATCTAAAAGTTTGACAAAAACTATCAATTAATGAGAAGACATTGTCTTCAAGGGTTAACCAAACTTAAAATTTGTACTCCTTGAAACTAAATTTCAACTCCTTGAACACAAGCATTATTGCAGAGAAAACTTATCTAAAACAATTTTTACATAAAGCAAAGTAGATGCATTAGGTAGACCAAAATGATCTGTATTGAATGATATGATTAATTTCACAAGCTTAGAATAGATTTATACTCCTATGTCAGCTTATTTGATATCACACCTGTGAGTGACTATGAGTGAGACTTTGAGCCATCTCCATTAATTTATCCCCACTGCATCCCTTTGCACTAGAACGGAATGTTGGCTTTCCTTCTAAATTGGCAGTAGCTCGAGCGCCATGTCCTGAAGACAAAACTGATTTCTCAACAGCATTCACACCAAATGCGAGAACTATGAACTGCATGTTCCCGCTGGATTTGAAGACAAGGAATTCACCCTCTCCCAAACAATTGTCTTCAACGAACTTTGGCCATCCGGTGGTTACAAATACACGGCCATCAGTTTCATCTAGCTCAACAGGCCAAGTCTTTCCTTCAGTGTTACTAAGGATGAACTTAGCAGATGAGGCCATTGTATTTTCAGATGTTCTTCGGCTCTCCTCTGGAATATGACAGAGGAAGGCTTGAGGTATCTCCTGCTTGTAGAAGCAAGATTAGGGCATACTGCAAGCTTATATTCACTCCAGTACTTACTGACAATGGCACTTGTGATTCCAAAGATGATTCATTGCTTTAGAACGAAAATGAAATCAAGATGTCATTATGCAGCATAAAAGAATCTATATCCTTAAGTTGTACAGTCATACGCCTACGGAGGGCAAATAGGCGACACACCATTATTCTTTCTAGGACAGTACATTATGTACATACACACGATCGTGCCCTCTGAAGTCTGAACTTACCCAGATATTGAGTTTCTTTGACAAAAAAAAGGAAGTAAGTATAAAATTCTGCCTGAATCCCCAATGTATAATGATAAGAAAAGAAAGCACCACGCCGCAATTACGCGTTCAATGTTCACCCATCGATTTCGTATCCATCATCCAATACACAAGGGAACTGGTACAATTTCAGCATGCCGAGGGTTCTGCAGGACCAACAAAAACCCAACTTTGCAACAGTCCGAACCCTCCCTGCCCAATGCCTTCCGCACCAAGCCCAAACCTGTCCCGCAAATGCAAATTGCAAACACCGAGAGGGAAGAATCCGCCAAGGTCAGGAGGAGTACTAGGAGGATGGGGTGCTACTCACGATGCGGCGCGCAAAGTCCCCGACGAGGACCTTGAAGAATTGAGGCGTCCGCGCCTCTTCCATGGACGGAGCCGCGCTGCAGACTGCTTTGATGCTTGATCTCTCCTCTGATTTTTGCCGCCGGGCGAGGGGTCCCCGGTACTGCGAGACGACAGAAAGAGACGCCGCACGGGACGAGGATTCCTAACGCGCATTTATCCTTCGCTGGTTCGCGGGCCGGTCTTCCCTGATTCCAGCCCCCAATTCTCGCTGGAAAGATTGCATGACTTGTCACGCCGAGAACAAAAGGTTATCAACCTAGTGCTACGTGTGAGTCGACAAAAAGTACCACGTGTAGCAGTAGGACAATGGATTATCGTGACATGGATTTTATACTCGGGAACAGTTTTTTTTTTTTTACAGGAATTAGCCTTTCGATGTGAGAGAATTTCTTTATTAACAAAGTCAGGGTTTACTTTCTTAGTCCTGTTTAGAATGCAGAAATTTCAAAAAAAAATTACAATAATTTTATAAAAATTAGTTTAATTTAATAGGAAAAATGCAAAAATAGAAGAAGAAAAAAACTCCCTTTCCAAATGGGAGATTAATCTTACTTTCCTGTGGATCTATTTTTCTTTCTTTTTTGATCTTTCTGTCAATTTAGTCTGGTAACTATGTTAAGTGAAGACAATATTTTACCCTTAATGCCAAATGAACCAGCCCAATTTCTGTTTGCATGTGTCAAATCAGTATGCCATTAATTTATTTCATAATTACACAAAATATTTGTGCAATCATTTTTACATAAGTTTACAACAACAGTCAATTGAACAAGATGATCAGATACATCAGAATTAGATTACATTCACTTACTTCACTGTAGAAGCTAAGAAAGTTCACGGGGACGTGAACTCGGTCAAAATAGTGAAGTTCAATAAAAAAAAGGATCAGGAACTAAGCGGTGACTTTTTTAGTCAAGAAAGTAATTCTCTCTTTCGATGGCGGCTGTTGGCCATAGATGATTCCTTAGATGCGGCTCGGCTTACAATCGTAAAGTATAATTTTACGAGCATGGCATCGGAGCTCGTTAGGAACAGTACCAGCAACAATAGACAAAAGCAATTCACTAATACAGGACGTAGGAATAACGAAGACACATGTGAAATCTTCCGAGACAACGGAATGAAACATATACGGCGAAAAAACTTGAACAAAATGAGTAGAGGAAAACAAGGGAAAAAACAGTCAAATTTATTCGAGATTTATTTATACAACTCACCTCAACTGATTTGACTTGCTTTATCAAACTTTTAGACAGACTATTTTACACATGCGATCTACCATTTGAGATTTTCTAGTGACAAAAGGAAACAAAAAAGGCTGGGTAAATGCATAGCAAAATGCATCCTAGTTGGAGAAAAGAAGGAAGTGGAACAAAAATGAACTGAACACAACCCAGCGGACCAAGCAGACCAAATTTTGCTAAATCTGAAGAGCAGAGGCAATAGATCCGGCCAGACTTAGAATCTCAAATGGCCGCCTGTCCTTAACTGCCTTGACGGTAAGAGGGCATGAATCAGTAATCCAAAAGTGGCTCAGGCCATGCTCTGGACCCTCTGAAAAAGAAAAAGGAAAAAAAGTTTGTTTTATAAACAAGAAATAAATTGATACAGTACCAATACAGAATAGTGTCAGATTACAAAAGCTCCAGGTATTCTACCCTATCTACTGCGAGCTAACCATATGAATGTGCGAAGACTGTATTCTCAAAAGAATGTGAAAAACTGATCTGGACAGAACAATCAAAAATGTTTTCAAATTTGGATAGTGCTTCTTATCAAACTGTTGTCCCGCAATACTACCAAAGAAAGGTGTTAAAACACTAAGACTTTTTTATCTGGTCAGAAAGCCCCTAGAAGATCAAGAGCTATCTGAACATCTGAAGAGATGCACCAGCGAAGCATTCTTGAACTGTATCTGAATATGATAATGGTAGGGTCCTGAACTTTCTATATGCTTTGGTTTTGTTAACCATAGTATTGCCTAAGGTACAAACTGTAACAAGATTCAGTCCATGATGCAATTTCAGATGCGGACTGGGCAGCATAGCTGATGGGTCGGTAACTCTGAACTGTACCTTATCTGATAGTCCTATTTTGAAAAAATGAGACACGACGTAGGACTGTATATATTCTAAAAAAGATTCTAGGTGACACAAAAGGAACTAAATGTCAATCGATTTTTTTTTCTCCAAGAGCAACTGAAGTCACATGTTTACCACTGATTCAAGAATAATTATTACAAAATGCTCATTATAATCAATTGACGAGTTCTTTTCCTTGCAATCCACCAAAAAATGGGCCATATTTGCTGTCTTAATAAAAGAAAAGCAAAGACGATTTCTACTAACAAAGATGATCTCGCCTTTTAGTTTCTACATCATTGCTCTTTTGGAAAATGCAAAACAAGAAAACTCATACCAACCAATCAACATATGATGCCATTCTAATTTAATTATTAAAAATTATAAGTCAGGATAAACTACACTTTTATTTAAACTGCTATTAAATAACTCAAAAGAGGAAAGGATGATTACAATGTAAAGCTTACTAGCATGCTTGAAAGCAAAGTATCACAAAGTTTGCGAAGATAAAAAAACAATCATACCTCCATTATTAGGCTGAAATTTCTCCCATGATTTATTGGGGAAAATGCCATGTGTCACGTATGCACTAACCTTTGCTGCTCCATGAGCTGCCAACACTTTCTGTTACGTGAAGGGTGACTGTCAGTTTGTCACTCACTGATATATGAGAACTATATAATTATGACTACATATGTTTTTTCTAGAATAAAAAAAATTAAGAAAGGAATCTACACCCAAAGGGCTTGGAAAAAAAATGAAAACTGATCAATAACAGCCATAATAAATTTCATTACCTGGCATTCAATTAAAGTCCCCCCTGACTGTACCAAGTCATCAACTATAACAACATGCCGACCTTTAGGATCTCCCTCTTTTATCCGTACAATTCTCTGTTCACCCTCTCTAACTTTGTTACATACAATCTACAAAAAGAAAGAAAATAAAAAGTATATGAAAAGCAATTCCTTTTACAAGGGACTAATTGAAAATACCCTATTGTTTTGAATGTGGTAGTACTAGGACAAATAAATGTTTACCATAGGGTAATGTTGAAGTTGCTTATAAAAGCGTTTCCATGCACCATCATCTGGAAAAGCTATGGTTATCTGATAAAGATATTAATGGCCACGTCAGAGTCAGATTGTATACCACATCAATAATAAAAGCAACAGTAACTTTTTTCCACTTGGTGAGGTGCTCACATTCTGAGAATCAGGCAGCTCCTGCAGCCTATTTTTCAGCAAGGGGATGCCACTCTCAAAACATGGTAAGACTGAGTCCCCAAAATAGAATCGCTCCTGTTGTGACATTATACACTGTCATTTTTTCATACTGACTAGTCTGAATTGACTCTTTTTTAAGACAAAAATAATAGCTCAAGAAATAATTTTGACAACATGCAGCAATTTTAATTACCTGCAAAGCATGGATATCATAAATCACTAAACTTGAAGGTCCACCTCGTGATATTGGAATATTTGAGAGAATTCTAGCAAGTGTGAAGGCAGTTGCAACATCTCCTTCATCTTCCATGCGTTCAGAAGTCCCGGTTGGGAAAAATGGGAGTATAAGAGTAAAAGAAGAAATAAACAACTTTGGCAGAGCATATATGATTGATAGTTGCTCAAATATGACACTGGGCGAGCTAAATGATGCTAAAAATGCGACATGTCGGCCTCGAATGCTGGGGGCGTTCGAGATGAACAAATTTGGGAATCCATCAGCAAATGTCCTGCAAAATGGTGCCAAAGTTCAAGTAAGAGAGGTGTTCTGGAAGAAAGAAATGCTGCTATTGAGACAGGATATAGAAAATATTCCAAACAAATAACTCTGATTCCAACCTAATCAACTGAGCCAATATCCGAGGGGGCAATGGACAAAGGAACTGTTGGAGAGTAAAACAGACTAAACGCACATCAGTTGGAATGATTCGTTTTTAATTGTTGGGTGAAACAATAACTTAACAAGCACAAGTCACGACTAAATGTAAATATGTACTTATGGCAATTTGTAAAAAATTCAAGTCCTACATGCACGCAGAACCTATTGGTGAGTCACTGTAGCAAGCTCAAGTTGTTCCAATAGAGCACTATGACCATCTTAATTAGAACTATGTATAGCTTCTTGGTCACCTCTTGTTGATAACTAATTTTGGAACCTTGCAGGATCCATTGCCATGTAATTGTATGTTTTCTGCTTGAGTTCAGGAAATCACGCATGGCACTTGGCCAATGGGACTCTGGCTCCAGCAGCAAACGGCACAGCTACAACTCCGAACGCGCGCAATCCAGAAACTATATGTCTTTAACAGAGGCAAAAGACTATGGCGAATCTAGGAGTGAGAGTAGGGGACCTCCAGGACACGGATCGCAGCTCGATGTCGTCGTTCCGCGCGACCACCTGCTCAGCGAGCTCCCGCATCTCCTCGCAGTAGAAGAGCAGGATGTTCTTGTGGGTCCCCCTGGAGCCGGCCATCTTGGACAGGGCGAGCGGCGTGATCGCCGGCGGCACGTGGACCGCGCTGCCGTTGGCGGCGGCGGCGGTCGCGCCGCCGGGGTGGAAGCTGGCGCGGAGCCTGCCGGAGGCGGAG
>BCLF01000029.1:2035424-2071858 GCA_001602275.1 Zoysia japonica | reverse complement strand
TGTTTAGTTCCAACCAAACCCCCCCCCCCCCCCAACCCCTCGGGCCGACGCGATGAATAAAAAATCCGTACAAAAGGGTACGATCATAAGATATCATCACATGAACATGACACAAACAATGATAGGAAGGATAATAAACCACAGCGTGCACTTGTCACATGAAAGCATGTGTCATGTACATGAATAATACCTTATTATTGATGAAAGCTAGACTTGATCAAACTTAGAAATAAAGTTATTTTAGGACAGAGGAAGTTTGACACAAAATGTTCAAAGGGCATCGAGGTGAAAGCAGGCAGAGTGCCGAGTGAAAACTAGTAGAAACTTTATTCCAAATTTATTCTTCACCTGAAGGACGGCAACATGACGAGCCCGACGCGAATACAAAAGCTTGACTAACCACCAAGGCATTTTACATCACATAGCAAATAAACGCACACATAACAGAATAAACCAAAAAAAAGGGGTCGTGAAACAAGCTCCGCTGGACACAGCTTATTTACAGCATGCACGATTGAACTAGGCGGTGTTCTTAACGCATTTGTGCCGTAGGTGATTCATGGTTGCGCATCACTGGAATTGATTCGAATTCACCGGTAGTTGCGATAAACAGGAGTGTACATGCAGCTCTCTGCGTACTTCACCAGGTCCTTGGGCCGAGGGCGCCTAGTTGCCAAACCTGCACGTGAGATGAATTTGGGATGAGCCAGTCTGTTAACAAGAATGGATTCAACTTTGGTGAGAAATGGGCGAGTGTGATGCTGACCAAGTTCATATGCCTTTGCAGCCACGTTGGCTGCAATGTGAGCAGAGATTTTTCTGATGTTTGAGAAGGGAGGATAAATGAGCCCCTTCTCAAAATTATCTTCCGTGACCTGCTGAGCCAGAGCTTCCGCTGTACCAAAACGTGTGATCATGGTAAATTAGTCAATTCAGGATTAGGTTAAACAGAGGGCTAAAATGTGCATCAAGCCACAGTTCACAAAGTTGCTCAATGTTTGCCAGCTATTTACATGCAAGTGATGTAGTATGTTGAAGAAAACTAAACCGAGAGCAACCCACAATTTCGTATTTGCACTAGAAGAACAAAATTCTAGGTGAAAATACCTAATTGACAGGAATGTTTCTCTAGTTTATAGCCCATCTTTGGCTTATTTAAGCTCAAATAGGTAGACCATATAGAAATGAATATAAGTACAGAATATAAAAAGTGATACTTGCAAACATATAGTTACCCCTACGAGCACTTACAGGCTGCCAGAAGCATGTCATCATGGACACGGATTGCCCCAGACATCACCACACCAAGGCCAAAACCTGGGAAGATGTATGCGTTGTTTGCCTGTAGAAGCATGATTATATGTTTAATTCACCATTCACCCCATTTGAACTAGACAAAATCTATGCAAAACCCCATCAATGTTCATCGTTCACACCTGTCCTGGAACATGAATCTTGCCATCGTACTCCACTGGGTCGAATGGACTCCCAGTTGCAAACACTGCTCGACCCTGTGTACTCTGACTATTAGTACAGAACCATGGCCACAGACGACTCATGGAGAAATCATGATTTGACTCATTGACTAGCCATTAAGATGATTACCTTGCTCCATGTGTAAGCTTGCTCAGCAGTGCACTCAGACTGAGATGTTGGGTTGGAGAGGGCAAAAATGATTGGTTTCTGCAGTATTTTGCAAAATGCTGTAAGCTTCTAGCCCCATCAATTCCTTAGACCCGAAACAAGAAGTTGCCATAATGATTGTTACCTCGTTCAATGAGGCCATGGCTTCAACAACGTCCTGTGTGAAAGTCTGCCCCTTTCCAGATGTTCCAATCAATACTGTTGGTTTGATTGCCTGGAATGATGGAAGGCATATTTGGGTTAGACGACAAGCATGGAAAGATTCAGGTGATTTGAGCCTAACCCATTATGGTGTTTGAGGGCACACTCATACATTGACAGCGTCTAAGAGGCTGCCGACTGGTTTGTGCTCATGAGCCCATGGTTTCTTGAAGTGTTGGAGGGACTCCTTCCGTGAACTGACTATCAAGCCCTGTCAATAGATCAGCATCTATAGTTAACAAGAAGCAATGGCTGGCATTCAAGTCAACAAAATAGGAGAGGGGTCCCTGCAGAGAATTAACCTTCGAATCAACAAGCCAAATCTTCTTGCGGCACTCCTCTATAGGAGCTTTTGTCTGCACAGTAAACAATTTTTAGGTCATCAAGGTGTGTCTAGTGCAAGCTTCGAATGGCAGAAATATTCAACAAAATAATGATGCAACACACCTGTCTTGATATCTCAAGAGCTATAAGTTCAGCGATACCTGTTCCAGCCTGCAATCAACAGAGAACTATCAATTTGGGAACAAAGATAACAAACTAAGCAACATCGGAATTCTAGAAATATAGTCCAAAGTAAATTGTAACAAAAGTATATACCTCTCCAGCACCCAAGAAAAGGTATGTGTGGTCAGCCAACGTTCCACTGATTACTTTTTGAGCTGCAATAAGCCCAGCAAGGACAACAGAAGCTGTTCCCTGCAACCCACCGAAGTAAAAAAAAAAAAAAGGTCACGTTTGAATAAGCCTACTTGCATTACATTTTGCAGATATCCAAACAACCACAGACAATGTACCAAGTATCAAATTGCATTACCTGGATATCATCATTGAATACAAGGTGAGTAGTGCCATATTTTGCAAGTAGCTCAAAAGCATTGTGGTTGGCAAAATCCTCAAACTGCACCAAAAACAGTAAGGAATTTTAAAGGCTACATCTTCACAAGTTTCCATTTTTCATGCGTAGTTCTTAGTATTCTTGGTGTGCTCCTTACCTGGATCAAAACTTTCTCACCATAGTTTTGCTTCACAGCAGACATAAATTCTTGCAAAAACTCAGCATATTCCTGAGTCGTATAAGAATGACCAGTTAAGAATACCATTGTGCAAATAGAACAAAATCAATTAAGGAAGATGATGTTGATGACGTCTAACCTGGCCGGTGGCTCTCCTTTGCCTCAAGCCAATGTAAAACTCATCTTTCAGCAACTCCTCATTATTTGTGCCGACGTCCAATGTGATTGGCAAGCACTTGATGATTACCAGCAAATTTCAGTCACAAAAATATGTGATCCGACCAAAATACAAAGGTGGATATGAAAAGCTTACAGCAGATGGACGAACTCCTCCCAGGGCAGTGTAAAGCGCAAGCTTACCCACAGGAATTCCCATTCCCTAAAATACATTGATTTATAATCAGCACAAAGCCTAGTAGATGATAGTTTGCCATTATTTTTCAAGACATAAGATGATGTTACCTGGCACCCAAGATCTCCAAGCCCCAAAATCCTTTCACCATCTGTAACAACAATAACTTGAATGCTCCTTTCTGGCCAGTTCTTCAGAACCTCAAGGATCTTTCCCCTGCACAACCGAGTAAAACACCAATATGAACATGATAGGCAAGGACATCCTGGAGACCACAGAAGTCAATAAAGTGAGACTTACTTCTCCTTCAAGCTGATATAAAGACCCTGAGGACGACTAAATATGGAACCATACTTTTGGCAAGCCTCACCAACTGTTGGTGTGTACACAATAGGAAGCAACTCTTCGACATTGTCAATGAGCAGTTTGTAGAAAAGCCTCTCGTTGCCCTCCTGCAATATGATTTTAACAAGCATGAAAACCAAATTGAACTACGCGTAGTTCTTAAAGAACAATAAAACTGGACAACTACTAATACAAGCTATACTATGAACAACAAGAAGATTCAGTGATCAGTTTACCTGAAGGTCCATCAAAGCCATGTATTTCTGCAAAGGCAGATGGTATTGTCTGATATTGTTCATGATTTTCCTTTCCTGTTGACAAAGAAGTACATTTAGATCAAATAGGCACATAAATTTGAACTGGTTCATGACTAGTTAAAGTACTGAGCATCATCAGACCTGAAGCTCCTGGGACACAATTTGTGGTGGCAGAAGGCCACGGAGGTAGTGTGTCTCCCGTTCCCTCTCTGAGAAGGCGAGACCCTTGTTGTAGCGGGGATCCCTGAGTAAATTGTAACCGCTGCCACACACATAAACAAGGCATTATTTTCACATGCCAAAATATAGTTCCAAACAAACATGGCTGCTATGATGTCCTAATATTTTTAGTGACTAATCTCTCGATATTTATGGATCATCAAGCATTTTATTTACCAAATCCACTAAAGTAAGCAAGGTGGAGGCTTGTGAATTCGGTGAAAACCTGGGATAAGAAAATTAGGAACGTAATACAATTTTAAGACATAGTATGATCCGACCCCGATCTGAAGCATAAGACTTCCAACTCTATTTTTCAGAGAACCGTAAACAAGCAAAGAGACAAAATCCTACTTCGTCTCGTTTCAACATACGCGCACGTTTGGTCTCCCGCGGAAAAATTTCGTCGGATCAGAAAACGCATCCCTGACCCTGTATGCAGTGTAGTAGCAGCATGCCAGCACTAGAAGCAGAGAAAGGACCGGCACGCTCACCTTGCGACGGAAACCGTCCACGGCGTGACGAGCTGGTCCTCGGTGGCCTGGTCCTCGCCGTAGGTGTCCTCGACGCCTCCCCCGACGGTGGCCGCGTCGTCCATGTCCAGCACGCACGGCGCCCCGTCGCCCCGTATCCCCTTCATGGTGCTCTCCATTGTCTCCTCCGCTCCTCCCTCGCTCGCTCCGCTGTGTCCGCTTCCCGCTCGACACGCGCCTCCCTCCTCCCAGACCCAGTGCTGCCACTGCCGCGGAGTGGAGTATTTAACAATGTGGTGGCCGAGCGGCGTGGTCAGTGCGGGAGCAAACCGAACCAATCAAAGAGATAATTATCTACTAATTATCTAGGGCGCGGCGAGGTGGCTGCTGCATACTCGTTGAGAGTGAGTGGGGTGGTTGACCGCGAAATTACCGGGAGGAAGCGGCCGCGAAGGCGGAGGGCGCGCATGGTAGCCGCCGCTGTCGCGCGGGGCCCCCCACGACTCGCCACGGCCTGCCTGAGCGCGACGGGGAACGAACCGACGCGCGGCACGCCCGGCGGCGGGACGAGTGGGGTGGCACTGGCTGATGGCTCAGCGAATTGGGGGACTGACGGAAAACGTGGGGTTGGTGAGGGGCTGCGCCTACGCGCCAGCACGGCATCCCTATGGCTGCTCTTCGCGGTTCGCGTTCCCGATTGGGTCTCCGGGGAAGCGCGCCTCTGTCCAAGTGATCCGGCCTGTCGTCTGGGGGCGAGACATGTAAAAGCGTCCCTGACTTGGGACTGACTGGGCTCACGCTCGTCTGATCCGTTGATTAGTTTTCAGCTAGATACACGAGTTTTCTGAACCTGATGGTCCTGATCCGGATTATCTTACTTCAATTTGCAGTACGATCCGGCCTTGTTTAATTCCTGAGATGCCGCAGTGCGATGGCAACGGTAAACAAATGCCATTGCCACTGGCTCGCATTATGACACCGACAGAAACGTGGAGCAAGGCGACGTTATGAGGACTCTTTCCGTTTACATGTGACCCAACTAGGCGGCACGCTTGGATTGGCGATAATCAGATCACCGTTGCCATCCCTTTTCAGGGCCTGAAATTTCGCAGTGGCGTCCTGGCGCACCGCTGAGGCGGCCTTCCTGAAGTAGACCCAGAAACGAACTCGCCGACGGCGAGAGCGACGGCGGCCTAATGCTCCGAGCAAAGGTCTCTGTCACCGTCGTTACCGTGGAAAGCGGCCGCTCGAGCAGGCGGTGGATCTGACACTACGATCGACTCGCCCAGGGGTCGATCAGAGGTCTAGACTTTAAAGGCGGACGGTTACTCTGAAAGCGACGACGATACATAAGCAGCCACACGACGTCGACGTTACTTTCGTTGAATGCGAGACTTGTTTTATCCGCATCATTCATCGTAGTATATACCCAGAACAGAGTTCAGATAAGTTATCGTTTAATTTGTCAGATCGTTATCCTTTCCTTCCCATCACTCTGAACCCCGTGGCTGGATGTACGGGTCAAATGGGGCCAACCCGAGGCCCAGTACTTTTAGCTCGACCCGAGCACGGCCCGACACTGCGGCCAAACTCGTGCTTGGGCCTGGCCGCAAGTCTGCTGGGCTGGCCCGAGGACCGGGCCCGTTTAGCCCGGTCGGCCCGGCCCATCTGGTCCGTTTATTATTTTATTAAAATTTAACATTAAAATATATGTAATTTGACTTATTTATATTTTTTATATTATATAATTAATTTTTTAGTAATATCTAAAAAAATAAAATTTATTTTTTTCACGTGCTTCGCCTTGGGTCGGCCTGGCTTATGTAAAATCATCTGAGCCGTGCCTGGGCTTGAATGGTCGGCCCGCGGGCTGGCACGGCTCAGCCCGATGAACTAAGCGAGCTGTGCCGGCCGTCCGAGCCCGGCCGGGCCCGTTGGCCAGGTATAGCTGGATGTTCCTGGTCTGACCACTAGGCGTTGGCACTGCAGGTTCTTTGGCACATTGTGGTGTAGTTCTCTTCTCACCTTCGGCCTTCGCCGTGTCTCCTCCGGTCCTCCCTGTCTTCGCCGGCGCACTACACTTCTTCCTCTCACCTTCGGCGCGCCTCCTCCCTGTCGTGCGTGTTGTTCGCCATCTCCTCCGCCGCAACGCTGCGCCTCCTGTCGACGCGCCATGAGCAACTTACAGAACCTCTCGTCGACGCCGTCTCTTCTGCTCCTCGCTCTCGTCCCCGGCGCCGCACCCTGCTCTACGCGCGCCACACTAGCTTAAAAGAATTCCTTCGAGAGGTTCGAGTTTTGTGCAAGCTGGCTAGTACAAAATTACCGGAAGGAAGCAGGAGAGCGCATGGCGCGGCGGTTGGGGTGGAGCAGGTGGAAGCTCCACATGTGTCCGGCGCTTCCCGTTTTGGTTAGGATAATCCATGCATGCCGTTCTTTCACCAGTTGTTTATTGTCGATGCGCACTACGCGAAAGGTGACACACCGACAGAAACGCATGGGGTGATAATCTACTATACAAAAGAGCAAAGTTGCCTGAGTTTACATGTGAGCTAACTGGGTACTATACTACGTAGTCTTAAGAAACCTTAACATTTCGCACCGCCACCTCACGGATTCCCCCTTTCTCAGAACAGAGAAGAAACAACTACAGTACTACATCTCTTTTCCACTGATGCTTCATACGAGTCAATATTAGTACTTTTGAAACAACATGTACATTTATAACCTGGTGAGATTGTATTGAAATGATCAAGCGATTCGAAGTTCTTGGTTGCCACATGCTGAGTTTTCTCTTAAGGTGAAAATCAGTGACTCTTAAATTCATCGTCAAGATTCTTTAGCTTTCTAACTTCAGAACTTGTTAACTAAAGAAGTTCAAAGATGAACCCCAAATCATCACCACTTTTCACCGCTATGTTTCTGCCTTTCTGCCAGTTGAGGAAAGAAAGTAGGAAAGGAATGGTCTCACGGCCCACTAAAACGAACCAGATTCAAGTGCTGCCGCCAGAATACAGCAGGCAAGGCGCTCCAGAATTCAGCACATCATAATTAAACCATTCCCACATGAGTTATCTGGAATGGTTAAATGTTTTTAAAATTAATAGTCTATCAACAGCAGCATGAACCAGCATCAAAAGGGACACCTCCCAATAACCTGGAAATCATAGATTAAGTAGTCACTACGTACAGCATGATGGAGGAGAGCAAATGTGGCTTATTTCTACGTACTGGGGCGAAATAATAACCCACTATACCCCCGTTTCCTATCGGAATGTATTCTACTAGTTTGGTACTATAGCATCTACTGCTAATGCTTCTTTCCCGGGCCTCAAGGAATCAAATACGACTAGAATAGGAAAATGCTTCCCGGGCCTCAATGAGTCAGATACTCCTACGATGAAAATCTTGGTTGGCATGCATGGTACGACGGCGGCAGTGGAAACGGGTCGTGTGTTAATTAGGCTGTTAGCCGGGATTATCTTATCCGTCTTACAAATTGTGTTAATGCCGCACGAAATCTCGCCGGGCCGGGGGCAGGGTTGCTTTCCTTTTTTTTTCTCGTTCAGACGGACCTGCGGAAGGACGAAAGATACCTTATTTTCTAGGGACGGACGGACGAAACTCTTATGTGTAATAATTGAATTTCGAATGAATATACATACTACTATATGGTAAGGACATGTTGCATTTGGAAGCCCTCTCGTGTCACTTGCTATACATATGTCCACGTCCCATATTTGTCGACGAGAGGAGAAGGAAACCAAAATTTTCCTTGTTATTCGTATCCATTTTTTGTCTCCTACTTCCGTGCTATATAAACTCAACGATGGATGGAAATGAGCAGCTCAACCACATCTGCCTCCCCAGACCTCAGCTGCAAGGATCCATCCAACATGAGGAGTCCGTGCTTCTGCGCTGGCCTAGTCATATTCTTGATCGTTCTGCTCTTTGCCTCGCATGCTCACTGTAAGCCGATCGATCTCACTTTCGTCGTTACGTCGTGTTTCGCACTACGCTAATCCATGTGTGTTTATTAATTATGCGTGCTAATATAATGATAAACGTAAAAATATTATATTGCAAGTCGTCCTCAACAACTATTCGAGGCTGGAAACGCAAGGAGCTACTACTACCCAGATAACACGACCGACGACACAACTATGGCAGCAGCTGGCTCCATGATACATGAGCGCAAGATTGATGTGGTATTTTGTATCGAGAGGATATGCAGACACGTTGGCCCTTGCTACTGTTGCATGACTCAAAAGCCGGAGGCGCTATGTTATTCGTCGAGGGATGAGTGCAAGAGTGTCTGCGAACACTGCGATCCCCACTGCCCGCCACAGGCGCCATCTCTCTCATCAACTGGGGAAGATCGATGTTGCATTGATCAATGATTTTAACTTTATTATTAGTATAATATGAGAAATCATGCGTGTATCTAGCTTAAAGTCGTCACCACCGATCCGAATAATGTAATGAAGCGTGAGGTTACCGAGTTTATATAATTAAAGCATTGTCGGTCTTTCTGTTGCTGGATGACATGTACGGAGTATTTTCTTTCACTCTATCGTTTCCAAAAAATGTGATAAATATCATATGTTTACCATAACTTTGTTTATCATTAAATATATTTCAAACACAATTTATATGTGTAAACATCTGAATTAGTTTTTGAATAAGACAACTGGGCATCACTTTATGTTGCTGTATCTTTTGTTTTCTAACTTTTGAACTTGTTAACGAAAGAAGTTTAAAGATGGACCCAATCCTCATCACTTTTCACCGCTACGTTTCTGCCTTTCTTCCAGTTGAGGAAAGAAAGGAATGGTCTCACGGCCCACTAATACGAACCAGATTCAAGTGCTGCCGCCAGAATTCAGCAGGCAAGGCGCGCCAGAATTCAGCACATCATAAAACCATTCCTACATGAGTTATCTGGAATTCAATGTTTTTTAAATTGATAGTCATCAACAACAGCATGAACCAGCATTCCACACGAGCGGCCAGCTTCTCTCCACCGGCTTATGCTACTGTGTATGTATTGTAGATACAGTAAAAATACTGTTTATAAAAGCTATTTTTACCAAGCCGAACAAGCCATAGTTTGGAGGCTTTTTTCTCGGCTTTTACACTGTAGCAACATTGTATCTACAGTGTGCTGCAGTGTAAAAGCCCAGCCAAACGGGTACTTAATCATGCCCATGTTTAGTAGGAGCAGCAGTGTAATCTGTCAAATTGGTTGTTTTCATCTCGATTTGAGCTAAAACGACTTAGTTTTTGAGGACGGAGGTAGTACAATGTAGTAGCTCTACATAACTAATGCTGATGGATAGTGGGATCCATTACTATTGTCGAAGCAGATGAAATCAGGGTTCACAGAACTGACCAAACCCGTCTGGTTTTCGCGAAAACCGGTCATACCATCCGGTCCGGTTTGGTCGGTAGACCGGTGTTCGAATTTAATTTTTTTTGAAATTTGAAAATTTGACGGATTTTGAAATAAAAAAATATGATAAAAAAACTAGATCCGAAGCACAACAATTTGGTTGAATCACTTTTCAAAAATAGTGTCGTTTACATGTCGAAAATAATCGTCAAAATTAGAAGGCAAAAATAGAAAAGTGCACCTAATCCACCCCGAGCACCCCGGCGCCTCAAACACACTCCCATGAACCCTGTTCGCGCATTTGTCACCGTCGTCCGCCGCTCCTCCACGCCGTCCGGTCGCGCGAGTGCCGAAACCGCTCGGCAGAGGCGGCTAGCCAGCCATGTCGCCGAGGAAGCCGAAGCCGGGCGATATTACCGGCTAGCCGAGCGGTAGGACCGGCTAGCCGGGAGCCGTTTTTTTCGCGGCCGCCGGAGAGCTGCGCCAGCGGCTAGCCGGCCGATTTGCACGGCTAACCGCTCGGTTTAGCTGGCTTACCGGTAGATCCGTGCGGTTTTCGTCCGAGGAGATGATTTTCTGCTTTCTTTCGATTTTTGTCAAATATTAGTAGATTTTTTTTGTAACTTTCGAATATAGATGGTTATTATTTGAGGCATTGTTCAATGTAGGAATGGCGGATTAACTGGATTCGATTTGAGAACACGGGGAGAATGTGTACCCCGGGTTCCGTTGCAAGTATTGCAAGAGCGTGAAGAGAGGGGGTGGTGCCACGAGATTTAAGCAACATTTGGCACATCGAGGCAGCAATGTGGTAGGTTGTGCTCACGTTCCTGTCGAGGTGCGAGACTATTTTTATCTGGAGCTTGATAGGAACACGGAGCGGAGGAAGGAGTGAGCTAGACAGGCTCTGAGACAGCAAGATGTTGCAGCTCATGGCAATGTGAATGTGGAGTATGATGAGGACCTACAACCTGTCATGCGGCTATCTAGAGAGGAGGAGGAATTCCGATAGCGACAGCGTATGTATAGTGGTCAGTTCGAGCAATGTGTTGGTGGTTCGTCGGATGCAGGTGGTTCCTCAGGTGCAGGTGGTTCCTCTCATGGTGCATATGGTTCGTTTCAAGGTGCATGTGCTTCCTCTCAAGGTGGTGGTGAAGGATTATTTGGCATGATGAGAAGATAAATGTCATAGAAGTCAAGTTCTAGAGAATGGGTTCAAACCAGGATAGATACTGGTCCATAGACGACAAAGAGCAAGGTAGCTAAGTCAGCAATTGGAAAGACGTGGTCCAAATTCTTTCACATAGAAGCCATCGCTGGTAGGAAGGCGAATAATCCGTACTTCATCAACGCAATCAAAGAGACACAGAGATGGGGTACGCAACTTTCATTTTTTTTTATTATGTTCACAGTATGTTTGCACATATTTAAGTCACGATTCATTATGTTTGCAGGTGAGGGCGTTCCTATCCCAACTGGCAGGGAAATAGATGGAACATACCTTGATCAAAACGAAGAAGATATTCAGAAGAAATTCGAGAAATTTAAGGTAGAGTGGCCGACGCATGGTGTAACTATCATGTGCGACTCTTGGACTAGATTTACAGAGATGAGCTTGATAAATTTTATAATCTACTCTAATGGTGTCATGTTTTTCCACAAGTTTTCTGATGTTACAAAAAACAGCCAGTCAGCAGAGTTCATATTCAAGGTGCGTTCATATGTTACTTCTATTGATCATTCAATGAATTTGCACCACTGTCATATTGATTTATGTCATGTTCATTTACAGGAAATGAACAAAGTGTGCATTGATATTGATCCAGAGCATATTGTCCAGATTATTACAGATAATGGTTCTAACTACAAGAAAACATGCAAGCACCTACGGAACAAGTACAATCATATTGTCTGGCAAGCGTGTGTGGCACATACAACCAACTTGATGCTAAAGACTATTGATGAGTTTGCAGAACACAAAGCCGTAATACAATCTGCTCGCAGAGTTTCTCGTTGGTTGTACAATCATAATCAGCTACACTCTATGATGACGAATGCTATTGGTGGTGAGTTGGTGAGATGGAATGCAACTCGTTTTGGCATCAACTATATGTTTCTTGAGAGTATGCATCGTCGGAGAGATAATTTCATGGCATGGATAAATTCTCAAAGTTTCTTAGAAAGTCGATGGTCTAACACTGATAAGGGAAGATATACACACTCATGCCTAGCTAGCATGTCATGGTAGGACACAGTGAAATATGTGGTGGATGTCGTGCAACCATTGTATGCATTCCTTCGATTTTCTGATCAAGATAAGATGCCCAACTTAAGTGAAGTTCTTATGAGATACTATATATTAAAAAATGAGTATGAAGCTCTTTTCTACAATGATGATGGAGAGTACGAGAGGTACATAGAGGTTATTAATCGTTGGATGCATGATATTTGTAATGACACATTTGTCACTGCAGGTAAAATTGTTTTTTACCAACATAACCACTAATGCATTTCATTAAGGATTATTACGTATTTAATTATTGCTATATTACGTGCAGCTGGAACGTTGCACCGACGGGCGCATTATTCGTATGGGTTCAGTTCAAATACGTTGCATGATTTTTGTGACATATTTTCGCGTATAGCACCCACCATTACGTGTGTTCAGGCGTTGCAGGAGGCGGAAATTTGGAGAAGAAAACAAGGTGCATTCGCAACTGAGTTGGCGAGCAGGATGGCTGTGGATACAAAAACTTCACCTGCTCAATGGTGGCACATGTTTGGTGGAGACACACTAAATCTTCAAAAGATTGCTGTGCGCCTAGTGTCGCAGTGCGCTTCATCTAGCGGATGCGAGCGTAATTGGAGTACATTCGCATTGATCCACACGAAAGTGCGTAACAGACTCTCTCATGCTAAATTGCATAAATTAGTGTATGTCAACTATAATCTCAGAATACGGATAAGGGATGCTCGATTCACATGTAAACCACCAGAAGCTGATCCCTTTAATCGTCTCATAGACCTATTATTGTATGATTCTTCTAATCCAATGAGAGATTGGATGAACATGGAAGATCAAATGCGGATCCTCTTCTTGATGAAGAGGACCTGACACTCCTCTGCCATCGCGTCTAGTGAGCACTGATGAAGCTAGTAGACAGTTGCTACGGTTGTCTCGTGCTGCAGCGATGTCTGAATGGACAGAAAAAAATATGGGTGACACTCACATAGGAAAGAGGAAGCACCAGCGTCAAAGAAAAAAGACAGATGTAAAAAAAAGGAGCACAAGCAAAGGCAAAGGTAAAGGTAAAGAAAAAGAGAAAGGTACGGAAGTCGCCAGCGACGACTCCACAGATTCTGGAGACAGCAGACGAAGCCCACCTTACCAGGAGTCCAATGACAGCAGCTCTCGGACATATTTTGGAGATGCACCAGGCGATGCGGACGTGGTTTCTGACTCTCAGCCACCATCAACTACGTATCATTTCACAAGTAACGATATCTTCGCATCATATGAGCAATTTTAACTCTTTTCTCTTACACTTAACTTCTTTTACAGGTGAGATACACTTTACCCATACTACACAAGATCAAGACAATGAGGCTCCACAGTCACAGAGAACCACAATGGAGGGTACGCAGTATCAATATGGTGCTTATTACTCGGGGACAGACAGTGATACTCTGTACAACCAAAGTCTTGAGTACTACAATTATCCTTTGGGTGATGGAAGCTCACAACCAACGACCATATGGGTGTATCAATGGCAAAATCCCAAATTTTATTACATGTTGCGCTCACAATGAGAGACAACTTCCGCTTGAACGGGTCAAACTTAGAATGAATTCAAAGCGGAGTTGCTCGTCACTAAAGAAATTCAAATAATGTCAAGTGATAAGTGTGACAGGGTTTATTTTGATTGGAATACAATTCTAATGTGAAGTGTCAACTTTATGTATGAAATATAGATTGCATTGGTATGGATATATTGTCAAATTGTGTGTTTATTATCTTTTGATAAAGTATATATTTTGTAAATGTATTGCAAGAATTTAGAAAAAGTCATTCCAAAATTTTTTGGATTTTTTTTCTATTTTTTCCTTATTTTACAACATTTTTTTTGTTTTTTATTTTGTTGACCGGTTTTTCGCCGAAACCGACCGGTTTTCAGCCAAACCGACCGGTTTACTGGTAATATCGGCCGGTTTACTGGTTTGTAAACCGGTGGACGCCGAAATTTTAAATTTTGAATTTTAACTGGTTTTGAGACCAGTTTTTTTAGTTTTCTCAAAAACCGAAATATCGGCCTGACCAGTTTTTTCATCAAACGGTTTGGTTAACGTGGATGAAATACACTGTGATGCCTTAAATGGAAGGTCGTGAGCTTCCAATCCAAGGTTAGCAGTAAATGACCCACTACTCCTTGTCACTGACTCCCAATCCAAACTGAGCAGGAAATGCCCCACTACTACTACTTGTAACTTGACTCCCAGGATGGTAAAAAGATCAATCACTCACACAGCCATATCTTTTATCAGTTATCACGCGACAAGCACTCAGGAGGCCATACTCTACCTCTACCATCCTCTTCCACCTATCTACGTTATTCTTTCTTTGTTACTCTCGTAATGACGTTCCGAAAGAAATCAAGGTTACCAGGTCACAGCTCTGATTCTTCTTCCCTTATAGAACCTTCCCGAAAGAAATCAGTAGAAGTGGGTCCGCCCCTACAACTCATCAAA
The DNA here is from genome assembly GCA_001602275.1 of Zoysia japonica. Lineage (NCBI taxonomy): Eukaryota > Viridiplantae > Streptophyta > Magnoliopsida > Poales > Poaceae > Zoysia > Zoysia japonica. The sequence goes on along the minus strand of BCLF01000029.1, from coordinate 2,057,213 downwards.
TCTGCCTTCTTTTCTGTTCTGCGCTGTACATATTCTCAAGTTATGAGAAAGAACGGATTTGAATGAAATTTTTCATTAAAAAAATAAATCGTCAACAAACCTTAGCTATTCGTTGGATCCTTGGAGCAGCTTTCAAACGACGTATAAGCTACAGGATAAGCTTAGAGAAATGTTCATTTGCTGAGATACTGGATGCTTACCGAAAGAGGGGAATTTCACGTAAGAGAAGGGAGAATCTTCATGGACTGGCTTCCACCAATCGGAGTTTCTAGGAGTAGCACCACATCAATTAACCGGCTGCTTCCACGAGGCGGTTAATTGATCATTATTTGCTTTATTATTAACAGTATTTTAAACCTGATCAATAATTTTAATTATTAGATAATTTTTTAAATAAAATGAATTATTAAAGTTAATATTAAAAATTAAAAATGTTAATAATTTAAAATCAAAGAAAGTAGAATAAAATGAGTATTGATTAATAGTGCTGCAAAAAGCATGTTGAGTTTGAATTTTACAAAGACGATGCAACAACGATAAGCCCCGCTGCATGATTCATTAGACGCACCTCAGCTAGTACTAGATTCGGTTTTAAAATATTGACACTGTTGATTTCTATTATTAACTTTGATTATTCGTTTTATTTTAAATTTTTGTTCAAATGTGTAAAATCTTATTATTATTTGATTTATCATTAGTGAAATTTAAATTACGACTAATAATTTTAAATATTAAACAATATTTTAAATGAGATAATTAATCAAAATTAATATTAAAAATCAACATATCAATAACTTCAAATCTGAGAGAGTAACTACGTACCCTTTCTTTTTTTTTTATTTCTTCTCCATTTACTCCCACTACTCCACACGAGCGGTCATCTGCTCACCTCCCATCTCGCGGACTCAAATCCTCTCCCAGAGAGGGGAAACCGAAGACACTCGCTGTATCAGCGCTGCAGTAGAATTGATGAATGGTAATTACTGGGTGAACAGTGAAAGTTTTCATGTAGGGAGGCGATACTGTTCATGACAATAGTTACTGTAGCAGACACGCTACAGTACTTCTCTGCGGTAGTGCAGAGAATTGGGACCCCATCTTGCAGAAACCTGTTGACCCTGCGACGGTTGCCTCTGCCTGATTACCTACGCTGCTCGCCGCCGCAGGCATTCACCCCTGCGACTACCTCCGTGAAGTTTTGAGCAACGATTTTTATAGATTCAATTAAATTTAAAAACTTAATTTTTATATTTTTAAAATCATAAAAAAATTTATAATATATATAATTTATCTTATTAAAACTAATTAAATTTATTAAAATTATTAGTCAAAGTTGTAGTCAATAAAATTTAAAAATAAATTTCTATTTAGATGGAAAGAATACTACTTTGGCCGGGAGGCCGTGAGGGAGTTCCATAAAAGTGGCCGTGTGTGGTGGATGCGAAGAGAGGGGAGGACAAGGCACCGCGCGCGGGCGGCCGAGGATCCGGCTGCCGCGGCTCCCTCTCAAGCAATCTCCTCCCTCTCTCTCAGCCTCTCAGGCAATCTCCTCTCTCAGCTGCAAGGATCATCCGTCCAACATGAGGATCAGTACAAGCTGCTGCGCTGGCCTAGTCATATTCTTGATCGTTCTGCTCTCTGCGTCGCATGCTCACTGTAAGTCGATCGATCTCACTTTCGTCGTCGTTATGTCCTGTTTCGCACTATGCTAATGCATGTGTGTTTATTATGCGTGCTAATATAATGACGAATGTAAAAATATTGCAGGTCGTCCTCAGCAACTATTTGCGGCTGAAAACGAAACGAGCTACTCCTACTACCCAGATAACACGACCAGCGCAACTCGTCGAGGCATGAGTGCAAGAGTGTCTGCGGACACTGCGATCCCCACTGCCCGCCACAGGCGCCATCTCCCTGATCAACTGTGGAATTAAGATCGATTGTTGCATTGATCAATGATTTTAACTTACTTATTAGTATTATATACAAGAGAGATCATGCGTGTATCTACTAGCTTAAAGCCGTCACCACCGATCGGAATAATATAATGAAGCATGAGGTTACCGAGTTTATAATTAAAGCATTGTCGCGGTCTCTCTTGCTGGATGACTACTGGAGAATTCGTTCTCCAGCATGTACGGAGGATTTTCTTTTGCAAAATTTTTGTTTCCACACTCATGCTCGGAAGATCAGAGCAGCGAGTCGGGGGAAGGAAAAAAAAACAAGCAGCCACGACACTCGTTCTCTAGCATGTACGGAGTATTTTTCTTTCACTCTGTCGTTTCTACAAAAAGTGATAAATATCATACTCTCTCTGTTCCAAAATATAAGTATATATAAGTTTAGTCAAAATCAAACTTTATAACTTTGACCATTAATAATATATAATTAGCAATGTTTTATCATATAAAAATTATATTTTTTAATTCATCATTGAATAAACTTTCATAAAAATATTTTTTTATATTAAAAATTATATAGTTTTTTTAGATATTATTGATTAAAGTTAAAAGATTTTGACCTTATTCAAATTTAAAAATTCTTATATTTTAGAACGGATGTAGTATGTTTACTGTAACTTTGTTTATCATTAAATATATTTCAAACATAATTTATAGTTGTAAACATCTGAACTAATTTTTGAATAAGACAATTAGGCACCACTTCGTGTTGTTGTATCTTTTGCTTCTAACTTCAGAACGTGTTAACGAAAGAAGTTCAAAGATGGACCCAATTCTCATCACTTCTTCACCGCTATGTTTCTGCCTTTCTTCCAGTTGAGAAGAAAGTAAGGAATGGTCTCACGGCCCACTTAATACGAACCAGATTCAAGTGCTGCCGCCAGAATTCAGCAGCCAAGGCGCGCGCGCTAGAGAAATTTCGGCTGACTCAATTAAAAGGCCCGTTCGTGGCAGGCCCATCTATTTTCCCGCCCCATCCACTCAGAGCTCCAAGCCCACCGCATAAAAAGTCCACCTCACCCTCGGCTAGGGTTTTCTTGCCGCCAGCTTAGTCCCCTCGCGCCTCCACCTCGTCCTGCCCTTCCCCCGGCGGCGCGGCCATCTCCAAAGTCCAACCATGGCGGACTCCAAGGCCTCCACGGCGGTCACCCTCCGCACCCGCAAGTTCATGACCAACCGCCTCCTCGCCCGCAAGCAATTCGTACGCACCATCCCTCGCCTTCGAAATCCTCTTACACCTCCTGTCACTGAATCTCACCTCGCTCTTGCCTGCAGGTGCTCGAGGTGATCCACCCCGGCCGTGCCAACGTCTCCAAGGTGAGATCTAGGTCTCCGGTCCCGTGCCAGGTGCTGTTGGGTGGCGTGGGCATGTGTTCTGGATCTCAGGGATTGCGCTGTTATCTCTGTTTGTAGGCGGAGCTGAAGGAGAGGCTCGCCAAGTTGTACGAGGTGAAGGACCCCAACTGCATATTCGTATTTAAGTTCCGCACCCACTTCGGAGGAGGCAAGTCTACCGGCTTCGGCCTCATCTATGACAACCTCGAGGCAGCCAAGAAGTTCGAGCCCAAGTACCGCCTCATCAGGGTACGTTGCGATCTAGTATATGCTGTTCCTGCATTGAGCTTGGTGTATGTAGCTGTGTTGTAGTATGCTTCAGTGCTTGCTTATTTGATTTGAAACTGAATAGTTATTCCAAGTGAATGTGTAGCACCATTTTGTATCGTATGTACAAGATTATTAGTCTATGTATTTGTACCTGATTATTTATCCTGCATAAACCCTGCTATGTGATGCTGACTTGTTTTGATGGAAGCATCAGAAAGATACATAGTATTAAAAACAGATTTTTATGGGTACTAGTGTATTCTATATTTCAGTAAAATTATAAGACGCTTTCATGCAGCATGCAGCTTGCTTTATAAGCATATTGATTGCTAATTTTTGTAGTGGTATTCTGCTGTGATTACGAATGTTGTTTTAGAAATTGCACATGATGTTGCCTGTTCGCTGAATCTGTGTAGTTTTTCACTGTAACTTCCACGTTGCTTACCCGCACCCAGCCTTGAGCGTGAAATAGATGTTATAACATTACCTAATTAGTTATGGTAATATTTGCATCCACTGTGCCCTAATTACCGCCTACGAGTATGTTATTGTTCTCATAGGACACTTTTTCTTACCAGCCTTTGTCCATTGCTCATTTTTGGTATTAGATCGTTATATGATTAAATGACATTCAAGGTTACACAAGTCTGCTTCTTAAGAAAAAGGTTATGCAAGTTTCTTCAGTTGGTTGATTGATATTGCTTTGAACTTTATTTGCTGCACTGTATATATTTGCCATTTATCCCTGTGATTAATTTTTTCTGTTCCTTTTTTCCAGAATGGTCTTGCTACTAAGGTTGAGAAGTCCCGCAAGCAAATGAAAGAGCGGAAGAACAGGTCCAAGAAGATTCGTGGTGTCAAGAAGGTGAGCTACTGTGACAATGCTTCTGGCCTGCTGTTCCGTTGTGTACCATGGATGCCATCGCTTCTGGTTGCTGATGTTATTTGTGGTTTTGTTATCTTTTTACAGACCAAGGCTGCTGATGCTGGGAAGAAGAAGTGAACGCTCATTTATATTTGTGTTACTGTTCAGGGCTCTGGGTGGGCTAGTGGCAATGTCATAATATGCTTGTGTTAGGTTTTGTTCTCCCCTGCACTGAAGTGAAGTTTTGTTATTCCTATATGTGAACCTAGCCAGATTGGCTATGGTATGTTATGAGAAGGCTATTTAACTTGCAAGCCAACTTATTTTCTGTGCTCGTGATTACTCATCCCAATTATTCCTATCCCCTCACTTGTCATCTTGACCACGTTCTACATTCAGTTTTCTGCTCTGACATGGCTAATCTTTCTGCTGAGATGTTACCTGGTGTTCATGTCAGTCTTTACTAGGCAATCATGCTAATCTTACTGCTGAGTCATTTTTTTTTTTTTTTGACATTGAGCTACCATGCTGAGTCATGGTTTGGATGCCACTATTTAGGTTATCAGCTCAGAATCAGTTGCTACCACTTTGAATGTTTGATTGTAATACTCAACTGGTTGATCCAAGGTCTAACTGTTTTGTATAATTATCTTAGATGAGTCCATATTTCAAAGAAAAAACTGATTCCTTTGCACAACAGAGCAGCTGCTGGAGCCGTTTTCATTTCGTGGAGAAACATTTTAATCTGGTACAGTTACGATCACCGTCAGTGCATGGTACAGTAGCTGCCTGTATACATTTATCGCTTGGCAAACTGTATGGTGTATCGGCGCTACGGTTCACCACGAGTCAGGGACGTTATCAGTTCCTGTTCCTGACGGCGCTCTTCACCATGTTCCCCGGGAGGGAGGACGACGGCGTGACGGCCTTGCGTATCTTGAAGATGTTCCACGCCGTCCCCACGGCGTGGCCGGCCGTCGCGAAGGCGTCGCCGGTTGCCTCCCCCGCGCTCTCTCCATACCTAGGAAAGTAGCCGTGTCACAAAGGCATGAAGCTTGATCTTAAGCCCAAATTTACATTACGGGAGTCTGACTGTTCTTACTTCCTAGACACTGCACCGGCGACGACATTGGAAGTAGCAGCGAGTGATCTCTTCTCCGCAGCCTCGACAGCATCCATAACTTTATCTACCACAGCACACCAACACAACCATGAGAAAGGTTCGAACATTTCCAATCCCTCCTGTACTGAAATCTAAGAAGCAGAGCAGAGCACTCACTGATGGCGTCCAGAGAGGCCAGGATGACCTCGCCGGGGACGGTGGCGAGGAAAGCTCTGCCTTGTTTGGAGCGGAGCAGCGGCGCGGCCATCGACCCGGTCACCGATATGACAGTGTCGAGCAACGACTGGCTCATCTTCTCGGTCATCTCGGAGAGCTTCCTCACCCTGAAGAGCAGGCAACAGAGACCCCAGCATAGAGGAGTATTAGTTAATCGCAGTGTTCTTGCCGAGGCGGGCGAGGAAAGTAACAGCTGATTCCCTTCACCTCTTGAGGCTCTTGTTGACTGCTCCACGGCTCGTAGTCGTACTGCTCGGCGCCTGGTTCCTCCGGTCGGCTCCAGCGCTGCCTCCGGCAGACTGAGAACGAAACAGTTCGGCTCCCCTTTGAACCTGCAAGAAACAGAGGCACGAGCCATCAGCAATGATGCCCGCTTGGTTTCCACTAGAATCGTCCGAACGAACGGGTGACGTGACACGGCGAGCAGTGCACCTGGCTGGCATAGGCCTCGCTGCACATGAAGATGCCCTTGACGAGCTGGCCGGTGCCCGCGGCGATCGCCTTCGCGAGCACGCCGTTGTACCCTTCGACCCTCGGCGCGTAGTCGTTCCAGTACGCGTCCGCCGCCGCCGCAGCCGCCGGCGGCTGCGGCCTTGACGTCCAGGGCCGCCAGAACCCGCCGGTCGCCGCCGGGGCGGAGAAGCATGCGTTGGCGCGGAGGACGTCGTCGAGCGACGCGAGCGCGGCGGCGTCGGCCGTCGCGGCGAAGGAGACGCCGTAGTTGAGGAACGCGCCGTCCCGGTCCGGCAGCGTGAAGAGGTAGTGCAGCCGGTCGAGCTTGACCACGGGCTCGTCGCGCGCCAGCGGCCACCCCAGGTCCCTGCCGACGCGCACCACGGTCGCCACGGCCACGTCGTCCTTGGTGATCCGGACGACCGACAGGTCCCCGCGCGCGAGCTCCACGGGGCCGTCGGAGCCGGCCACGAGGTGCGCCGACGCGCCGGGCACGCGGATCAGCGTCTCCTCCCGGATGCCCCGCGGCCTTGCCGACATCGTGCCGCAGCAGGCCATGCTGATAACTAAGCGCGAGTGGTGCAGTGGTAAGGAGGGAAACTGCTGAAACCTGGCAGCTGAGGCTGCGATCAGCTGAACTGCTAAATATAGGCAGACTTGCAGTGTGGAAGACGCTAGTGTCAGAAACATATCAGACAGACGGGAAATTCGTTTCAGGGAATACAGTTCCTTTGCGGCGAGTGCCTTTATTCCATCCTTCACGGCTAATACATTCGCGCACATCCTTGTAGGATGGTAATGGATCGAATAAAACAGCCGTTCAAAACAGTCGGCTACTTTATATACAAATGTTTGTGTTCAGGAGCATGAAGCTATGAAAAGGCAGTTATAAAGTTTTCACAGGCATGGACAGCAAAACAGAACGAGGCAGCAATTTTCACCAATGCCACTGAACTGAGATGAACAGGGGCGGAGCTAGGAATTTAGATTGAGGGGGCCAAATAGTATTGTAGTTGTATTGAGAGAGGCCAAATTAAAATTTTATGCTACATACATGGTGAAAATTTAGTTTTTTTTTATGTTGTTGCTCAACCAGGGGGGGGGGGGGGGGGGGCAGGGCCCTGCGCAGGAGAGCGGCGTGGCAGGCGCGCTCGGGTCATGAAACAGCTCCCTCGAGTCCATGACCGAGGGGAAGCTCCGCGAGCTACTCGCCTCCATCGGCGCCTCCTTGGCGTTCGCGGAGAGCATGGCCCTGAAGAGGCAGCCGCTGGGCGGCGGCGCGCCCGATCTCGACAGCGTCCCGCCAGGTCCCGTGCCCGCGGACAAGGTCAGGGCAGAGAGATCCGTATCCGTGAGGCCGAGCGGCGCGAGCAACGGGACAATGCGGGTACTGGGCGAGGCCGAAGCGGGTGCTGACGTGTCGGCTTTGGGCGCCGCTCCTTTTGTCGCGGACGAGGTTCTTCCGGTGCCGGACGACGCCGACGATGAGACTCTGCAGGCAACCAGCCGGCCGTCCAACGCCGCCCCGTACTGCTCCGGAACGAAGTACTTGTACATGGGCGGAGGCGCGATAGAGCGCGACGCCTACGACTTCATCTCTTCGACCTCGGGATGCACCCGCCGTACATCGTCCCCAACTCGCCGGCGCCGGACGACGGCGAGTCTCTTAAGCTGTGATCGTGTGAACAGTTCACCAATTTCCATCGACGGCTGCGCCGGACTCTGGTCCCCCTGGGCCATCGCCATTTCGGACCTCCGAAATTTTGGGGTGATGTCTTCGCTGGAGTTCAATCGCCACCATCACTCACCGCGTCATCTCTTCCCAGGGAGATCGCATTTTGTGAAGAACGCAGTTCAATGTTGCTATCGCTGTTAGGTCGGATGCTCGGGTGTGTAGATCAGTGACATGTAGCGCGGGATAAATCGAAAAAATTAGGATCAAAACTCGGTTCGTCACCAAGATTTTAGCTCACTGGGTGGAGTTTGGTTGTGTAGTGTGCAATCATGTGAATCTAACCGTAAGGTGGTGATGGTGATACAGCAAAACTATAAATCTCAAATCAGTCATTTTCTAATCCTTCTTGTTGACTTCGTTTTCCTTTTTTTTTTAAAAAAAGATAGATATCGCGAAGTAATTTTTATCAATCCATGTGACTTGTAACTATGAACCGCTTGCTCGCTCGCTTCCCCTGTTGCCGAGACGAGACCTCCCCCAAAACCGCCGTTGCAACAGTAGTCGAAGTTGATTTCATCGGCGACTACGCTAGGAAGCGACATGTGCGTCACTGGTGGCATTAGCCTCAGGTCAAATGAAAACGCTCGTTCGCGGATCGCGACGGTGGATCCCCGTCAAAATAGCTGCTTCCTACAACAGCAGCTGAAGGCGTGTTTAGTATTTAAAAGTATAAATAAATACTAAATTTTAAATTTAACCAAATTTTATAAAGAACGTAGCAAAAAGCAACAAAAAATTCAAATTAAAATAAAAAGTATGACACTTATTTTTTTATTGTTATGTTTTTTGTCTATTGCTAAATTTTGATGCTAATTTTTAAATTTTGATATATGTAAGTGTGGACAATAAAAATTTGATGCATATTTGAGTGACCCCTTTAAGATTTTCGTACAGTTCCGCCGCTGAGGCCTTGCTGTTGTTCTTTGCGACCTGCGAGAATCCGTGAGGCGTGGGCTGTGAAACCGGCAAGTCGAATGCAAGGGCAGCGCAGAAGGGGATATGGATCCTCGGCAGTCGACTGCCGTGGCCATCATTGCTATGCGTAGGCTCAGACGCGCGCGCGATCCACACGGCAGCGACCGACAGTCGACGGTGATCCCGATTCCGCAGAAGGAAGGTTACGAAGGAAATGCAACGGCGTCGTGCCGTCGTGGCTACGGAGGAGGACGAGTCTATCCCATCAGCTGCCGCGTTCGTGCCTACGTTGATGGGTTACGTTGCTGTCCGTCAGTGTCAGGTCACGGCGGTGAAAGCATTGCATTGGACCGATCAGTTTTCAAAAGTATCAAAAACCAAGAAAATCGAACAAAAACCGAATTTGTTCAATTTTTTTTTTGACAATCGCTCTGCTTTTGAGAAGTTGCAGGAGGGTCCGGATGCGTAGCAGGGCAACGTAGTTGCTGCTATGGCCTGCTGCCTTTCTTGCAAGTCAGTCGTCACCAGCCGGACAGCGCGCCGACGAGGTCGAGCGCGAGCCTAACGAGCCGGCTGGGCTGCCAGGGGCGACGGCGAAGTCGGCACGACGGTGATGGCAAAAGAGATCGACTGTGATGGCGGCGCAACAAGAACGGCGGGAGAAGGATCGTGAATTTCTGATGGCGGCAAGATGGGCCTCAAGCAGGGGCATTCATGAAGTTGGGCCTCAAGCTGGCTGGGCCATAGTTTTTTTTGGTACTAATTCGACTGAGCACGTGCTTTGACTTGTGTAGCCAGTGTTAGACTAAGATCTCTAAAATAACGAAAAAGGCCCACTTGCAGAGGCACGCGGAGCGGAGACCCACCAAACGTAGTACGGAGTACTGGTCTACGCCTTCTTTCCTCCACTTCGCACTTCGCAATTGCAGCCACTTCCTACTCCCTCTCCGCTCCGCCTCCCTCCCCAGCGTCTCCCACAGATAGACCATAACCCTACCAGCGAAGGGGGCGAGTAGGCCATGAAGGGGAAGAAGCCAGCCAAGGGTCTCAATATCTCCGTGCCAGCGCAGGAGACCCCCGTCGACAGGTTCCTGTGAGTCTCCCTGATCCCTTCTCAACTCCTTTTATTTCCTTTTTTTTTAAAAAAAATTCTCTGGATTTGTAATGTTCTGAGCTGCTAAGGTATATTCATGTGTACAAGTAGTTACCTTCGCTGTCTTACTTGATATTTCGGTGTCTGAAACGGTGCGAATGCCACTTGTGGTTCGAGATCATGTCTGATCTTGTTCATAGTTCGATATGGACCTTGAGTTCATTTTTTTACTTTTATTTTTGGAATATTACAAGAATCAATTTGTTGTCTTTAATCGAAGGGTTCTTTCAGGACGGCGAGTGGTACGTTCACGGATGGTGAATTGCGGCTCAATCAAAGTGGCTTGCGGCTGATCTCTGAGGAAAATGGAGATGACTGTGTGAGTGCTTAGATCCGAAAGGATTACTCCCATCATTTGTTGATCCTGCAAATGTGTTCTCGTGGAATGTACTTAAATATGTTGATATTATAGGTTTGCGCATAATTTAAGCACATGTACGGATTCAATGATGGACCTTTTCCTATGTTGGTTAAAAAAAATCTTCCATGGTTGATTAACTATATGGAATCCGTGCTATGGTGCACCCTCGTGGGGAACCTGTGTTTTTTTTAAAACAATCTTCCTTGGCTGATTGAATATATGGACCCGTGCTATGGTTGATAGAAAGATGTAGATCTTTCATGCATAGCGCTTAACATTCTATTTTTTTTAACTGTAATAGTAGACGGCCGCTACTGGTAGTCTGGTACATAGTTAGGTGGGAAAATGTACAGCGGAGAGAAGGAAACAAACAATCTATTTAATTTTGTGCTTTATTGGTTGCAGTTGGTTATTAGATGAATGTTGTTTGATGAATTTGACAAGTCATTCTAGTCAGGTCTTTCGATTATCTAAATGTAGGTCTGACTTAAAAGATTGGAAATGGAAAGATCCTTGTTTTGAAAAAATAGATGCCACTTCCAGAAGTGTTTCTTGGCAGTAACATCATTATGTTGCCAATGGTTGTCAATCCTAGTAGAATATCCGTTTTCCAGTTTTTGTAGCATGATATCTTATTTTCCAGATTGTATTTGCGTTTTCTATTCGGCTAGTGGTCATGTAGTTTCTGCACTTATATTTCTTCATTTTCACAGGAAGAAACAAAGCTGAAAGTCGAAGATGTGCAGTTGTCAATGGATGATCTTGAGATGGTTCAAGTCATTGGTAAAGGAAGTGGTGGTGTTGTCCAGTTAGTGAGGCACAAGTGGGTGGGAACATTGTATGCCTTGAAGGTATTTCCAGAAATTAAACTTATCTGGTTGGATGCACAGGCACAAAACGAACACTACATGGATGATCAGCTTATTTCTGTTTTCTTTTTAAATATATCTCTTGAAATGGATATCTATATGTTCAAAGCATTTGGTGTTGAAGAATTACTTAATGTTTACCATGCTATGAATGGGAGTACAGCAGGCATAATATGATCAATTCCCTTGAAAAATCAAGAATTATTCCTGCTGCTGGTCTTAATGTCATGTCACACATATGACTTTTCACTTGGATGATATTGACCTGTATTACCTTTTCCTTTGTAGGGTATTCAAATGAACATTCATGAGTCTGTTCGCAAACAAATAGTACAGGAGCTCAAAATAAATCAAGCCACACAGAGCCCACATATAGTTCTTTGTCATCAATCTTTTTACCACAATGGTGTAATTTATCTGGTTCTTGAGTACATGGATCGTGGATCTCTTGCAGACATCGTAAAGCAAGTGAAGACTATTCTGGAGCCATATCTTGCAGTACTTTGCAAGCAGGTATTAGCGAAAGTTGCTTTTTTTTTTTCTGCTTTGACTTCTTTTGTGTCCGGAAGAATCTCAAAACTCTGTGATTAGCATCTACTTTAAACTATATTCTCAACGTGCTATGTAGCTAACTTTAGATATTATTCTGATGATTCAGATACTGGAGGGTTTATTATATCTTCATCATGAAAGGCATGTGATTCACAGGGACATAAAGCCATCTAACTTGTTAGTCAACCGTAAAGGTGAAGTAAAGATTTCTGATTTTGGGGTAAGTGCAGTGCTAGCAAGTTCAATGGGCCAGCGAGATACATTTGTTGGAACCTACAACTATATGGCGGTATGTTGAGTTAAACATCTGCAGTGCCATGTAATTACTTTGTTCACTGAGGTTATTGGATCACTGGAATGCATAAAATTGTTCTGACAGTGCTTTACTTCCTTTTTCAGCCTGAGCGGATTAGTGGAAGTTCGTATGATTACAAGAGCGACATATGGAGTTTGGGCTTAGTAATACTTGAATGTGCGATCGGCCGGTTCCCCTATGTACCTCCAGAAGGAGAAGGTTGGTTAAGCTTTTATGAACTACTGGAGGCAATAGTTGATCAGCCACCACCTTCTGCACCTGCAGATCAGTTTTCTTCAGAATTCTGCTCATTTATCTCCTCATGGTAAATTAAACATTTTCTCTGAAATTACATAAAAATTATCTTATTTTACACCTGTATGCTTATTAACAGAATGTGAAACATTGTATTTGTCTATTTGATTTTGCTTGATTGAAAACAGCCCTTTGAGGATTTCCTTGATCCTCAAGTCTAGAGAACTTTGTCTGCTATAAGTATTGATTGAAAACAGTCCTTTGACGATTTATTTTACCCTCACAGCTAGGAACAGTTCTGTTTCTAATCATGTTTTTCAGTAGAATCACTGGATTGTAAGCTTTAGTTTGAGCTCGATTTGTTAATGGAAGGGACATAATGCTGTTACGGTATGCATAGAAATTTCAGATAATTACTAGCGGAATCCACTAAAGCCCATAATTTATCATGGGGTTTCTTTTATTAATCTTTCGTTACAGTCTTTCATTTTGGTCTGACATGCTGTGTAACTGCTGAAAAGAATACAGCTGTGCTTCTGCACAATTAAATGATAAATAATTAATATATTTCGACAATTGCTCTGTGGGTAGAACTCTTGTGATGTATAAGATGTTTCAAATACATATTCATTCTGGCGCTGTGGATCTTGAATTATCAAATAAGCTTAAGATTCTATGCTAGTTGGGAGACACTGCATTACTTTTAAGCTTGTTGGTTCTATCTTCCTATGTTAGTGTTCAGGCTAAAATCTTATAACCAGACAAAAATCATATCCTGACTTCTATAAATACTGATTTTGGTACCTCATCGACCCTGGAGACATCACTTTATGACTTCAGATAAAATTTGAAGTTTGAGCTTTGAGGTATCAGTAGGTTTTATGAATTAATGTTTCCAGTGGTATACTGAAATTTGCATTTTTGATATATTGATTTGCAGCATACAAAAGGATCCAGCAGAGAGGATGTCTGCTTCAGAGCTCTTGGTTAGCATTGCCCTTGACTTTGACTTATCAATTTAGAAATGAATTTTCTTGTTGCTCCATTTATTGGCAGAATTGACATTTATTTGCTGAATTGACATTTTTGTATTTGCAGAATCACCCTTTTGTGAAGAAGTTTGAGGGTAAGGATTTAGACCTGCGAACTCTGGTCGAGAACCTGGAGCCTCCCATGAACATATCAGAGTAGCCTGTCATCATGAGGCATTAGGCATTTGTCATGTTCTCAGGGTCGCTGTCATCGCCTCTTCCTCTTGATGTTGGCAGATATTGCCCGTGTGCTGCCACAACTCTCTGTACATGCGAATCTGTTCCTATTGGTTTGAATACAATGCTTCTTATGACTAAGTTGAACATGAGAATGTCGAAGGAATCGTGCTGCTGTTTTCATTTTTGTGATGGTCTTGTCATTCTAGCTTCGTGATTTTGAGTTACGCTTCACTTGTGTGTCTCTGTCAAAGGAGAATTGCAATATCACATAGTTTGCCAATGCGGCATTTTACTGCAGGGATTCTTTTTTTTTTACTTTAAACCACTGAGATTAGAAACTGTACTCCTCCTACGTAAGTTTATACGCTTGAATTTGTCAACAAAACAATTTGGAATCACGAAATCAGTACGGTTTCAGTTTTAAATTACACACATTCGATACCCCATTGTAATCTCCTGACAAGAAAGATTAATTCCCACTGGAACAACAAAGATCCAATTCACAAAATAAGCTGACTCCAACACACCGACACACACACCGAACCCAATGTACATCTCTCTTCCTCACAATGCAGCCAGGCTGAACCACCACCCGTGAACTTTCAATGGATGCATGACACATATACAAGTAAATTTCACGGAACTATGGGCGGCCGATCCCCTCGATCGCGGCTTGGGCGTGGCAGCAGGCATGAAGAGGAGCGTGTTCCTTCAGCAGGTCACCCGCGCGCGGCCGGTTTCTTGCATTTTTCTGGGCTTCTGGCGCTCGTCAGCTGTAGCTGCCGCGACCACGAACTTCTTTACTTCGCTAGTACTACAACGTACTATACGCAGAAGCCTGAACAATCATATCCCATGTTGAGATAATTAAATCTATCGCTCCATCTAAAGCCGAAATTAGCTGCAATCTTATACTACCTTCTCTCTTCTCTGCCGCAGCCGTGAGCATGACGCTGTGACGAGCTGTACAATCTGATTACACATATACTCGATCACTGTCTCTCGCTCAGCGGTCAACTTGACGTTTTACTAATTTTCCTTTGGACAGTACCTTTCTCATTATACGTCATGCAGGAATATGTAATTAGTTCGCGTAATTTCCTTGCTGGTCAACGAGATCTCTGCGAAGATACTCCTCCGTTTTTAAAATGTCGTCGCCGTTGACTTCAGATATCAACTTTGACTATTTATCTTATTAAAAAAATTTAATAAATATTATATTTTTTGTTGTAATTTAATTTATTATCAAAGTAGTTAAAATTATGAGTTATAATTTTAAATATTTAAATTAATTTTTTAAATAAAACAAATGATCAAAATTAATATTTAAAATCAATAATGATAACCATTAAAAAAAGGCGAAGTACACAGAACACGACTCGACGACACCCGCAAACAATTTTATAGGGAGTAGTATATCTGCTGCACTTTCAATATCCATTGGACCACGTGTATGTGCTGTAGTTTCTGTCTTTTAGTACAACCGCAAGCTAGTACTAGAGTCTAGATACTGACTGCGAAGGGTTACAGATGATCGGCTCCCTGGTTTAAGCCCGAGTGGACGTGCAGCTCGTGTTGACTAGCTGTCTCTACCAACTAAGTTTTTCGATAATGGAATAAAATTCCGGCCTTTTGCAATGAATTGCCTACGGCCAACCGTAACGTTATTACAAGAAGAGTATACCTATCAACCGAGTTGACACTCATCAGATTTAATGTAGAATATGTACTTTTGTGAACTTGGGCCTTAAAAAAGACTTGTAATTCTTCGAGGAATTGTGGAGTATGTAGTTTTATCGAATTGAGCCCTAATTAATTTTGTAGATCTGTGATAGTTGTATCTAAGAAAGTATAGTTCTGTGAAATTTACTCGTATATGTCTCATGCATCCATTGAAAGTTCATCGGATCACAGAGGGCATCACTCCTCTTTGTCGTCATCATCATCACTAGCTATCTATTAGCTATCTATTAGCTAGTAGATACCCATATTGAAAAGTGTCGTGCAATTCACACTTAGTAGTACATTAACTCCTGGTTCACCGTTGTAAACTCGTCGTAAGACGAAGCGGCCAGCAACTCTTGGAAGGAGTAGGCGGGCATCAGATCAGCCGCACCGAACACGTCATCGCCGTCGAAGAGGCCGCTGATGGACTCAGACAGCAGTCCGGAGTCATGCACGTCCTTGGCGGGCCACACGTTGCAGCTGCCTGAACTACTGCTAACGGCCGGAGTCGTTCCAGTCGACGACGTAGCGGTGAACAACGATTCCATGGCTGACGTCTCAGCGGACTGCTGCTCGATGAGGCCCATGAGCTCGGAGTACAGCTGCTCCGACTTGACCAGAAGCTCGTCATCGTTGTCCACGACGGCTGCGTCGAGATTGGCCAAGGAAGGAGTAGTTGGCGACGGATCAGGCGGAGCTCGATCGTATTCGGGCTCGCTCTCGGTGGCAACGGCGGCGGTGCCGTCGTCACCGCTGCTTGTAGGAGGAGGAGGAGGAGGTGGTGGAGGCGGCAGCGTTCCTTTTCTGTCGGCGGCGGCAAAGAACCTCTTCTTGAGCTTGGTGTTCCAGTAGTTCTTCACGTCGTTGTCCGTTCGCCCTGGTAGCCTGGACGCGATCACCGACCACCTCAAGCGGGAAGCATCAGATACGAATGCATATTAGATATAGCCATGCATGGACTTGTGCTAAGTACGTTCTCCAATGCGTATGCACGCGTACGTACTTGCTTCCGATTTCGCCGTAGAGGGACAGGATGAGGTAGTCCTCCTCGTCGGTGAAGCCGCCGTGCCGGAGCTCCGGGCGGAGGTAGTTGAGCCACCGCAGGCGGCAGCTCTTCCCGCACCGTTTCAACCCTGACCAAACATTACAAAAAAAGTTTGACTAAGCTACAGCTTTCACACGCGGGAGCATCAGTTAAACTACGTCAACGGTCAACCTACTGCTAGCGAGACCGAGACACAGTTAAAATTCGGATTGACAAACCGAAGCCCTTGACCACTGTGCGCCACCAAACTCGTACGGTTAAAAATTTAGCAGGAAAGCGACAGTAGGGCACGGTAAGAAGCTAGTACTAGCATGCAGGAAAAGAGAGGCAGCAAGTTCGCATGGTTCTTGGTCGATCGATACCTGCTCTCTGCGGCAGGGCGATCCAGTTCCCGGCATTGCCGAACCTCTGGACGAAGCTCCTGAGGATGGCGTCCTCCTCCTGCGACCACGGCCCCCGCTTCACCCTCGCCTTGTCGCAGCACGGCGACCGCCCCATCGCCCTGTGGTCGACGATCCTCCTCAGTTGCCTGGCGCCGCTAGCTATTATCTACTGGTACGTACTTCGTTCAGAAGACTGACGAGCGCGCAGCTATATATAGAGGCAGAACGAATTCGAAGGCTGGAGCGAACGAAGCGGCAGCTGAATGCATATGGAGCTGAACACGGGCCGGGATTCTGGCCGCGTTCCTCACGGTCGTTGGAGATCAAGCGACCGATCAAGTTGACCAAGAATAGATTAATGCATGTATCGTATTATATTGACAGATGAGGACAGTTGTCAGCAGAAATTCAACCGCAACTTGTAGATACGTGTTTCTCTGGAAAGGCTTGGTTTTGTTTATGAGGATGTTGAACATGTATATATTTCCTAAATTTCAGACAAGGACGAGATGTATAGTTCGTAAACGCTACTAAAAGATGAGTATATATAACTCACTTGTTTGATTGGTTCAAGCGATAGCAATGTCCACAAGCTACCGCTTGCTTCTGTGATTCGGCTAGAACAAAACAGAAGGTACTGTAGACTCGAATAATTGGGGCTTATTCTTTCATAATAATCATTTATATACATGTTCTCTTCTTTAATTAATGAAACAGGCACCTTCTTTGTGCCGGTTCCTTTCAAAAAAAATCATTTATATACATGTTACTCTTTACTAGAGTAATATTTTAACACTATGCTGTTTGTCTACCACTTTCAGAGAAGTCACCATGTATTCTGTCTTCTGCAAAGAAAACATAGAAGGTACTAAGGGTTACTTCATCAATATCCTGTAGGGAGAAACGGTTAGTCAGTTCACTTTCAAGGACTGAATTCACTCTTTCACTCTTGCAAGTATAAAAGGTAACTAATACATCCGGTCGATCGTCAGTAAAATTGGTCAACACTGATCGAAACTGTAGATAATTCATGCATATGCGTAAGCATAATAAGTAATTGTAACGTCGCAACCGCGGTTTGGTTGGGGTACGTAATAACCTTAAGAACTGTAAACCATTTTGGTAATACCTTGATCGATGCAGTCCCCTGCGTGCAAACAGTGTACATACGTACTGGTGATGGATGAGTTAGCTCATCACGCGTCACAACAAGAACAAATTCAACAATTACAGAGACAAGTAGCCGCCGTGATTATGTATTGTCGTCCATGACGCTTAGAACATTAATCATGATATATATGCTTCTGCATTATCTAAAAAAAATATGCTTCTCACCTAACTTGAGTAGTAACTAGTCTCATCCATTTTAAGGGGGGACGTGTGCTGTCAGATCGATGGTCTGATGAACGCTGGCATTACAAGAATGGTTAGAACTTATAAAATGATAATTATATATTGTTGGTACAACGGTGCAAGGAATGTGTGCGTCACTTCAACTGTTCTTGATGACACGGTCCAAAAAATGATAGTTTACATTCCAACTTCAGTTTAAGATTGCTGATAGATCTATATATGTACTATATAATATTCCCCAAGGCACGCCCTCCAATATTTTCCTATATTTCTCTTCTGAAAGTAGCTAGAACGCATTGCAAATATTTAACGCGCTCATCTAGAACCGACGGCATAGTTTTGACCGTATTCATGGCAAATAATGCCAATTGAAACTTCTTGTTTACCTATCATTTCTTTCGTTCATACGAGTTCCTTTCTTTAATTTCTTAATTAGTTGTTTCAAACAGCAGCTGCTTGCTGTACCTAATTTAGATTCTGTAGATAATTAAAGGGATAAGAAAGAGCTTTGAGAATTAATAAAAGGTTCATATACTTTTATTAATTCCCAAAGCTCATCCCATCAAACTAAGTAAAAAAAACTAAGTGATTAAGTAAAAAATTCTTTTTTTTATCTTATCACTAACACTACGAAAACTTATTTGATGTGATGATCGCCTATCCATATCTTCAGAGATAACTGACATTTTACAAGTACAGAGCAAAGAATAGTCCTATATATCAGAAGTTTGCTTCTCCAAGATACATGCGTGTGAAGTCAAATCATATATAGCACCCCATAAAGATATAAGTTCGGCAATAGAAAATACTGAAATTTGTGTTTCTATATTTTCCTTTGGTACTCTGGTTCATATTATATCGATCATGCAGTCGTCGGGGCAGCATCTCAGAAATAGTTGGGACTTGCTCAAGAACCATGGTCCCATACATCTGTTGAAAACGTACGATTACCTCTTCATCAAGCTGTCGGTTCAGAATCTACCACCTTGTCCCACATTACCGTCTGTTAGATCAAATGTATAGCCATTGTGATGACATACTTGTAAATTCTGAAGCTTCAGTTTCATCCTGCTAATGATCTGACATGCCCCTCTTCGTGTCATTGGCAAGAAAGGAAGAAGAGTTTGATGGAATGCGAAATGTCATTTGTCAAGAGTATTATACGAAGCAAAAAGAAATGTCCCTTGGATGGGTGTGAAAGCCGCATACGTAAACACACAAGTGGATAATTTTAATTTGTATATATAGTTATAGCATTCTTCTCAAGACCACACAAATCCTTTGGGTTGGTCTTCACTGAAATATGCCATAATTTTGACAAACTGGGTCAGACAAACTTCTAAACTTATGATGATTTCTTTCATATTTTTTCCTTTTCAGAAAACTTGACACGATTTTATTCGTCAAGAAATTAACAAAAGGTATTGGACAGTTGACGACTCACTAGTTGAGTCCTGTAACGATTAATTTACTTCCTCATTCTTGCCAGTCGCATACTACTCTATATGCAACTAGCTCAAATACTTCTTTAGCAGAAAAAAATAGGGAGACAAGAACAAGTGGCAGCCAATTTCAAAGCTTACTTTATACTTATTTTTAAATTGATTAATCAGAAAAATATGAGAAACTAGACAGTCATTTTCATCATCACAGGGAAACTAATAATACAAAAGATGGTAGTTTTTACTCTCTCAAAAAAAATACAAAAGGATGGTCATTTTCATGGACGACGTCTTTAGTGGTGCAGCCTTCTTGCCACCAACCAAAGATACTCAGTCGTGTGCGTAACCATGAGAAATGCATGTCCTATTTGTGTGATATCATGATGGATCTTGCTGACGAACAAAACAGGACAAAACGATCAAGATAGAAGTAACGACGACTCTTGCTGGAGCATCATGCATTCAGAACAGGTGGTAAGAGTTGGATTTTCTTTTTAATTTTGATAAGAGTTGACTTATCAAGACAAACACAAAGAAAGACAAAATAGTCCAACAGAAATCAGAAATACAAAGAAAAACAGTTAACAGATCAAATACAAATTAAATCTTACTATAATAATGCTCTGATTGTTGTGATCATCCTAAAAGCTGTGCTCTCCCACCAATTCCAAGGATGACATGCTTGTAATAGGGCCACAGCAGTAATAAGATGCATAGCCTCATGCAGTCAAAAGCAGACTAGTGGACCTAGTGAAGTAGTACATAGTAGATTATGGACAAACACAAAAAAAAAATTGTATGTAGATCTTTGTGAACGTAGGGAGCATAATGGTATACAAATTGAAAAAGGGATGGTTTAGAAAATTGCTGCTGCACATGATCGAACTGGAGACATTCAGTAAGACTGACGCGACAATAACACCACCGTGGTGACCGTTTTGTTTGTTTGTTTACGTTAAGTTGTTTTTAAATTTTTTCCTTCAAAAAAGTTGTTTTTTCTAAAATCTTGGGTCTAGATGAGTCCCAACACCCGAGGACACAATGTCAATCAAACGGGTTTGAACCAAAATTATTGTGTCTGTAGCTCATCCTTATCTCTCGAATGCCATGCAGGTTGCTTCAAGACCCTCCATGTCCTCTGAGAAATGCTGACCAAGCCTATGTTATGTGGGTATTAGCTATAAGAACTTGCTTTCAAAACTGGCCAGTGCAAAGCCGAAAGGACAAGCCATTATCTCAATGAACATCGGTGCAAAATTTAGTGCATTCAATGGTAATATTTATTCACATCTTACAGATTTGAGCCTAGGATCCAGACCACCATATTGAGTAAACAGCTATATGGGTGTTTCCTGAATCTGTATACACGGGTGTGAATAACATCTTGTTTGTCACCCAGATTTGTCCTACCTAAAAAAAAAAACAGCTTAGACCTGGATTGACTGGCCCAATATTCATCATCTGTATGATGCATCCATGTGAAGAACATCTTATTTGTCACCCAACTTTGGCCTATCTTAAAAAAAAAAAATTTAACAGCTTAGACCTGGATTGACTGGTCCAATATTCACCACCTGTATGATGTATCCATGTGTTCAGGTATAGAAGGTCAACGGTAAACCTCAATCTACACTGTCCAAAGGGCAAGGTTCCTGCAAACAGAAAAAACTACCCGTTTAGCTTGGGATATATAGTGATATACATAAGGCACACTGTTCACAACCAGTTCCTGAGTGAAACCAATAAAGTAGCAGAAAATATGGATTCCAGGAAATTCCTATCAGCAGCAGTGATACATTGCCACCCTTGCTTGAAAGTTATTCTTTGCCCAGGACATAACTTCCATGGTCATTATCTTATTATAAACAAAAAGGTTGTTTGAACGTGATTATGTCATATCTCAGTAAAGAGAACATATTACTGTCAGGCATACCTACGTGGTGTCGAGGTAATGGCCAAGCAAAAATTAAGAGCTGGTGCACTTATGAGCTGTTCCAACTTCTGAATTTACAAATTCCACGACGTCCTTGAGCAAATGACATGCGAATAGACTCCAGCATATAGGGTACAGCAGGGGATCCTGATAAAGTGCTCTCCTTTTCCTGTTGATGTGGATTTGAGTAATAAGAACGTCAAGAACAGGATACAAGAGGGGGTTCCAAAACACTAAGGTCCATTTCCTGTTTCTATGGATTTAAATAATACATGAACACATGGAGATAACAAAAAAAAAAAAAGTGCTTACCAATTCAGCCAATCTGTCTTCAAAGCA
>BCLF01000029.1:1988228-2026816 GCA_001602275.1 Zoysia japonica | reverse complement strand
CTGCCGCGTGGAAGCCAGCGCTGTGTCGAGCCGTCGGTCCGCGCGTGTCGTCCTCCGGACCGAAGACCGCGTCGCTGTCCCTGCCGCGTCAGCGCCCGCGTGTTTTTCCTCTGGACCGAAGAGTGCAGCGCCGCGCCGCTTCTCCGATTTCCAGTACGCGTCTCCGGTTCTGGTTCTCTTCTCCGTTTTCCGGTTTCTCCGATCTCCGATTTCAGCTCCGATTTCCAGAGACCCTCGGTGAGAACAATTTTTCCTCTCCTAAATTCCTTTTCCTTTCCGATTAATTGCTAGATTAATTGCTAGTTTAATCTGCGATTAATTGTTCTGCAATTAATCTAAATCCTTATGATCTCGATTGTCTACAATTTCCGTGGAATCCCATTTGATCTTCGATTAATCCCGAAATTGGTCCGTTAGTTTGTCTCGTCGCGATTATCGTGTAGGGTTGTTCCGGGGAATGTTTTGCGCACGTTTAGTCTAGTAATTTCGATTTAGATTCTAATTCCAGTTCTATTGTTTGTCGCGTAATTAGTGCCTAATCCCTGTCGTTCGTGTGTGATTAGCTGCTGTCCCTGAGGAGGAGTTCTGCGAGCCAGCTCAGTTCGACGATCCAGATCCCAACTTCGATCCCGATTTGCCAGGCAAGCCGCGTTCCTTGATCACTTTGTACCCAGCATTTTAAACTGCATGTTTTGTTTGCAACTCTAATTTGTATGCCAACTATTTTAAAATGTGCTAGCAACATTTCTAAGCCGTGCCTGTCTACTGTTCCACAAATATCAACCCTAGGATTGCTTTAGTACATTTATTTTACTTTTATGATTAGCCATGCTTAGTCGCATTTATTTTCATCTCACACCTATCACTATAAAATGGAATTTGTGTTAAATGCTTTTGGAACTGTGCTTCAAATGTGTGAGTATTGCAAATAACTATCCATAACTATTTAGCGGGGGCAAGAGGCAGTTTGAGGAGCTGGAGGACTTTCGGGAAGTCTCTATGAGAGTACCTATGGCGGGTACACTGGAGGCTTCGGCCTTGGCGGCGAGTTTGTTGGTTGTTGGAGTTGTGGTTGGAGAGATGGCCTGCCCCAGCAATTAAGGACCGAGTCCTTCGAGCCTTGTACGCTCAGTTGACAACCATGCACACCACGTTACCCTGTATGGGCAGTTGGCTTGATCTTGAAGCTTGCCGAGACTGGTTGTTTATCCGTGGGTTGGCGGTGTAGTGTTAGTGTGGTGTTGAGCTTTGACTCCTCAGATGAGATCGAGATAGCCTATCTGATCAGTGGTAGACTCTTCACAGCTCCAGGACCCGATCGCGTAGGCTTTTGAGATCCCTATCCTGAAGGACGAATGACGCCAGTTAAAGCTTGTGGACGGGTCTTGTGTGTTTGTCGGAACTACGACGGTAGTTCCCGATGACGCATCTCGTGGGTCCAGGTGCATAACCTCTGCAGAGTTTTAGTCGATGCGCATTGCCAAGTCCTTTTAGAAGGACACCCCCTGAGTTGTGCTCCTCGATGAGTAATTTTGTTTTTCTCCCTCCTCTCCTTTTTCAGATATTTTTGACTCCGGCCTTTGAGCTGTGGCCGAGTGTGGAGATTACATCGACATTAAAATGAACTCTCATCCGAGATAACGGAGATCTCTGCGGGGCAAGATAATAAAATTTGACAAGTTTAAAAATAAAGCTTTATTGCATCTTTAAATAAAATAAAATGTTTTAAACTTGCATTTAGCACTTGAGCCATGCCTTTATCTTTGAAACCATTTGCATGCATATATTGTTGTTAGGTAGTACGCGGTTTGCTGAGTATTCGTACTCACGGCTTTCTAATTTGTTGTTTTCAGAGGATACGCTCAGCTTCGACTTCGACTACGTCTCTGACGGTCCGTGTCGTTCGCTTCTGCGCTCAAGCTAGCCTGTGTAGAAGCTAGCCTGTGTAGAAGAGATTCGCTACCGCTGCCATGAAGATGCTTCCGCTGTTGCTTTTGTCAAATTCACGATAGTGATATATCTGCTCTGAGATATTTCTGACCTGCGTGCCGATGGACCCCTTTAAAGAATTTTATTTTAATAATTTCACTCTGATCTACTATTTCTTAATTTGTTTCTTGTTTAATATTTCTGTTATGGTTTCTTGATTGATCGCTTGTGATATCGTGATTGCTAAACTCCTGGGATTGGCAATGTCACGAGAAATCGGGACTTATCGAAAGGTAAGTGAAAACCCGGTCGTTACAACCATATTGAGTAAACAGCTATACGGGTGTCTCCTGAATCTGTATACACGGGTGTGAATAACATCTTGTTTGTCACCCAGATTTGTCCTACCTAAAAAAAAAACAGCTTAGACCTGGATTGACTGGCCCAATATTCATCATCTGTATGATGCATCCATGTGAAGAACATCTTATTTGTCACCCAACTTTGGCCTATCTTAAAAATAAAATTTAACAGCTTAGACCTGGATTGACTGGTCCAATATTCACCACCTGTATGATGTATCCATGTGTTCAGGTATAGAAGGTCAACGGTAAACCTCAATCTACACTGTCCAACGGGCAAGGTTCCTGCAAACAGAAAAAACTACCCGTTTAGCTTGGGACATATAGTGATATACATAAGGCACACTGTTCACAACCAGTTCCTGAGTGAAACCAATAAAGTAGCAGAAAATATGGATTCCAGGAAATTCCTATCAGCAGCAGTGATACATTGCCACCCTTGCTTGAAAGTTATTTTTTGCCCAGGACATAACTTCCATGGTCATTATCTTATTATAAGCAAAAAGGTTGTTTGAACGTGATTATGTCATATCTCAGTAAAGAGAACATATTACTGTCAGGCATACCTACGCGGTGTCGAGGTAATGGCCAAACAAAAATTAAGAGCTGGTGCACTTATGAGCTGTTCCAACTTCTGAATTTACAAATTCCACGACGTCCTTGAGCAAACGACATGCGAATAGACTCCAGCATATAGGATACAGCAGGGGATCCTGATAAAGTGCTCTCCTTTTCCTGTTGATGTGGATTTGAGTAATAAGAACGTCGAGAACAGGATACAAGAGGGGGTTCCAAAACACTAAGGTCCATTTCCTGTTTCTATGGATTTAAATAATACATGAACACATGGAGATAACAAAAAAAAAATGCTTACCAATTCAGCCAATCTGTCTTCAAAGCAACTCCCATTAGAAATACTTGGCATAAATATTCTCTGATACGCTTTCCTCAACCTTCGTACCTTCATTTACGAATATATGTCAATATTTTGGCATAATCAGAACTAAGAGTACTACAAACATCTAGGCCCTATGAGAATTAGAGAAATTTACCAAGCTATGAGCTAATTACTTGGTTTGGTGGTAGTTTTAAACAGAGTATGAGATGGTATATTTTTCATGTCACAGTAATGAAATGTGGTGGCAATACCATGAAATGTTCTAGTTCTAACTAATCAAAGGTAAAAGTAGCAGTTCTAGACTATTACAAAGCGTGAATCTCTCAAATCCTGGGGCAGTATTATTCCTAGTGTAGTAGTGGTTCCCATCAGACGATGAATGCGATAATAGTCAAGAAAATGCATGACAAAATCCTTTTTTTTTGTTCCATAAAATAAGGTAATGAAGAAACTAGGAAGCCCCCTCCTGTGAACTAGCACTGAATTTGATAAATTGAAAATTACATGTCACTACGTCAGTGAATAGGATGTAGAATACACTTTCAAATACCCTCCCTAACATTCTGATTCATGTATCCAAGAAAGAGAAGTATGGCAGGCATGCCAACTAAGTTTTCATTAATATACTAATATATAAAAATTGAAAACCTCTTGGTCAGTGAATCCATTGCGTCTAAGACCTTCAAGATTCAGACCACGAAGCTCTGCTCTATCACCGGCAACCATCATGTACCTTGGCACATCTTGTGCAACCTGATTCAAATAGAACAGATGAATACAATAATTTATAAGCTTCATATTCAAAAGATTAAGCACTTCACGAATTGTGATGTCAACAACAGGTGGCAATTCCAACATCATGGAAACAATATGCCCATCAGGCTTCAACAAGAACGTTGAGGTGGTGGAAAGAAACACTATGAAAAGAATTATCCAATAAATGACATTCATTGTGAGAGCTTCTTGTAGAAAGTTGCATGATTGATACTTTCCTGGACTCCATATAACTTGTACCCTATTCCTAGGAAACCAAGACCACATCAAGTACATCCTGATTCTCCTGGGGGTTGTTCCAAATATTATTTTGTGAGAGCACATTTGTGCCATATTTTCCAGAAATGAGTAATCAAGTTAAATGCAATATCACTTTTACCATAAAACATTGGTACAGCGCATGTAACGAAGACAAGTTCAGACAACAAACCACAGAGCCTCCACCAAGAAAAGAGAATGACCCAATATGACAAAATTGATGGACAACAACAGCCCCTGCAGTGTGAGTACAGTCCTGAACAAAAACAATAGTAGATTTAGTACATGGATTATCTCCGGAAAATACCTACAACAGAAAAATGATTACTCACTTCAACAACTACATGTCCAGCAAAAAGAGTGTTATTAGCAAAGATGTTACTGTTACCAATCTTGCAATCATGAGCTATATGGCACGAACCCATAATTAGATTGCTGTCACCAATAACCTGCCAAAAAAATTCCTGTAAGCAGGATGTGGGATGCAGGCTCAGAACAAAAAACTTGTTATCAAACAAGAAATCTGAATACCGTGCAGTCACAGGATTTTGAAGATCGATGGATAGAGCAATACTCTCTGATCTCATTGTTGCAACCAATATGTAGAAAGCATTCATCTCCAGTCTAAACAAGAGAAAAAGTATAAATATTGTGCACTAAGCATAGCATTTCAATTAGAATGCTAATAGTCTAAATTGCAGGTGTGAATGTGTGAGCCTTAATGTTTTCCATAACTGATCCATGGATACAGGGGCCATCGACTTAAGGTTCATAATTGATAGACAAATGCTAACCTTATATTTGAGATCTTGGCACTTCATACCAACTGTGGCATAGTGTCCGATGACATTGTTTTCCCCAATAATTGTTCGTCCAGGGATATCCGCACCAATGATAGCACCACTGCCAACAACTAAATTCCACAATATGAAGATGGATAAAAGTCATCTTGCTCACAAATGTATTTGTGACAATGTTGTCAATTTGTCATTTAGTGTGTTACATGTGAATATATGGACTAAGCCTGAATTTTGAAAATTCGTGCCAAGAAGGATACGATCTCCGTTCACTTTTGCCTTAATCGCTGAGCCATAGCTAACACTGCTACACTACCTCCTCTGTAAAGAGGGGGGGGGGGGGGGGGGGAGGGGCGTTTCCGTAGACATAAAACCAATAATTCAAAATTTTAATACCAATTACCAAACTTCATTAAACAGGGGAGCTCCACCTCACCTTCTGTTTGTGACAGTATTCAAATTCTGGTAATAACAATCTGTACTTGTTTCACTTGTATTTTAGTATTAATGGGAATATTCTATTTATCTTTCTTCTGTGTCTATATATACAAAGAAAATACCAATTTGGAGAGCAAGAAGCAGAAAATCGGGAATGATGCTAACTTACGTGAGAACAAGACATCCATCCCCTAGCTCAGTATCTCCCATCACATGACTGCCGGCATGTAACTGACAGGCATCACCAATCCTAGCTGAAGGACCAACTGTGCAGAAGGGTCCTATCGAGACACCCTGCAAAGCGGTTCAAGGCACATAAAAACGTTGATTTTCAACTGTAAACAAATCCCCTATAAACTAATACTGAATCCACAAGCCAAAGTAAAGCAGCTTTCTCATTAGAATCAGGAAGTGTCATATCAGATTGTGGCTGCAAGTACTACGCGCCACATCGAGGTTGCGATAGAAGGAACTAAAGCCGCTCGCGTGCTCCGGAGGCTTCACCTGACCGATGGTGGCGTCGGGGTGGACGACGGCGGCGGGGTGGATGAAGCTCCCGGCCGCCTCCCGCGTCGCTCCCTGGGAAGCACCTGAAGGCCGGTGGACATGACAATGAGAAGCAATCGGTAGCGGTACCGCCGCAGGGTAGGCGACAATCAGAAGAGACCGTTGGCAGGGACGAAAGGGAGAAGAGATAGAGCGCGCTTACTTGCGTAGAGCTGGCGAGCGGTAGTAGCGTGAAGGCGGGATGGGAGGAGACTGCGGATGGCGCGAGCGGGAGCGGCGGCGGCCATGGGGAGCAGAAGGGAGGTAAGGTTTGAGCCTTCGAGGTCAGCGTTCAGGGGAGGGGAAGCTGACCACCGGGACTGACGCCAGCCGTGACTTGGTGTTTTCTGGAACCTGCCGCTGATGCAACCTGTGGCCCTGTGGTGCATTGGTGCGTCCATCAGCGTTCCAGCGGCGCGGCGGCAGTGCACGGGTGCACACCTGCAAGGGATCTGGGCTAGCCAAAGAGGTTTACTTAAGCAGCCTCGGCGAATTTTCTGACAACATAGACTGTGGTACTTTATTTCTGAGATATACTGAATAATACATATTAATTTTTATATTAGTATATGATACGCGTGATTACAATAGAATATTATATAAAAATATTACTTCGAATAAAATACAATATATTTGATACAAAATCTTCTGTCCAACCACCGAATCAACTAGAGGCGAAGCAGACAGCAGAAAGAACAATGAACACCACAAGCAGACTTGAGAGCAGAACCAAAAAAAATGCAAACGAGTGAATACATAAGGTACTCAGCAAGTCTTAACACTAAACAAAAAAAATTAATATATACATATCTGGTTATAGCAAGGGTCACAGCTTACGATTTATTTTGCAACAAGCAAATTTTATGCAGTGTTCACTATAGGAGATTTTCAAATAAGAGGAAAACAACTCTTTTATTATTCATATTTTAGTTGAGTGGACCTGGGAAAGATATTCATCAATCCTGCCAATTTTTAAGTTTTATATGGGCCTTCCGCTACAAAGTCATAACAGCCTGACACAAAGCCTTCACTTTCGAAAACACAGGCAATTACTACTTACTCACACAGCAAGGATATAGAGGGAGACTATCAAAGCTCCAGATAAAGGTGTGTCATAACCAGTGACAATGGACTTCTCAGAAAGATTTTACACTCTACAGAAGTTATACACTTTACCCATAGGCCACGCACTTTAGATCATAGAAGTGACATGACGCTCACCTCACCTCCTCCATCCATCCCCGCAAGTCCACTTCGGAAGTGATCAAGTGTTACGACTTCAAAATGGGAAGCCTTTAACAAACCATACTGCTACATACATCACCACACATCCAACTTTGAACTCCGATGCCCTACTAGCCTTCAAGTGGCTCAAGCGGAAACACTAAGGAGCAGGGTAAGTCCTGCCTATAAAAGGTTCTGTGGTCCCACGTGAATCATCAAGTTGAGATCCAACGAACCGGTTTTTATATGGTTAGGACGAGCGCTTCTATTCATAAAAGGTGGATTCCAACAAGCACATAGCTAATCCACATGCATACAGATAATCACCAATCACCAAGCATATAGCACAAGACTCGCCCCCAACCAAAAACACACATTCTTCTTCACCTAGCACCAGTTGTTCTATCTCTCACCTCACTTTATCTTACTCACACCACTAAATTTAAAGCATTTTGTAATAAAGTATAAGTGAAAGGTGCGGCGATGTAGACATCGCAAAAGGATTCCTAAGCGTACAAGTAGTAAGGTGAAGATCAGCATTAGCAAGCTAATGGTGGTAGCCTAGAGTAATCAAGGACAGGAAACACAATGGATAAACAAGGTACTAAATACTTCATGCCAATATAATAATAGACACGAGCATTTCTAATAACTAAACCAAATAGGACATAACTAACACAAGATTTTAATATAACAAAATACTATAATGCAAGCAATTAAGACAATATAGAAGCATAGTGAAAACATAGGTTAAATATGATCAAAGAGTTAGAACTTGCCTGCAACTCATTTTACTTAATCTTCGAAGTTTCAATCTTCAAGCTCTTCCTCAAAGTTCGGGTCTTAAAGCTTGGTCTTGACGTCAGGGTCTTCGAGCTTTTCTTCGACCTATGCCTCTTCCTCGAACTCAGCGTTTTCTACACGGTAAACATGCTTAATAAAATTACCGCAAAAGAAAGTAAAACTCAAGAAGAAGCGATTAAACCCCATTAACTCGGAATAAGAACCAACCAAATTCCAAAAGCGAAACTGATGACGAGGCATGCATGATGCAGTGATTAGTTTAGGATAGTATTGGGTGAAGGGTTTTCTAGATGATGCATGAGAAGCTACAGGGTTTAGTGCACCTATTCGTAATTAGAGTTGGTATACAATGTGTGTATATTTTATGGTGTGTCTTGTGATACTAGTGCTTTTGTACAGATGTGAACCTTTATAAATGCACACGATGAGAGGGCATAAAGTGCAAGGGTGTCGTATTATAATTATTTCTATCTTAATGTTATTTTCTACAAGTTAGTGATTAGTTATTAGGTTCATTTTAGTTACATTTATTTATGTTCTAGTGGTACTGTAGATATGCGGTGCGAGATTGGTAATACGGGTTTCTGAACAATTACCCTTATAAAATCCGAGGGCTCGCACTTGCGTGGGCCTGTATATGTGTTGGATGATCATTATTTTATGTGATGAAATTAATTAAGAAGTCTCAAGTGTTACACACATGCAAGCATGTGGTGTGTCATCAGTTAATCACCTATCTTCTAATATGCAATCATTTATTAATTATTAATTTATTATTTGACTTTATTTTATATTTTAATCTATTAAAGCTAATAAGTGTTAAACGTATTATTACACATGTGTGCAGGTGCACATGCATATGCATGTGGCAACAACTGTGGTTCATCTAGATGTTTTGTATGTCATTATTTATTTTCTAATATGTAGGAGATGTATAGTGGTTAATCATTTGATTTCATTACTATAATTAAATCTAACAAGCTAACAGGTCGTAGACGTATTATTGCATGCATGCGTATGAAATGATATAAGTAGCAATATTTATATATGTGTACGGGTAAAGCTATCGGCAACACCATCATCGGTTGCCGATAGGTGGAATGCATTATGTGCCATTTAATAATATTTTAATTTCTTATAGATTTTCTAGTGATTAAGATTAATTAAAATAGGTCTCCTTATAAAATTAGAATATTTAAACTCCTGTGTGATATATTTATTTATACATGGTAATGCAGAGATAATGCATAACTATTGATGCATGCTAATGTAGAGCGTAAAAAATGTGATTATTAACATTTAACAATCAATTATTAGATTTTATCTTTATATTTTATACTATTAGTATAATAGGTGGAACGTGCTATTATGCATGTGATGACTAACGATTTAAAAATACTTACTTAGCTTTATTTTTATAATTAAGTTGCTAAGAAAATGGGTGACATCTATACTAAAGCATGCTCTAAGGATAAGGTGCTCATGAGTATGATACTATGCTTAAGAATAAATCACAACAAAAGACTTGCAGTAAAAACCGATAAAAGCCAATAAGAATCCTGAAGCAATAAAATCAAGTAAACTCGAATAAAATAAATATTTAATAAAAACCGACATGATTAAGGATTTGCGGAGGTTTAGATAGATTGATGGAGTGGAGCTCGAGATCATAATTCTAATGGTGAAAGAATCGGCGGAAACAAAGTTAGGATTGAAGAGTTACAGTCATTTGAAGGTGTATGAAAGTTCAAGTAATTATTTGTAAATTATATGAAAGACTAAGGGTTTCTCTGCAAAATTAGAAGGCTAAAAATATAATTTTCAGTAGTATAAGTGCTTAAATGGTATATTTTCTGAAATTTTCTGGAATTATGTTTGTATGGCAAAAGTGGAAAAGTAACTTTATGTGTGCACGAGATGTGTGTGTAGCATTTAAACAGGAAGAATGACATGTGGGGTCGAGATGGAACAACACTTGGACTAACATAAAATGTTTCAAAAGCCAGGGGGGGAATCCGTAAAAAGAAAGGGTTTACGGGGGCCTGCCGGTCCACGGCCTCGCCGTGCACCATGGCCAGCAGGCTGGCGGGGAAGCTCGCAGGGGGCTCGAAATTTCTGGCGGAGGAGAAGGAGGGCGGCGCCGTGAGTCTTACCGTGGACTCGGCGACGCCGGAGAAAGAACGAGGAGTGCCGGCCACGGAGAAGAACGGCGGGCGGCGGCGGCGCTCGGCGGGGCGCGGCTTCGGCTGCGTCTCACCGGAAATTCGGGGTTTCTCGACGGTGAGAGGGTCGTGGAGGTGCTGTAGGTGGTTTCAATTGAGCGAGAGGGGCAGTCGTGGCAGCCGGCGGCGGGGAGCTGTGGCGGCGTTTCGACGAGCAGCTCCGGCGACCGAAATTGAGCAAGGCGAAGTTGGGAAGAGAGAGAGGGGGTCCGGCGCAGCTAAAATTGGGCTCAGAACGGCCTTTTACAGGCGCGGCAGGGAGTCGGGCTGGAGGCCGAGGTGGTGCGCTGGCAAGGGATGGCGGCGAGCTAGCCTGTCCGAAGATTTCGGGGATGTGATTGCCGGGCAGCGCGGATGGCAGGGGCGGCGATGATGGCACTGGCGCGAGGGTCTTTGCGGCGATGATGACGGTGGCAGCCTGGCCGAGAGGCGCGGGCAATCGGGGATGCGACGCGGTAGCGGAGCAGGGCTATGGCGGTGATGGCGCGCGGGATTTCGGAGAGCCGACGTGCGGACGGGACAGAGCAGCCGGGACGCGACGGGCGCTGGTAATGATGGCGGCCTATGTGGCAGTGATGAGGCGATGGCGACGACTTATCCTCGACGGCGACGCGATGGGCGCGACAAGCCGGCATGGGACGTCCGGAACAGTGGGGACATGACGGGGCGAGTAGCGGAGGTGAGACGTGCGCGCAAGACTTCGCCGGAAAGCCGGGTGGCAGCACAGCACGTGCGGGCGTGAGCTGGCGCAGGGGAGGAGGAAGGGGAGAGGAAGAAGAAGAAGTCGCTACAGTAGTGGGCTTGGGCTGGTGTTGTTGGGTCGGCGCAAGGGAGAAAGGGAAGAGGCCCGTGCGGGAGGGAGCTGGGCCGGTAGAGAGAGAGGAGAGGGAAAGGAGGGGCTCAGCCCAGTGAAAAAGTTTTTGAACTTTTTCAGAATTTTTGGGAATTTGACTTAAACAATTCAAATGAGGAAAATTTAAATGAACTCAAGAGAGGTAAAATATAGGCAGAAAAGGAGAAGAGCAAGCACTTGTCATGCTTCAAATTTTAATTATTATAAAAATTTCCAAGTTTGCTACTACTAGGTTTTATTTATATAAGTTTTCAATTTTTAAAGAATTGTTACCATTCTAATGTTAGAAAAATTAATTTGTGATTTTTAATTAGGAGTAAATTTTTGGGACGTTACAATGACCCAAAAAGCTATTCTATTGACTGTTTAACATAAAGCTCATTATTATTTATCCTGTTTTGTTTCAAAATATGTACCTATAAGGTTAAATTCTTTTGAGTACCCATCACCATTTAAGTTTATAATTTTTTTCTCAACCATCATTGTACTTTTTCCAATTTTAAAATATTAACACCGTTTGATCTTTTACAAAAGTAAATCCATCTTCCGGAAAACAGAGGAAGGAGGAAGTTGGTCTTGGTCAGGTTGGCAGCAGCGGCGTCATGGTGAGGTGGCTGCTGTGGAGCCGCATGCAGAGGGCGCTCTAGAGTCAAGACGGTGGACACGGTGGTTGGGCTCGGGAGGATGGCCAATTGGCCATCAGCTTCTAAGCAATCTCGAACGTTGATTGTAGAATCAATGGATGAAAATAGCCAGCAATCACACGCTTAGAAACCGCCCCGGTTTAGATATGTGAAAATGTTATATTGCAGATAATAAACAAAATACTCATCAGATGACAGCCAGACATCACTAATAGCAGACACAATAGTACAGATGATGCTACCAGAACTGACTCATATCAGGCCCTCGTCTTCCGAGGGCGCTTCTTGCTGAGCTTTGTACATCTGTCTGTCTGAGATGCACAAGTTGCGAGGAATGTGTGGTAGGGAGGGATGCTTGATCTCCATGTCACAATAGGGAACTTGTCCTGATCAATGGCACACCCTGTGACAACGTCTTGCAAAGCTAGCTTAGGGACAATGTGTTGGAAAGAGCGGTCCTGGTAGATTTTGAAATCGTAATGTTTTGCTGCGTCCTAGCCATTCTCCATGTGTCCAAGGGTTGGTCTTTCTGCATAAGCACCGTAGGATGCTCACCGTACATGAGGAGGTGCTTGCTTGTGTAATCTTTGATGCATTTGAGCAGCCTGCGCCAGAACAGGGTGTTCACGTTGGCTTTCATCAAGCCTCCCACTATGTTTGCCTCCAGGAATGAACAGTTCATCATCTCTGCAATCTCCATGCATAGGGATCCGAGCTTCGGATGATTATTGGGGTTCTCGCTCCCGAATGCGATCGTCTTGGAGAAGTACCAGTAAGCTTCTTGAGGCAAAAATTTCTGCCTCAGAGCCTGAGCTGTTCCGAAAGAGGTTATCTTCTCTGACCGGCTTGTGACGATGATCTTGCTCCCATGATTCATGACGCTTGATGCCGACGAGTACAGCCTTCTCCATGTCTCGGCTTCCGTGTCACCGTCGAGCTCGATAACCACGAGTGACCTCCCGTGCGAGGCGGCCGTGAGGTCCTGGTGCTTTATCGCACCGCTAGCTCTAAGAGCATTCATGTTTCCGGCACCAAGGTCGCCGCCGGTGAAGACGACGATGGACGAGAAGTACCCACGCACCCTCTCGTCAAGGCAGATACGCTCGACGAGGGAGCTCTTCCCGACCCTCGGTACACCGACGATCGGAAGCACGCCGGGGTTTCCGTCGCCGGCAGCCTCTGGCCGGAGCAGAAAGTTGATGACCATGT
Organism: Zoysia japonica; assembly: GCA_001602275.1. Classification (NCBI taxonomy): domain Eukaryota; kingdom Viridiplantae; phylum Streptophyta; class Magnoliopsida; order Poales; family Poaceae; genus Zoysia; species Zoysia japonica. The sequence goes on along the minus strand of BCLF01000029.1, from coordinate 2,013,858 downwards.
CCATCTCCATCTGCCGGCCGAATATGACCTTGTCAAGGATCAAGTAGGTACTGTACGGCTGCCGGGAGATGCGAGGGTATCCCTCCAGGAACACGGTGAACTCCTCCATGTGCCCCATCAACGTCTCGAGGCTATGGATCATGTTCGCCAACTTCTTAACAGTGTCGACGTCGATCGACGTGTTCCGCGTGTTCTCCGTGTTGCTGGTGACGAGGAACGGGGAAAAAAGCTTGGCTGAGCTGAGTCTTGGCAAGGCAACAGCGAGACCACCACTCACCTCCTCGTCTTCTCCGTGGCATCTGTACCTGATAGTGTCCAGCATGTAGTGGCCTTCGTACATGCCCTGCCTGAGCATCTCGAGCTGACGGAGCATCGCCTCGTTGGTGATGTACCGCCCCTCGGCCTCCTCGACGGTAGCGTCGATCCGGAGCAGCACAGGCTGCAGCTGCTGCAGCTTTTGGTCTGTCTCCTCCGCCTTGGAGGCTTGGAGCGTCTGTACCTCTGTATCGCCGTGGACAGGGCTCTGCTGATGAGCTCGCTCGCGATTGCCGACAGAAGTGGCTCCATTGCTGGACTCAGAGGATATGCCGATGGAATGGAGAAGAGGGGAGGACGAGGTAAGGAGTTGTTACATCTGCACATGATTGACTGCGACATTGAAAAGCAAAGATAGAAAGTTACGTAAATCAATCGAACCCACTAGAAATTCTATCCCAGGGGAATGTACCTCGCGAGTGTCTCCGTCAATGAAACAGACATGAGTAGTATTTGTTAGGTGATGGTGGTAGTGCCATATTTTCCAAAACGTTGGGACTTTGGAGCACAGCGTGGGTTGAAAAAACGGCACAAGTGCAGTTGTAGAAACTAAGACGTGGCTGAAACAAGAGGTTCATAACGTTGTGCAAATATAGACTCCCTCCGCTTTTAAATTTATGTCATGATTGACTTTAAATATCAACTTTGATCATTCATTTTATTCAGAAAATTAGTTCAAATATGTAAATTTTTAAATTGTGATTCAAATAAGTCTAATAATAAATCAAATTATAATAAAATATATAATATTTATTAATTTTTTAATAAAATAAATAGTCAAAATTAATGTTAAAAATCAACGGTGACATCAATTTAACGGAGGGAGTATTTTTTATAGACAACTTAGTCAAAAAGAAAAAACAAAAGTACTATAATGGAATGGTCATCGATGATAGTTACATGGTCATAAATGGTTAGCTGCATGGGAATAATTTACACTAATCTAAGCAAGGAAAAAATATTCAGCAAAATTCAGGGGTGAAATATCCAAAAATTGTTCTCCCACTGGGGCCAAAAAATATCACAACGGTGACCACTAAAAATTTAGATCCCCTAATATTTTTCTTAGCATCCATATCCTCTATTTTTTTTAGTTTTGTCATCGTTGATTTTTTAATGTCATATTTGATCATTTGTTTTATTTAAAATTTAGTTGCAATGTGCAAAATTATAGGTCATGTTTCAAATACCTATAATGTTAAAGAAAATAATAATAAAATATATGATATTTAGCATATTTTTAATAAGAAGAATAGTCAGAGATGATATTAAAGTCAACCGCGACAAAAAAATGAGTAAAAGCCACATGGCATTTGTGCATAACTTCCGAGGAGGGATGAGCGTGCCTTAGTTTGTGATAAATAAAGAAGGTATTTGCGTATCCCACTTAGTAGCTGTGAGTTTTGTACTGTACAGTGTCGTACCCTATTTCTGAGATACACTCTGTGCCATGTATCAGTATTTGAATCAGTAACTGATACGCAAAATGCTTAACAGAATGAATAGCAGAAACATACTTCGGATAGAGAAGATACCTGAAACCGGACTTTTAACAGCAAACGGTTGGAAGTCTCACGCTTTCTAAACAGTCTAGCTAGCTAGAGGTGAGGCAGACAGTGAAAACAAAGGCCAAACACCACGAGCGGACTTGAGAAGCAGAACGAAAACCCAACACGACATCGTCGTCTTATGCGGTCTTCATCTTTTAAAACCACAAAAGCAAACGAGTGAGTACATAAGATACTCAGCAATCTCTAACACTACTCAAGGGCATATACAAGCATAGAGGCTGTTCAAGGAAGTGGCTTTCTTGGTTTCTTTGCAAAAAACTAGCTTTATGCAGGTATAACTACAGAAGATTTACAATCAGAGAAAAACTAACTTGTATCTATCTATCATAATTTTAGTTGGTTAGACCTGGGAGAGATTGCTTCGATCTCGCTAGTTCCTACAATTTTAAAGAGGCCTTTCTATGCAAGGTCATAACAGCCCTGTCACAAAGCCATGTCATCTCCAAAACACTAACACATTGGAAAACCAAGTAACACTAATTATTATGAGTCCAAGCAAATAGTGTGCCATAACTAGTGGCAACAGATTTTTCGAAAAGGTTTTGACTCTACAGAGAGTATACACTTTATCCACAGGCCATGCGCTCTTGGCCGCGGAGCAACGTGACGCTCGTCGCACTTTCTTCGAGTATCACCATGGAGACATCCTTGAAATGTTTCAGAGGCTATATCATCAGTGGGATGGAACCACTGAGACGCGATACATACATTCTCAGAGCTGGATCGTGAATCATACTCCCACGTCCTCGTTCCTGGAACCACTAAGAGTTATGCTCAGGGGCTATATTGACAGTGGACACAGGACCACTAACGAAGTGGGAGATGCATCGAGGCGGTACGTGAATCATACTCCCACGATCTTCTCCTGGTATTTTGTGTCCTACGACCGCTTAGGGGCTCAATCTGGCAACACCAAGAAGTAGGACAAGTCTCGCCCATGACGGGTTCTGTGGCTGTACGAGAATCACTAAGTTAGGGTCTAATGAACCGATCCTTATGCGGCAGGGCGAGCGCTACATTCACATAGGAGAATGCTACTAGAGCATAACGCTCATTACTGACGCACATAGCTTAATTACACATACAAGTCTCGCCCACAACCAATAAAAACCACCACCACATCATCTAACACTGGTTGCACTAACACCCATCCCAGTTTTACTTTACACACACCAAAATCACAGTTAACACATTTTATAAAAGATGTATGTATATATATGTATAAGAGAGTGTGGTGATGCGGAGCATCATGATAAAAAGGGGTTTCTTAAGCCTTCTAATAGCAAGGAATACAAGCCAATCGTTAATTACTTAATGATGGTGACTTAGGGTTGACAAAGACAAGTATTTAAACAGGGCATGAAAAGAAACTAAAGTACTTAATTGCCTTACTAGACATAAGCACCCATAGTAATCACAATTAGGATAATAACTACTCAACGTTTTAAAATAAGCAGATGCAAATAATACGGCCATATGGGAGCATTGCAAAAACATTGGATAAACATAGTCAAGGAGGGGGTTAGAGCTTGCCTGCAAATCCTTAATCTTCGAGTTTAGAATCTTGAGGCGTTGACTTGGTGTCCAGGTCTTCGAGCTTTTCTCGCACTTGGATTCTTCTGGCTTCACTTCGAGTCACAACTCTTCTTCAGGCTCTCTGTTAGCTACATGGTATCATACGCAAAATAAAACTACAGCAAATGAAAAATAAAACTCGAGAAGAATTGCTAGGATCCAATTAACTCCAAATAAAATCAACTAAACTCAAAAAGGGAAGACAATGATGAGGGTGCATGCACGATGTAGTGGAGATCATATTAACATGTTATTTTGTGTAGGGCTTTATTATTAAGCGATGCAAAGGAAAACCATTATAAGGTGTAATCTCTTATAATGGTGAGTGATGGGAGCATAAGGTGTACTATTTTATAGTTATCCTCATTTAATATTACTCACTATAAGTTAGCTATTAGATGCTAGGTTTAACTTAACTACATTCATTTTAGTGAAAAGAACATGCATGTGTGATAGGTGGGAGCACGCCCTACGGACCTGTAATTGCGATGTACGTATGCACTAAGTATTCATGCTAGTGGTCTATGCATGCAATGGACCATTATTATTTCATGTGCATGCATGTTATGTGTCATTCATTAATCGATTACCTTCTAATATGCATGCTTCTAATAATTAGTGATTTATCATTATTATTGCTACTATTATTATCATCATCATTATTATTATTGTTATGATTATTATCTATTGCTATTATTTTACTTTTATCTTTTAAGCTATCCAAGCTAACAAGTGAATAGTTTATTATCGCATGTGATAACTAACAATTAGTGATTATTTTCTTGGCTTTATCTTTATTATTAAACCATTAGTATAATAGCCGACTCGTGCTATGATGCATGTGATTAGAAGTAATTAGTGACTAATTACTTGATTTATATTCATAATTACACTACATGCATAATAGGTGGCACGTGCTTTTATGCATGCGATGACTAACAATTTCTAATTAATTACTTAAGTGTCTTTATAATTAAATTATTATTTTAAGGGACATGTGTACTAATGCATGCTAAAAGGGGTGAGGTGCATATTATAATAAACTAGTATGATTCTATGCTTAAGAATGATCCGCAATAAATATTTGCAAAAGGTGATAAATAAAGTATAAGCAAATAAATCATTTAAATTCCAATAAAAATAAATTATTAAGAAAATAATGCAATAATAAAAGATTAGCCAAGGTTTGGTGAAGGTGGAGCTTGAGATTACGATTTCAACGGTGAAGGAATCACTGAAATTGGAGTTAAAACGGAGAAATGGTGATAGAAAGAAGGTGTAGGGACTTATATGCAATTTCTAGAAAGTTTCTAGGAATCTTTCTATAATCACATAAGAATATTGAGATCAAATGTGGATGATGATGTTGTAGGATATCAAAGGGTTTTTAGTGTATGGAAAATATATTTAAGAAATTTCTAGTATGATTCTTATATAGGAAAAGTGTAAAGGATGGGTTCTCCGGTACACTTAGTTGGGTGGCTAAAGGGTGATTAAATTAGAGTGCAGGGCTTTTCTACAAAATTATTATCTTGCAACATTATTTTATAGGGGAGGAGGGGCTTGGATGTATAAGTGTATTTTCTAGAATTTTATGGATTTATTTGTGTATGGATAAATGGTGGGAATACTTTTCTGTGTGCAGGTACTAGGGTGGTCGTAGCATTTTTCATTGGCTTATTGGTGGGCCTGAGGCGTGTGTGTGGGGCTTACTGCCTCGTGGGCCTCGGAGCAGGCCGGCCAGGCCCACTTGGCGGCGGCGCTGTCTCCACTAGGCTGGGCCAGCGCGCGGCAGGCGGCCCAAGTGGTGTGCGGCCCACTGGGTGACGGGGCCAGCTTGCGCGTGGGGCCAGCGAACGGGCCAAAAGAGCGGCCCGTTGGCCTGCGGCCTGCCGCACAATACCTGCGGTTCTCCGAGAGCTCGCCGGCGGTGGCCGGTCAGGAGCTTGGAGAGGCGGGTGAAGGAGGGCAAGGCGAGGCTAAGCAACGGAGGAGGTTGTCGTCGCGAAGAGCAGGCGGGAAAAATGGCGAGCGGCGGCCGGAGCGGGTAGGAATGGCGGCGCTCGCGGGAAACGGGGAAAGAGAGCTTACCGAAGAAAAGGAGTTGGCCGGGGAGCACCAGGGGATCTCGGCGGTGCTGTTGGCGGCCTCGTCGGAGCCGAGGAGGCACCGGCGAGAGCTGTCGTCGAGTGCACGCGGCTGCTCGGAGCGGCGCTCGTCGGAGAGGGCCGTGGAGCGGATGCGTCGGTGGCCGGAGACGAAGAAGAAGGGCTGTGGTTTGAAATTTGTCGGGAATTAGAGAGCAATTCGGGGTGTGCGTGGGGGATCAAGGTGTGGGGTGGCTTTTATAGCCCGACAAGGGGGTCGCGGCGAGCGGGAGCAGGCGGTGGGGCAGAGCGCGTCCGGGAGGCGGTGAGTTGGCTCACTCGAGCGTCGACGGGACGCGGCCGGATTTCGGGGAGGAGACGAGCGCGCAGCGAGGAGGCCAGGATGGGACACGCGCGGAGCAGGGCGGTAATGATGGCGGTGCTGTGCGTCATGATGGAGAGCTAGGGGGCGGGCGGCGCACTGGCATTGTCAAGAACGGCAAGCGGCGGGCGCAGGCGGCGCCCTGGACGCGACGCGCGGGGGTTAGAGGGGCAGTTCTCTGCACGAAGCTTGGCAATGCCATGATGGCGCGCGGCAGGGAGGTGACCGGCGCAGGGCGTCGCGACGGCCGGGGCGCACAGGCGGGCACGTGCGGCTGCCTGGCCCCTTCGGGGAAGAAGGCGCCACAGTAGCGCGCGCGCGGGCCAGGCCGGATGAGGAAAGAAGGGTGCTGGGCCGGCGCGGTTGGGGAAAGGAAGAGGGGCGCGGGTGGGCCGGCGTGGAGGAAAAAGTGGCAAGGGGAGCGGGCTTGCGCGGGAGAGGGAGGCGTGCCGGCTGGGAGTAATAAAATTGGGTCAGCGCCAGAATAGAAGGAGAGAAAGAGAACTGGGCCGGGAGGAAAAAAAAGGAAGGGAAAAGAGAGAGAGGGCTCGGCCCAGTAGAAAGAAATAGGAAAAGTAAAAGATTAAGAGAGAAATGATTTAGGGAAAATAAAATAATTTAAAATAGAAGAGATCAAATTCAAGTGAATTTAAAAAAGGAGATTCAAATTTAATTTAAAAGGATCCAAATTCGAATTAATTCAAACAAAAGGAATCCAAATTAAATTCCAGTAAGATTAACAAAACAAACAAATAAATAAACAAAAGGAAAATTGAAAAAAGAAAAACCAAATAGAAGAGGGAAGAAAAAGGAGCACGCACTTGTCACAATTCAAAATTTAATTATTACGAAATTTTCAAGTTGGCTAAGTTTTAATTTAGATGAGCTTTTTGAATTTTGAAAAATTTGTTAGCATTTTTGAGTTAGTAAGATTTGAATTTTCGATTTTTAAATTGGTTAGAAAATTGGGATGCTACATATAGCAAGGCCAAATACGAGTAAAGATATTTTTTTGTACAGGTTTTGCTTAATGTAAGTCAGATCGGAATTCTTTTTCATTCAAGACATGAAGAGTATCAGGGCAAATGTTGAACCCAGGGTTGGTACATTATAGATTGCCATTCAAGGGCTTCAAATTTCCCTTGATGACTTATACTTCCAATGCGAGTTTCTTGGGATTTAACCTTTGTTCTGACACGATGCTGGGCTAATGAACACACCTACTTAATCGGTGCCGTAGGGTACTGTAAGACTTCGTGTTTTGAATAAAAAAGCGAGTTGTTCGAATTCAAAATTTTGAGAGCCGAGCTCAAAAACAATTAAAACGATTCATGTGAATTTTCAAATTTCAAATTTGAATTCAAATTTCAAATGCAAGTTCAAAACTTTTTAAAGCAATATTGTGAAATAAAATTCTTGTATTAAAAATATTGCAAAGAATTGAAGTTTAGAAATTTTTGTAAAATTTTAATCAAAAGTCAAAAGGCCCAAATGAATTTTTCTCCTTTAAGTGATTACCTGTTTTCAAAATTTTATAGAATAAAATTTATTTGTAATTTGAACTTGCGCCCAAAATAAAAGTTGTTACTCTCAAAAAGTTCTATCACCCAGAAAAGTTTCATTTTTATCAGAGCTCGGTAAGTATTGTTTCCGGATCAAAACAGAATGCTGCGCAGAAAATCGCAAAAATCAGGAAAAAGAAAAATCTTGCGGGACCCGGCTGTCAGCCGCGCTGGTTCTTTTCTTCCTCCTTCCCCTGTCGCTCGTTGCCAGCGCAGCCACCAGCAGCCGCTCGCGCTGCGATGCCCCCTCGGGCATGAGCGCCACGATTCCTACCATGAGACCATCGCGCGGACCCGATGTCGCTCCCGTGTCCAAATGCCCGGCGCCCTCTCATTCCTCCTCTCTCTCGAGCGTGTGCACTGGCGCCCCTCACCTCCGCCCTTCGGATGCCGCCGCGGAGCCACCTCCTCGAGCCACCCCAGCTCTCCGCCTTCCCTGGACAGCAACGCTAGAGCACTCGCGAAGCTCCCCGCGCCTCAGCTCGCCTCCTCTCCTTGTAAGCTCGAAGGATTTCGAGTTGCCCCAAAAATTTGAAGCTTTGGCCCTGCTGCCATTCTTTTCCAAAGCCAGCGCAGCCAGGTGATGATCTTCGTCGATGATTCTCGGATTTGAGTATACCACCTGGAAGCGCATCTCCTAAGCAAGTTAATCGAGCAATCTCGTGAATTTGGGGTAGATTTTTGAAGCTCCAATCTTGCCGGCCGTCTCCTTTCGGCCGTCTTCCACGGCGACGTCACCCGTGCCGGCTTTCTCCACAACTCAGTGAAGCTGTAGCACCAAGAGTCCTCGTTTTTCGTTGACCACAGTGCAGCTGCTGCGTCGCCGAAGCTCTCCCGACGCCGCCGCTCGTCGACGACTTATCTTCAGTGAGGGTCTCACCGAAAAGACCACCCCATCGTGCTCTCCTTGCCGAGCTCGTCGTTTTGGTACCCTCGGTTCCCTGTGCCGCTGCCGGAAAGCCAACACCGGCGAGCGCCGCCGGCATCCCCAGCCATGGCCGGCCCCCTCGCGCTGCCTGGAGTCAAGCCGCCTCACGTGGATCTTATGTGGCTTTCGTTAAAAGGGCCGGATCCCGTGCGGCATCTCAGTGTTCCACCGTGTGGCCTCGTCTAAGTGAGCCGGAAAACCGCCGTGGCTCAACACTATGCTGCGCGGCCCATTTAGGTTGGAAAATATTTTCTTTTGCGAATTAATTTATTTAGTTGTCTAGAAAATGGTTTCAAAATTCTAAAATTCGTAAAAAATTCATTCTAATTCAAAAAAATATGGAATAAATTTTTTTAGGATCCTCTTATCTAGAAGTATATTCTGAAGCTAATAAATTTTCATTTTATGCATGAGAATAATTTATTTAAATCAGATCACAAAATAATTCATTAATGCAATATTATTTTCCTTGGCATTATTAAATTTGCAAAAATTTACTTTTCTGTTTATTTAGTCCAACTTTCTTGTTCTGCAAAGTTTCATATTTATTTTCAACAAATTTTTTTTATAAATGATTTATTGTGTTTAAATGGTGTTTAGTTCATTATAAATTCTTTGATTTCAATAAATTCTGAAAATTTGTCAAAAATTAGTTATAATCTCCCTATTATTATTGAAAAACTCAAATTATACTTTACTTCTATGAAAAATATTTTAAATAAATTTTATAACGAAAATGTCTGGTCACTCTTAATTTTTTCAAAAGACTATCATCGCATGTGATTTAAATTCAAACTTTGACTTTTACAAATTAGCATAAATCAATCCTTTGCGTATCATTTCATGTCTAAGACCCGAAGTTGCCGAGAAAGAGTTTGACGACGTTCCGTTTGTTGAAGATTCTAATTTTGAGCAAAGCCCAGACAAGCCCCAGTGCATTAACTCTATTTTAACTGTTTTATATTTTATCACTATATAGTATATGAATTTTGTACTGGCATTAGGTTTTTAGGAGTTGATTGAAAACATAGCTTACATGATAGCACCTTTCCTCGGTTAATGGTATTTGGTTCGAATACTTCGATGTAGAGCTAGGCTTATTTTTATAGTTACGGTAGAAGTCGAGTGATTGACCATTCGCTCACGAGTTATAGGTGCTTACCTTGAGTTTGAGAGTATGACAGAAAATGATGAGCATGGCTTAGTTTATCACAAGAAAGGATAAGTTGAGACCGAGCAGAGAAGTAGGTCGTAACACGGCATATGGTCATTGCGGATGCAGGGCCAATGTGTTGTACCCCTGTCTGTGTTGGTTAAGGACCGTACCGTTGTCGGCCCTGTTGAGCAAGTTTGAACAGTATTGATTACATACTGGCTATATGGGCCCCTAGGAAACTGATATAGCCCAATGTGCGTAGTGACTGGACGTAACCGAATCTCTATTTTAGAGATGATTAGAAGAGAGAGCTTTGAGGCTAACTATAGATAGACACGGTGAGGTTATCGCATGGAGGACCACTGCTCGGAAGAGATGAGCATCGGACCGGTACTATGTATTATTGGTGTGAAAGGTTGCTGCGTACGACTTTCTGAAAGTGCGTGTGTAATCAGGTTTCTCCCGCAAGATGTAAATCGATTCGAATCGCTGCCCCTCACAGTAACAAGTACCACTTGTTTCAGTGCGCCACATCGTAGTTAAGAAATGAAATAATGGTGAAACGAGAAAGTATTCTGGTTTGTTGGTTATGTTTATTATAAATTGTTTGGCAACCACGATTGTAGTAGTTGATAGTGCAAATTAAATTTATTTTTCTTGCAACTAATTTACTGTTAACACTTGAAAGTAAAGATCCACTGTTAGCGTTGGTTTTTTGCAAACAACTGTCCCATGTGAGTCGGCCTTGTCATATCTTTTGGAGTCGGCTGAAGTTAGTCATGTTGACGGGTAAGATTTGTTGAGCATTCGAATGCTCAGGGCGTGGCTCTTTATGATTTTGTTTTGCAGGTGGCTTCTCTTTTTCTGCTCTGAACCAACCGACAGGAGCGACCCTCGAGGGTGGCTATGTCCATTGAGAGCTTTGCTCGCCACGCTGAGCTTCGTGTGTGTCGTTAGAAGATGCATCGTATGTGTTCGATGTCATTTTGTGCTTAGTACATAAGAGATCCTAGTAGTTTTTAAATAAGATGAACGTTTTCGCACTTATAAAAACTCTGGTTTGTAACTTAAACAACCGTTTGTATTATATTTTTTTTGCGTTTGAGTTGTACTGTTGGTCTTCGCTCCGACGAGTGACACCCGATAAGATTCTGTGTCGATAGATCGTCTCTTTCGAGGGACGGTTTGTCACAGATACCAACACAAAATAGCATACTATATTATCAGGCTGAAACATAAAAATTCACATCAAGCACAAAATGACATGACACAACCTGAAGAAACCCATCATACAAAACACTACCTAGGACGCTTCCTGTTAGCTGTTGGACATCTAATATTCTGCGAAACACATCTCGCCAAGTAGGTGTAATAGGGTGGTATGGTTGATCTCCATGACACAATGCAGAATTCACCATGATCTGGAACACGACGGCCTGCTACAATATCTTGTGATGTCAGTAGCTCGGGGTCGGGGATGATATTCTGGGGAGAAGGCGCCCGAAAAAGTTTGAACATTGTAATGGAATGCTGGGTCCTGGCCATACTCCATAAGTAGACAGGATGGTCTCTCCGTAGGAGATCTGTAGGATCCTCTCCATACGTGAGCAGGTGCCTGCTTCTGTAATCTTTCAGACACTTGCGCAACCTGCTCCAGAACTCATGGTTCAGGTTGGCTCGCATCAAGCTTCCCACCACGTTTGCTGTCAGGATTGAACGATTCAGCAGCACCGCGATATCCATTCCTATGGACGCGAGCTTCGGCTGATCCTCTGGGTTTGCGCTCCCAAACGCGAGCGCCTTGAAGAAGTACCAGAAAGCTTCTTCAGTCAAATACTTGAGCCTCAGAGCCTGCCCTGTTCCGAATGCTGCTATCTTCTCTAACCGGCTCGTGACTATGATCTTGCTACCATGCTCCATGAAGCTTGCTGCCGAGGCGTACAGCCTTTGCCATGTCTCCTTGTTCATGTCCCCGTCTAGCTCGATGACGACAAGTGACCTCCCATGCGAGTAAGCCGTACGATCTTGATGCTTAATGACACCAACGCCTTTCAGAGCACCCATGTTTCCGGCTTCAAGATCGTGTCCTGCGAAGAAAACGATGGACGAGAAGTAGCTGCGCACTCTCTCGTCAAGGCAGACATGCTCAACGAGCGTGCTCTTGCCGACCCTAGCAGCGCCGAAAATCGGAAGCACCCTTGGAGTTCCATCGCCGGAGAATTCCGGACAGAGCAAGAAGTTGATGACGGTCTCCATCTCCATCTGCCGGCCGAACATGACCTTCTCAAGGATCAAGTAGGTACTGTACGGCTGGCGGGGGACGCGAGGGTATCCCTCCAAGAACTGAATGAACTCCTGCATGTCACCCTTCAGCAATATCTCGAGGCCGTCGAGCATCTTCTCCAGCTTCCCGATGCTCTCGGCGTCGAGCACAATCTTCTTCTGGCCCATGTCGCTGCTGCTGGCTCTCCCTGTGAAACCACTGAATCTTGACAGGGCAACGATGCGGCCGCCACTGATATTGTCGATGCTTCCATTTCCATGGCCTCTGTACCTGAAGGTGTCGAGCATATAGTAGCCTACAAACATGCTTTTCCTGAGCATCTGGAGCTGGCGGAGCATCGCCTGGTTTCTGATGTCCCGCCCCTCTGCCTCCTCGACCGTGATCTCGATCCGTAGTAGCAGGTGCTGGAGCCTTTGGAGCTTGTGTTCTCTCTCTTCCACCTTAGACCGGCAGTACCTCTGGATCAGCATAGTCAAGGCTCTGCCGAAGAGATCGCTTGCGATTGCTGAAAGAATTTGCTCCATTGCGAGACCCTCGTGAGAAGCTTGAGGATGCAAGCAAGAATGGGTTATTCAGTGTTACTGAAATCACAGCCGCTGCTTCATGTGTTTTAAGTCTTCGCTTTAGCGCATATTTGACTTTGAAAGACCTGGCAGCCATAGATGACTATGACTCATAGCCCAATCACTGTCACTAAAATTTCAGTCCAAGGGGAACGCATCTAACAGTTTGAGCTTTGTCAAACATACGAGTGCTCGTGTTCTACATTTTGACTATCGACATGACTTTGTGTTATGTAGTGAGTGGAAAATACGTCACTGTTGTCTCAGTCAATAAAACAGACATCAGAATTTTTTGGTGATGGTAGGAGTGCCCTATTTTTTTTTAAAAAAAAACGTTGGACTTATGAGCATAACGTGGGTTGGAAAAAATAGCGCTAGTGTCGTTGTAACTAAGACGTGGCTAAAACAAGTGTTATAACTCATTAGAACCTCGTGCAAATATTTTTTTACATACAACTTGGTCAAAAAGAAAAAAGCAAGTATAATGGAATGGTCATCGATGATGTTTACATGGTCCATAAATAGTTAACTGCGTGGGAATAACTTGCAATCATCTAAGCGAGGAAAAGATATTCAGAAAAATTCAGGGGTGAAATATCCAAAGCATTGTTCTCTCATGGGGTCAGAAAATATCACTACAGTGACCACTAAAACTTACATTCACCATTTTTTTAGCATCTACTCCCTTCATTTTTTCATTGTCGTCATTGTTAACTTTTTAACATCAGACCATTTGTCATATTAAAAAGAACTAGTTTAAATTATAAGTCATGTTTCAAATAGCTTTCATTATAAAAAAAATAACAAAATATATTATTTTATCATACTTTAAAAAAAATGGATAGTCAAAAAATAACATTAAAAGTTAATTGCGACAACAAATTAAAAAATGGAGGAAGTAAGTCATTTGAACATTAAAAATAAAATCAATTTGTTTGTTTCAAAACAATTGCATTACTACAAACTTAGATTGTTTAAAACAAAAAAGCGGTGTAAAAGCTACACATGTCATTTGTGCTTAACTTCAGAGGAGGGAGAGTACATAATTCACATGAATTTAATCGGCTACCGTAGCCCTACCAGTACCAAATGTGCCTTAGGTAGTGAACAATAAAGAAGGTATTTGGGCATCCCACTCAGTATCTGTATGAGTTTTATACAGTATAGCCGGGTCTAATATGAGTAAAGATACTTATTTTGTACGGGTTCTTTGGATTGGAATATATTTTTTTTTTCATTCAAGACAATAAGAGTATCAGTGCAAAATTTGAACCCCGTTTTGGTACATTATAGATTGCCTTGTACTTCCATTGCAAGTTTCTTGTAATTTTACATTTGTCCTAACCGATGCCGGGCTTATGAACACGCCTAATTAATTGGTACCACTATATGGTCTCAACACTAAATGATCTAGTATGTTTTTCTATAAACAAATTATCAGGCTGAAACATACAAAGTCATATCACGCACAAAATGACATGACACAACCTGAAGAAACCCATCACATCTGTGACATCCCAAGGTCAAAATTTAAAAATTTAAAATTCAAAAATTATTCTAACAAACACCCTAACAATTTTTCCGTCTCCTTCTCAACTTCTGTTTCTCTCCTACCTCAAAAGTTAAAATCTCACTTAAATTAAAACTTACCTTAATTGGAAAGTTTTCAAAAATATTAAAATGTGAGTGTTCAAGTGCTTGACTTTCTCTCTGTTTAATTTGGATTTTATTTACTGATTTCCATTTGAATCTTATTCAAATTTCAAACCAATCCATCCAAACTCTACGATTGTTCAAAGGAGCAAAATTTGAAATCAAACAGTGGGCCACCATTTCTCTCCTTTCTTCATTCTCTGGCCGGCCCAGCTTTCTCCTTTCTTTTCTGGCCCAACCTTGCTTTTCTATTCCAGGCCGCAGGCCTGCTCCCAGCCCACGCTGGCCTGGCCCAACCGTGCCAGCCCAGCACTGCACAGGCTTCTTCCTCCTCTCTCCCTCCCTGCCTCTCACCCGCGGACAGCGCAACGGCCGCGCGCCCCTCGCGCATTGGTCCGCAGCCGGCCATCGCCGCGTGTTCCCCGCGTGCCTCGCATGCACCACGCCACCCTCGCCTGTGTTGCACGCCACAGGGCCGTCGTGCCCCTTCTCTGCCAAGCTGCCACGATGCTCGCCGGTATTGAAGTGCCATCACGGCGACCCCACCAGCTCACTCCCTCCCTCGGCTGCAAATAACCCCAAGAACCTCCTCTCTTCTCTGCACCGGCCGCCATTCAGAATCGAGCCGCCACCGCCCGTGAATTTTGGTTTTCACCTTCCTCTGCCACTTCAGTTGCCGTCGCCGATTCTCCGTCGGACGCGCCTCCTCTCGGCCTTCTCTCTGATCCTAGAGCTTCTCCGTAGCCTTCTATTTCGAATCCAGGTCACGCCGAGCCGTCCTTGCCGTCGCCTCGCTCTGGCGCCGAGCGCCGCCTCTGCAGGCCGTGTCTTCGCCGTCGACAGCAAGCAGCAGCGCCCCTCCGGAAGCTCCGAGCCTACAACGAGGTTTAGGGCAGCGTACCGCTGCTCATAGTCTGCTCCGGTTCCTGCCCCCCTGCGCTGCCACGCCCGACACCGCGCGCCACCTCCACGAGCCGCCTTGTCCCGTCGCCAGCCTCCGCTACGGCCTCCGGAGCCTCGAAAACCACCTAGGTGAGTGAGGCACGAGCTCCTGTTGCTCCAGGACCAAGAACTGTCTTCATCTGGCCAGCGTAGCGGGATATCCGCTTCTCCGGCGAGGCACGGCAATGGCGCCGCCGTGTTCTGCTTCCGGCCGCCGTCCGCGACGCCAGAACCTCTCGCCACCGTCCGATTCCCCGTGAACGCGCAAGATTAAAAGATGGCACCCTTTGGTCTGTTTTAATCTTAGCCGTCCGGTTCGCTGTTAACTGTCGAGATTAAATCCAATGTAACTTCACTTTATTTAAATTAGATCCCTTCATCTACGATCTAACGGCCTATATTGACTCACGTAACACGTTGTAATATTTTAAAATCACAACCGTACATCACACATCTAACGGTCCAGATCGCTGCATACAGCCGACCCACTTGAAAATGATACACGCACCCAAGGACCACCTATCGGTCACAGCAAGTAAAATGCTAGGTACACGAACTAGCTCGCACACAGAAATATATCTTCGTAACATTTTCCTTTGTAGAAAAATTCTGCCAAAATAAATTAAATAGCCTTTTTGCATCTAAGCCCCTGCCGTCCTATCAGATTATATTTTAGCCTAGGAATTCTACACTTAGCCCCCGGCCTATTAAATAAATGTAAACTAAGTCTCTGCCAATTTACACATAGAACCCTATATTTACCTGTATTTAGAAATAGGTCACTAGCTACTTTCTGATCAGTACAGACAAGTCCCTGACGACTTTCTAAAAATATCAACTAGGTCCCTAGAGCTCCCGACCTCTATAAAATACCATATCTTTTAATCCATAACTCCGTTTTTAGCGATTCTTGCGCTCACGCGTTCGTTTCGACGTGAGCTACGCAATGAAATCAGTCTCAAAACCAGAATCTCAAATATTCAATCCAGTTTAACAGAAATACAAATAGACCCCGATAATCGTCCGATAAATCAAAACCAATTCAATCGCTCCCGTTCCGGCTCCACTTAGAAATCCAGCGAGCATTCCATAAACAACAATCAAAAGTCCACTTCCATCCTGTCATGTCACTTTCCCTTTTACATTGAGTTTTATTGGAGTTATTTATTTAATTGTTTTTAGTTCTTTATTGGATTATTTTAGCTCGCTATTCTTTTGTCATTTGATTTTAATTAGTAATTCACATATGATTATGCTACACATAGGTTTAGATCATAGTTAGGGTGCATTCCACCTTGTATTAGCACATTTTAGTACACGTGCAACTTGATGCATTAAGCAATGCACTAATTAAGATTAACTCACGTACTTAGTTGTAAATTATTAGATATCATTAGAAAGCAACTGCATGCTAGAAAATTTAGTAAATAATCTCTAATCAGTGCTGGTCCATGCATGTTATAAACTAAATAAATATATCATAAAATGAATAGCAATCAAATATAGTAGCATAGAGTATTAGCTAAATAGTACCAAGCATGAAACTATGCATAAAATGTCATGTCACATACTAGGTGAACACTTAGCACGTGCTTTATGTGAATTTATATTCGCGTAAAGGCACATGCTGTAGATTCTTATCACCCGCATGGCACACCACCCCTATCACTTGACACCAAAGTAAAAGTAGTTAAGAATAAATCTAATAGTTTATAGTGCATTTGTTAGTAAATACTGTTAACACTAATGCATGCATAAAATGCCACACTAGACTGTAGCACACACTTGGCACACCCTAATATAGGCTCATTCTAGTGTGCGGGCCTTACTGCCGCAAGTACGCTAAATAGTGCATGTACACGCTTAGCTATCTATATGTCTGCACCAGCACTAAATGTGTATGCATGCATTTAGATTATAATTGCTAGCTGGTAGAGTTGCAAATAACATTAAGATGCGCATAAAATAATGAGTCTTGCACCAATCACGCTATCAAAGCATGTCTTATATGAGTTCTCTCATAAGAGCATTCGTGTTGTTTATGCAACGACACGCACATGCCACTCCGTAGTGCAACATCACGCACACAGGATGTGCACTTGCACCCGTGCACACACTTGTCGTTAGGGAAACCTAACGACGACTACAACAATAGCTCTGCACCTGTAGTCGCTAAGAAAGTGCAATTGCACGGCACACACCGGATTTATACACGATCCCATATCACGGAAAAACTCACAACACACTCACGATATAACTTAATCACTAATTATAATTTAGAATGAGTATAAATTGCCGGTTAATAATAATAAATAGTTCTAAATTAAGGCTACGCATAAAATGACACATGCTTAGCTTGGCTAGTCTCGCAGCATATCATTTTGTATGAGTTCACACCTGCATAGTTTACCTACATGATCCTTCAACGCTAAACTTATGCATTTTAATACAAACCTAGCAGTCAAACACTAACTCAACGTAAATAGCATTAAGATAGGATTATACATACCATGATGCACTCTGCACCAGCCACACAACTAGCGCATGCACTTCATGAATATCCATCGTAGAAGCACCCATGCTAGTTTTACAACAGCACATGCATGCACTTTATCACTAATCATGACCACCAGCATACTCCCATCTGTGGTGCCCTTGCATTAAACCTAGAAAACCTGTCATCGAACCTCACCATATGTCAATAGCCAATGCATCACACATGACTTGCACTAGGTTTTCCTTGCGGAGTTTAATTGGTTCTTATTCGGAGTTCATTAGATCTTATCGACTCTTCTCAAGCTTTGTTTATTTTGCGGTAGTTTTATTAGGCGTTTCTTATCGTGTAGATGTCACTGAGTGTAAGGAAGAGCCAAGATTCGAGAGAAACCAAAAGGACTATGTGTAAAGAGAAGCACAAAGTTGTGGATGCGAAGCCAGTGGTGGAAGATTAGGATCTTGAGGAAGCATCTCCGACCTCAAGCTCTGAAGATTAGTAGTTTGCAGGCAAGCTCTAATCCCCTTGACCATATTTAACCTATGTTTTGTCAATGCTCCCATAGTGCCTATCTATACTGCTATGCATGATATTTTGATTTAAAATATTGTGTTAGTTATAATCCTAATTGGATGATTGATATATTGATATTAATATCAGCTACTAGACATTAATATTAATTATCTTGATTACCCGTTGACGCCATCACCCTTGTTAACCATAGGAGTTCCATCGTTAAATTCTTTTAACGAGCGAAAAGTTGCCTTGATATTAGAATGCTTAGGAACCCCCTGTGATGCTACGCATCACTACACCACTCACCAATATTTTATAAAATGCATTAAAATGTGTTTGGTGGTGTGTGTAAAATAAAATGAGATGAGTGATAGAACAACTGGTGCTAGATGAAGAATGGGTATTTTTGGTTGTGGGCGAGGCTTGGCTTTGTGCATGGTGATTGGAGAATAGTTGTGTGTTTTAGCATTTAGCTACGTGCTTTGATGTGATCCACCTCTCGTAGATAGCGCTCGCCCTGCCATATAAGGACCGGTTCGTTAGCACTCAGTTTAGTGATTACGTGCAACTACAGAACCTGCTCATACCCTAACTTATTGGCATCTACCGTATGCTCCACTTGGCGGCCAGTAGGGA
The DNA here is from genome assembly GCA_001602275.1 of Zoysia japonica. Classification (NCBI taxonomy): domain Eukaryota; kingdom Viridiplantae; phylum Streptophyta; class Magnoliopsida; order Poales; family Poaceae; genus Zoysia; species Zoysia japonica. The sequence goes on along the minus strand of BCLF01000029.1, from coordinate 1,995,194 downwards.
ACGGGGGACCAAAGGTGGACACCCGAGGATGTATGTACCCAACCGATTCGACTCCGAAGAAAAAGAAGTACACGGGCTCAACGTATCTGAGCTTAGGAGGAAAATAAAGTACCGGAGAACTCAAGGAAAGTGAGTACTTGAGTTTTAGCCTTTGGTTTGCTTCCCGAGGTGCACATATGGGGATACTCGAAAGTGGTGGGACTAGCGTTACGTTTCTCTCCTGCAAAGAGAGCGTAGCCTGTGTATACAGTGTACAACCTCTGTAGAGTGAGTAGGTTTACTACAGAAGCTTTGAAAAAGGGATCACAAGATATTTTGTAAAACCGTGAATTTAGAAAAGAAATAAGAAGTGGTAGAGTTAAATTTTTTTTCTTTTTTTCTTTTTTTTTCTTTTTCTCTAACAGGAGCTAACATTTTCTCTTTTCTCTCCTCTTCATTCAAAAGGCAAAAACCCCACATAAAATAATGAACTCTCTTAATTTGAAAATTTGCTAAGAGCACTAAAACCTTGTGTGGTCAAGTGCATGATCTTCCTTTGTGGCCGTTTTTGATTTTCTCTGGTTTTATTTGGTTGAGCTCGTTTGAAATTTTCTTGAAATTCGAATTCATTTGAATTTAAAACAAGCAAGCAAAATCTCTGAAAAATAATCAAATCAATTTCCCTCTCACTGGGCCACCTCTCCCTCCTTCCCTCCCTACCAGCCCACGCGGCCCACCACTCTTTATCTTCTCTTCTCCGCACGGCCCAACTCGCTCTGCCCTCGGCCCAGCTCACCGCGGCCACCCTCCACCTTCCTCCGTTGATTCCGCGCCGCGCCAGAGCACGCACGCTGCGCAGCCTTCTGGCGCACACCACCTGCGCTCGCACGCCAAAGCAGGTCAGCGCCCACCGGGTAAAGCCCCGCCTTCGCGTGGCACTGGCAAGGGTTCGCCGGACCTTGCCCCGCGCCGCTCGGCCTCTCGCGTCGTGTCACCTCGCTGCTGCCGCGCGTGCCTGACCACTTCTGTGAAATTTCAGAGCAGCCCCTAGCAACCTTTTAATAATTATGAATAGGTCTCTATAGACCCCGACGCACTGTAAATGCCATATCTTTTCAACCATAGCTCCGATTCCGATGATTCTTGCGCTCACGCGACCGTCACGACGTGAGCTACACTATAGAATCAGTTTCAAATCCTAGAAGCCCCCACACTTTCCCTAGTTCAATTTATAAACCTATGGCTTCTGATAAAACACTCCTCAACACCAATAAATCCATAGCTAATCATTTCATTATCCGGAATCTCGCAACCACTCCACCAAAAATCCAAACCTATCATCAGTATCTGTCCATTTTATTCTTCATTTCGGTATTTGAGTTTATTGGAGTCTGTTTATTTATTTATCGATCTTTAAGCTATTTGCTCTTTTATTGAGAATGTTATTTAATGTTATACATTTTAACTAGTGCCCAGCATATAGTTATATTAAACATAGATTGATCATATGATTAGTATGCATCCAACCTTACATTAGTCTACATTATTGTATGTCCCATATAATGTTAGCATTACACTTATAAAGTTATAATTAAGCAATTAAACGCTAATTACTAGAATGTAACCATATATTAAGGAGTCCAGCGATTAAGCTACGGCCTTGTGTATTCATTTATTTGACATAAATTAAATACAAGATAATTAAGATAAAGTGAGCAAATAATCACTAATTTAGGATACTAATTAGTAACTAGCAAATAATTATTAATACATGATAGTAAATAGTATTACCTATAGAATGATGTAGGAAAGGACATGTCGCATGCTTAGTTACATTTTAAGTACATAGATATATATATACGAATACATTTATTCATAACAGTGTGATAATACCTTAGGAGCTAGATAATGGGTACATGCACATGACCTACTAACACCTCATATAGCATAGCTTAATGAGCTAAGTGATTACTCATTGTTCTTTGGTAAATATAGACAAGACGAAATAATACCTAAAATAACATATCACATACATAGCATGCTCATTAAATAAGCGTTATATTAGCGTATAATCCCACTAGTGCCTGTAGATACTCATATCACATATACTTACGTAGATTAATAAAATAGTCACACAAACATTGTTTAAGATAGATTAGTAATCAATTAGTCATTAATCCTTCGTAAATATTGCTAGGTAGTAACTACGCATGTGATGCCACCTTAAACCTATAGTAGCATATTAAACAAACCAAAATACTAACTTGTACTAGAATAAAGACTCTAGTATAATATTTACCATGTATAGTTATACTTAACTGTCTATGTAACCTTGTAAGCAATATAAGAAAGTAGCTAAATAAATAGTAATTGACCTTTAGTAATTAACACTACGATACACACCGATTAATGAGCATTGCATTAGGATCGACACCATGTCATGCACAATTTACCCATAGTTTTCTCGTGGCGTTCCTTTGGCTCTTAATCGAAGTTGATCGGGTCTTATCGGTTCTTCTCGAGCTTTTTGTTTACGGTAGTTTTATTAGGCATATTCTATCGTGTAGACAACGCAGAGTTCGAGGAAGAGCTGGACCCAAGAGAAGACAAAAGAAGGGACATTCAAGGAAAAGCCCGAAGACCTCGGCATCAAGCAGGCAATTCAAGACTCAGAGACCTGAAGATTATCAAGAAGACAAGTTCTAAAGATTAAGGATTTACAGGCAAGCTCTAACCCCTTGATCATATTCATCCTATATTTTACTTGCGCACCTATATGACCTAAATGCTTGCATATCTATTTTGATATATGTTAAAAACCTTGTGTAGTAAATACCCTACTCGATTATTATGTATTTATATTGATGTCAGTTACTTACTTTCATTAAATACGAATACTACCTTGTTACCCGTTGATGACGCCCCCTTGATAACCATAGGACTTCCTTCGTTAACGTCCTTAACGAATGGAAAGATACCTTGATATTAGATTTGCTTAGGAACCCTTATGTGATGCAGCGCATCACCACACCATACACCAATCATCTTATCAAATGTGTCAAAATGTGTTTGGTGGTGTGCGTGAAATAAAGTGGGATGGGTGTTAGTGCAACTAGTGCTAGGTGATGGGAAGGGATAATGTTTTGGTCATGGGGCGGGCTCCTAGAACTGTGTGCTGTGTGTAAGCTTCGGACTGGTCCACCTGTCGTGGATGAGCGTCGCCCCTGCCATATAAGGACCGGTTCATCGGACCTCAACGTAGTGTTTATGTGCAACCACAGAATCTTTGTTCATGGGAAGGATTCACCTTCACTCTTTGGTATCCATGTGGCCCCTAAGGCGATTGGTTGGTACACAAATCGCAGGAAGTAGGCGTGAGATAACTCGCTGTCTGGTCTACGATTACAGCAATGACCCGCGCCATGGGGAATTGTACAATCCATGGCATAGCCCCTGGGTACTTGGTAATGACCCGAACCATGCGGGCGTCCAGGGAGTCACAGGAACGTGCTATCGCGTCATCGGGCTTATTCTCGAGTGATGATCCCTGTTAGCATCTTGAGAAGACCTTGTGGATACCTTAGTGCGTGGAAAGTGGGCGTTATGTGACTCTGTTGATCAAGAGAAGCATAGCCTGTGGGTACAGTGTACAACCTCTGCAGAGTGTATAAATCCATCCAGACTGGCCGTTGTCAGGTATTGGCACGCTACAGCTTGGGCTCACTTTGATTAGACTAGATTATCTCTTTGATGGTGTGAGTGGGTATAGGTGCTCGTGTTTTGAAAAGTGAATGCAGGGTGTGCCTGGGGACGGTACGGTTGCGTGCTAGCTCCCCGACTAAAATGTGGGGACTGACGGGATTGATGAACATCTCCCGCAGGACTAACCTACTTAAATATGGACAGCAACTACTCTATATATTTCCCTCTTTGCAAAGCTTCTATAGTGAACCCTGCATAAAAGATTGGCTTTGTGCAAAAAGAAACCCCGTGGCCTAATCCTTGCTATAACCATATATATATATATATATAAGGCTTGCGGAGTACCTTATGTACTCACAGTTTTCAATTGTGGTTTTTAGCCAGAGAGGATTCGTAGAAGACAACGACGTGCCGGGTATTAGTCCTACCTCCCAAGTTTGCTTGTGGAGTTGGGCCCTATTTTTCGCTGTTTGCTTCACCTCTAGCTGGTCGACTGGTTGTGAATTGTTTCAATCCTCACCAAGTTACCGCTAAAGGTTCGATATCAGGTATATACTTCTATTCGAAGTATGCATTTGATATACATTCGAATGTGTTAGTGCGTATCAGCTACTGATCCAGGGACTGATACATGGTGCACAGTGTTTCCCAGAAATGGGGTATGACATATTTGTTGTCTATATTTTAGTAGATTGGTCCTGGGGGAGATATTCATTAATCCCGTCAGTACCCAAGTTTTAGTCGGGGAGCTGGCACGTAACTGTACCGTCCACTGGCACACAGCCTACACTTTCTAGGCACCTACACCCACTCACTCCAACAAAGATAATAATGAGACTAATCATTGTGAGCCCAGTCTGTAGTGTGTCAATACCGTGACAATGGCCATTCCGAATGGTTTATACACTCTCTAGAGGTTGTACACTGTACCCACAGGCTATGCTCCTCTTGATCAATAGAGTCGCATAACGTTCACTCCAACACACACCAAGGTATCCACAAAGTCCACCTCAAGATACAAATAAGGGTCATCTCTCGGGGTTTTTTAGGCCACCGATGACGCGATAGCACATTCTCGTAGCCAGATCGTGGGTTTAGGTCATCCACGTCTACTCCCTGGGATCCCACACACAGACAGGTAATTATGAAAAGCAGAGGGCTATACCGGTGGGCAGTACGATCTCATGGCGCGGGCTATTGCTGTAATCGAAGATCGGACCGTGAGTATCTCACGTCTGCTCCTGCGACTTGTGTACCACCCGACCGCCTTAGGGGTCAAAGTGGACGACCAAGGGGGTAGAGTGAGTCCTGCCCAGACAGGTTCTGTGGTTACACAAAATCACTACGTTGAGGTCCGATGAACCGATCCTTATATGGCAGGAGTGGTGCTTGTCCACGGCAGGTGGACCAGACCGAAGCTTAACACCTATCACATCACCTTCACAGAAGCCCGCCCCACAACCAGAAAACACCCTTCTTCACCTAGCACCAGTTGCACTATCACCCTTCCTACTTTATTTTACACACACCACCAAACTCATTTTAACACATTTCATAAGATGATTGGTGCATGGTGTGACGATGCACTGCATCGTATAAGGGTTCCTAAGCAATCTACTATCAAGGAAACTTTTTGTTTGTTAAAAGACTAACGAAAGAAATTCTATGGTTAATAAGGGAGTGTCATCGATGGGTAACAAGTTAGTATTCATATTTAATGAGAGCAAGTAACTGACATTAATATGAATACATAATAACATGTAGGTATCAATTACACAACATTTTAACATAAATAAAATAAATATGCAAGCATTTGGGTCATACGGGTGCGCAAGCAAAATATATGATAAATATGATCAAGGGGTTAGAGCTTGCCTGCAAATCCTTAATCTTCAGACTTGTCTTCTCGATAATCTTCGAGTTCGGGTCTTGAATCGTTGGCTTGATGCCGAAGTCTTTGGGCTTTTCCTCGTATGTCTGTTCTGCTGTCTTCTCTTGGATGCGAATCTTTCTTGAGCTCGGCGTTGTCTACACGGTAGAATACGCCTAATAAAATTACCGTAAAAGAAACAAAGCTCGAGAAGAATAGATAAGATCCAATTAAATTTTGAATAGAACCAAATAAACTCCACGAGAAAATCAAAAGTACATTATTCATGATGCGATGGCAATCTTAATGCAATGTTTATTATCCTAGGTGCACCTTAGTGTTATTTACTATAAGTTAATTATTAGAATAATTATTTATTCTTAAACTTTATTCTAGTGCTTATGCAGTTACATGAGTAGTTAAGGGTGGTTATGTATTGTTAATTATACTAAAGCCTTCATATGGGTATGGACTTAGGTTATGGTTTACTTACTATAATACTGGGAGTTCTATGTGTCATATTATGCTTAACCACGATTTAGCAATATTTACTACAGTGTAGCTATTAATTACTAGGTTCATTCTAAACCATATTCATGTGATTGCGATAGTGGGCCATGTGGATGCATGAACTATAAAGCATCTACAGTGCCAATATGTTTATGTGAGTGCAAGCTAATATATGGCATGTTTAGTTGAGGGTGTGATGTGTCGTTTTACGTACAATCTTATTTTATACCGTACATTTAATTAGATGCATTCTAAAATACCCTCATTTAGTTTATAACTAAATGGATGAGTGTGTAGTGACTAAAGATTATTTACTTAATTTCCTAATATGCAGTTGCTTCCCATTGATCAATGGTTCGTTACCCAATTTCTAAGTACATGGTTAAGCTAATTAATCCAACGTGTGGCACGGGTAATGATGCATGGTAAAGTGTGTAAGTGGGCTATCGACTAATTACTTAATTTTCTATATGTGTGCGATGATTAGTATTTAGCAATTAATTATTTAGTTTATCCTTATAAACTGCCAAAGCTAATGTGGGACATTTATCCTATTGCATTTGAATGCAAGATAATGGACTTATACGTTGTTTCCAACATTTACTTTATTTAATTATATAATAAGCATGGTTTTAATCCATTATGACCAAATGTTAATTACTTTATTTTATAATATTGATTAATGACTAGTTAATAATTCTATACTTATAGTAAAATTACTATGCTAATTTAATGTCATCATTATAGGTGCAGTGCTAGGTATCGCAATCATTATTATCTAATTTATATGTATATGTGGCTTAACCTAAGTGGTCAATAATTAATTATCTAGTTTAATTTAATTAATTAAAAATATTAGAGTTAACAAGAAATAAACGTACTAATTTATATATTAATACATAATG
>BCLF01000029.1:1953011-1980161 GCA_001602275.1 Zoysia japonica | reverse complement strand
AGCTTCGGTTGATCATCTGGGTCTGTGCTTCCAAACGCAAGGGTCTTGAAAAAGTACCAGAAAGCATCCCTAGGTAAAGGCTTCAGTCTGAGAGCTTGCGTTGTTCCAAGAGCAACTATCTTCTCTGACCTGCTTGTGATTATGATCTTGCTACCGTGTCCCATGCTGCTTGCTGCTGAGGAGTACAGCCTTCTCCATGCTTTGTCCTCTATCGCACCGGTGAGCTCAATAACGGCAAGTGACCTTACCCCTTGCGAAGAATTAGGAAGATCTTGATGCTTGATCACACCACTTTCTTTTAGAGTAGCCACATTTCCATCACGCAGATTATCGCTGCTGAAGAAGACGATCAATCTGAAGTGTCTGCGCACCCTCTCGTCAAGGCATACATGCTCGACAAGTGTGCTCTTCCCAATCCTCGGTGGGCCCACGATGGGAAGAACGCCGGGATTTTCATCGCGGGCCGCATCTGGCTCGAGCAGGTAGTTGAGGATGGTTTCTTTCTCCATCTGCCGGCCGAACATGACCTTGTCGAGAATCAAGTACGTGTTGTACGGCTGCCGGCAGATGCGAGGGTACTCCCCTAGAAGGACGGAGAACTCCTGCATGTCCGCCATCAGCATCTCCAGGCCGTCAAGCACCGTCTCCAGCTTCCTCAGGCTGTCGACGTCGAGCATGGTGTTCTGCTGTTTGTCCTTGCCTTTATTGACAGGGAAGAAGAGGCGGCGCTTGGCTGCCCTGAATTGAGGTCGTAAGGCAGCAACACGGCCACCATTTATCTCCTCGTCGCCTTCATGGTCTCTGCATTTGAAGGTGTCGAGCATGTAGTGACCACTGTACATGCCTTGCCTTAGCAGCTCAAGCTGCCATAGCATCGCCTTGCTGGTGATATGTCTCCCCTCGGCCTCCTCGACCATGGCGTCAATCCGGAGCAGCACGTGCTGCAGCCGCTGAAGCTTGTGCTCTGCATACTCTGGCTTGGATTGCGTGTACCTCTGGATCACCATGGACAGGGTTGCGTTTAGGAGATTCCTCATCATCTCGGAAAGAAGGATCCTCACGGTGATAAAATTTTTCCCCCGTTTTGAAAGATCTCTGAAGGTGATGGTTTATGGTGCATTATAGAAGAGAGGAGAGAAGAATACGCGGAGAAAGGACCGGTGAACATGTGGGCACAAAGTCTTTGCTTCTGCTCATGTTTGACTGGAACTTTGAAAAGAATGAAAGTGAAATTCATAGGCTAGTCAAGCCTGCTGGAATTTCAATCCATGTGAAATTGACGATGATTTTGGTTCTAAGCTGTGGTCTGTTTTTGCATATTTGACACGACCCGAGTACCATGTGGGTAGAAAAATGGCACTGCTGAGATAATATGTGGCCTATATTAAGACTGTTAATGGAAGATTGCAAAAGAAAACCTGCAGTAATTAAGATAAAATTCGGCAAAGAAGTATTTGCATAAATTAAATTGAAATTTGTTACAGTTCTTAGAAGGAACCAGAGGTGCCGCCCCTCAATTAATTTTAGCCATTGATTTTTACAATTTAATATTGGGTCTACTTTTGAAATAGGTTTAGTAGGTATCTCCCTATTTTTAACTGCTTATATAATTAAAAAAAGTGCGACTATTATTATCTGCAAGCATTGTAAATAAATTTTAGTTAAGTTATACTCCCTCCATACTTACAATTTAGTTCGTTTTAGACAACGACATGGTCATCAAAGTATAACTTTGACTTTGATTTGTTTTAAAAATATTTATAAAAAAAGTGACATATATATATATATATATATATATATATATATAGATATATATGCTTTTATGAAGTGCTTTTTAAGACAAATCTACTCATATGATTTTTATATTTCTAAACTTAAATTGAGTTATTTATAATTTATGTTTTCAATGTTTGACTAAATCAAAGTTCAAAACGACTTGAATTATGAGTACGAAGGGAGTATTACATAGGATATGTAGAAGAGAAACAACAAAATGGTGATGAGAACCACCCGTTTCGCTGTCATAAATGATTTGCCAAATAGTGCACCCGTGTTTTCAGCTGATTGGTGCTGTATTTGTTGATTCTTGGTTTTTGCCTGTGGTCGAGTAATACTGAACGGGAGGGCATAATGTATAATGTTATCTTGCAGAAAATAAACAAAGATAATGGCAGCCAGTCACTACTAACAAAGACATAACAGTAACCGAGGGCGTTTCTTGCTGACCACTGAACATTTCGCTGTTTGGGATGCACAAGTTGCCAGGAATGTGCAGTAGGGTGGGATGCTTGATCTCCATGCCACAATGGGGAACTTTGCCTGATCTGTGGCACACCCTGTCACAATGTCTTGCATAGTCAGCTTGGGACGATGTGCTTGAAAGAGCGATCGTGGTAGATTTTGCAGATCGTAACGTTTTGCTCAGTCATAGCCATCCTCCATATGTTAATGGATTGGTCTTTCTGCAAAAGCACCGTAGGATGCTCGCCGTACATGAGCAGGTGCTTGCTTGTGTAATCTTTCACGCACTTGAGCACCCTGCACCAGAACAAGGTGTTCGTGTTGGCTCTCAACAAGCCTCCCACTGCGTTTCTGTTACAGACCACCCCACGGTCGATCACAGAATCTTATCGGATGTCCACTCGGCAAAGCGAAGACTAACAGTACAACTCAAACACGATAAAATATATTACAAACTGTTGCTTAAGTTTATAAAACTAAGATTTTTGAAAGCGTGAAAGCGATAACCTAAATTAAGATCTCCTAGATACTATGCACAAGATGTCATCGAGCCCTTATGATGCATCTTCTAGCAGCACACAACCAGCAGCGCGACGAGCAAGGCTTCCAACGGACATAGCCACTCTCGAGGTTGCTTCTGCCTGTTGGTCTAAAGGAGGGAGAGAGAAATCACCTGCACAAAACCACAGAGAGACAAGCCCTGAGCATTCAAATGCTCAGAAGTCTTACCCGTCAACGTGGCTAACTACAGCTGACTCTAAGAATATGATGAGGCTGACTCACATGAGATGGCTATTTGCAAAACCAACGCTAATATAATGAGTTCTTATATTCTAGTTTTAGCGATAAATTAAGTTCACAGAATATAAAGTTAGTTTGCGCTATAAAGCTATATTAAACATGGTTGCCAGGCAATTGCATATAAACTAAGCAACAGTCATATATTATTATTATTAGTTCAATTATTACTATGATGTCACTCAGTGAACAAGTGGTACTCGTTATTATGAGAGACAACGATTATAATCGATTTACACCAGCTAAAAAAAACCCGAAGTACACGACACGTACGCGCTTTCGAGAAGCCATACGTGGCTACCTTTCACAACAATACCATAGGACCGGTCCGACGTCTACTTCTCCCGAGAACATGTTTCTCAATGCGACCACCACGCAGGACGTGTTCATGGTTAGATTCAAGTCTCTCCTCCACTCACAGCCTAAAGAGGAGTAGGGTTACGTCCAACCACTACGGATATTGAGCTACATCGGTTTTCTAGGCCCATAATTTCAGTATGTATTTGGTACGTTCAAACTTGTTCAACAGAACCACACTCGAATCGGTCCTTAACGACACAGATGGGGGCTACCACCGTGAAGGCCCAGCCTTCTTAAACTCTCCTATACACTGTCTCCGTTCGGTCTTAGGTTAATTAATGTGTGGCAAACCTATAGCTCGCGAGTGACTTTTTATTCACTCGACTTCTATAGCTCGCGAGTGACTATTCACTCACTTGACTTCTATAACTCACGAGTGACTATTCACTCACTCAACTTCTACCGTAAATTAAAACTTAGTCTGGCTCTACATCGAGTTACCTGTAACAATATACACTTAATAGGGTAAGTAGCACTATCATTCATTCTAAGGTTTCAAACAACTCCTACAACTTAATGCACAGTATATTAACCATACAACATATAGTAACAAAATAAAAAGGATTTTAAATAGAGTTAATGCACCGGAGCTTGTCTGGGGCTTGCTCACAGTTAGCTTCCTTTGCTAAAGGAACGACTCCACGCTCACCTTCGAATAGGTTTGGTCCTAACATGAATGTTACGTAAAAGAATGAATTATAATAGTTTTAAACTTTAATTAACATCGTATGCAATGATAGCTTTTTATTTTCAAAAAGTGGGTAGTAAATTTGGTTATCAATCTTCTTTAAAATGGTTTTTGAAAATATAAAATGTAACTTAAGTTGTTCATAAAATCAGAAAGGTCATAGAATATTTTTTTTGAGAAAAATCTCAGGATTTATTGAATTCAAATGGATTTATAATGAATTTAAATACCATGTGAACACAATAAATTGTTATAAAATAATTTCGGATGAAATTAAATTCAAAAGTCTTCTAAAACAAAAAAATTAACTAAAGAAACAGAAAAGTAGAAAATTTCAAGATTTATTGAAATCAAATAAATATATAATAGAATAAATACAATTTAAGCAAGATAAATCATTTATAAAAAATTAATTTGAAGAAAATAAAATATGGAACTATCCTAAAACAGAGAGTTTGACTAAAGAAAAGAAAAGTAAAATTTTCAATATTTTATCATGCCAAAGAATATTGATAATGCATTAATGAAATATTTAGTGATCTAAATTATTTAAATTAATTTTTATACATAAAATGAAAAATAGTTAGCTTCAGAATATACTTCTAGTTGAGAGAATCCTAACAAAATTTATTTTATAATTTTTGGAGCTACAATGAAGTTTCTACGAATTTTAGAAATTTGGAAATGTTTCTCGATATTTAAATAAATCAAATTGCAAATAATAAAAAATTTCTAGCCTAAATGGGCCGGTCCGTGGCCACACAAGGGCCCATAGGGCGCTGCACAGTAAAACCACATGGGCCACAGAGGACGGCCCAAAATGGGGAGGCCACACGGCCAGCCACATGGCCCAGCCGCACGAGATCGACTCCTGTGGCCACACGGGATCCGACGGCTGGCCGAGTGGGTCGAGCTCGGCCATGGCAGACTCACGCCGGCGCCGACGGCGCACCTCACCGGAGCTCAGCTGCTGGCGGTGGGGCTCAAGTTTTCTAGCGCCAACATGGTCTACGGACCGCGTCGAACTCGAGGGTGGGGGCTACGGCCGGAGGAGCTCACCGTAGCGGTCCGGCGACGAGGAATGGCGCGGCCGGATGTTCGACAGGAGCTAGCGCACGGCGCAATTGACGAAACTTGACACTTCTTGTTCCGAGAGTTTCACGAAAGAGAGCAGAAGACCGGCACGAAGGAAGTCGATGTCAAGGGAGGCCAGAAAGGGGAGGTTGTCGCCGCGGTCCCAAGGTCCAGCGGTGGCGGCGGTCAGGACTTCAAAATCCTGCGTGATAGGCCATCAAAATTGGTTGATCCTCTACTCCAGAAGAAGCATTACCTAGGAGCATCGGTCGCAAGGAAATCGGAGGGAGCTCACCGATGTTTGGGCAGATTTGGCCGGCACGGCTAGCATCCCATGACTCGATGGATTTGGAGAAAAACGAAATCGGTGCCGCTCGGTGCGAAGGGTGTGGAAGTGAGAACGTGGGGAGCTCGCGAGAGGCAGGGCGCAGCTCCTCGGCGAAGGATGGGGCCGGAGAATGGCTCGGTTAGGGGCTCATCACGGCGGCGTGGCGTGCGGCTGAGGAGAGACAGTGAGCGATAGTGAGGGAGAGATAGGGAGCGCTGACAGACGGGGAGGAGGTCATGGACACGGGGCCGGACACGTCCTTGGCGCGGTGGCATGCATGCACGGGCGAGGTATAGGGCAGCGGCACCTGTCCAGGCGCGGTGGCAACACGATGTTGGAGAAGGCACAACAGTCCGGCTGACAGACGGGTCCCGCTTCCTTTCTTTTTTTCTGATTTTTCGCGAATTTTCTGCGCTGCACACTGTTTTGCTTCGAAATCTATACTTCTCAAGCGCTATAATTTTTGAAACTTTGTAGAGTGGTAGAACATTTTCAGAGGAACAACTTTTATGTTGGGCCCGAGTTCAAAATCGAAACACATTTTATTCTATAAAATTCTTAAAACAGGCAATCATTGTTAAAAGAAATATTTCATTTGGGCCATTTAACTTTCAAATAAAATTTCAGAAAAACTTCCTAAATTCAAGTCTTTGCAAAACTTTTAAGTGGGAATTTATAAATTTTCTTAAAATTTTGAACTTGTGTTTTGAAATTTAAATATTTTATTTGAAACGTGAATTTGCTGGGAAGGGTTGAGCTCAGATGCCGTGATTTTAAATTTGAACAACGTTGCTTCTTTATTCAGAAACACAGAGTGTTACAGTTTCCTGCCAGGAATGAACCTTGCAGCAATACTGCGATCTCCATTCCTATGATGCAAGCTTCGGCTGATCTTCCGGTTAGCGCTACCAAACGCGATTGCCTTGAAGAAGTACCAGAAAGCTACTTCAGTCAAATACTTCAGCCTCAGAACCGGCCCTGTACTGAATGCAGCTATCTTCTCTGACCGGCTCGTGACTATGATCTTGCTACCATGATCCATGAAGCTTGCTGCCGAGGCGTACAGCCTTTGCCATGTCTCCTCGTCCATGTCCTCGTCTAGCTCAACGAAGGCAAGTGACCTCCCATGCGAGTAAGCCGTACGATCTTGATGCTTAATGACTCCAATGCCTTTCAGAACAGCCATGTTTCCGGCTTCAAGATCGTGTCCTGCGAAGAACACGATGGACGAGAAGTAGCTGCGCACTCTCTCGTCAAGGCAGACATGCTCAACGAGCGTGCTCTTGCCGACCCTCGCAGCGCCAAAAATCGGAAGCACCCTTGGAGTTCCATGGCCGGAAAACTCCGGACAGAGCAAGAAGTTGATGACGGTCTCCATCTCCATCTGCCGGCCGAACATAACCTTTTCAAGGATCAAGTCGGTACTGTACGGCTGACGGGGGATGCTAGGGTATCCCTCCAAGAACTTAACGAACTCCTGCATATCACCCTTCAATAATATCTCGAGGCCGTCGAGCATCTTCTCCGGCTTTCTGATGCTCTCGGCGTCGAGCACAATCTTCTTCTGGCCCATGTCGCTGGTGTTAGTTCTCCCTGTTAAACTACTGAATCTTGACAGTGCAACAATGCGGCCACCACTGATACTGTCGTCGATGCTTCCATGACCTCTGCACCTGAAGGTGTCGAGCATGTAGTGGCCTATAAACATGCTTTTCCTGAGCATCTCGAGCTGACGAAGCACCACCTGGTTTGTGATGTCCCGACACTCTGCCACCTTGACCGTGACCTCGATCCGGAGTAGCAGGCGTTTGAGCCTTTGGAGCTTGTGCTCTGTCTCTTCCACCTTGGACCGGCAGTACATCTGGATCATCATAGACAGGGCTCTGCCGAAGAGATCGCTTGCGATTGCTGAAAGAAGCGGCTCCATTGCGAGACCCTCGTGGTTTGAGGATGCAAGCAAGAATGGATTATTCAGTGTTACTGAAATCACAGACGCTGCTTCATGTGGTTTAAGCCTTAGCTTCAGCGCATATTTGACTGCAACTTTGAAAGACCTGGCAGCCATAGATGACTAATGCTCATAGCCCAATCACTGTTACTAAAATTTCAGTCCAAGGGGAACGCATCTACTAACAGTTTGAGCTTTGTCAAACATACGAGTGCTCGTGTTCTACATTTTGACTATCGGCATGACTTTGTGTTATGTCGTGAGTGGAAAATACGTCACTGTTGTCTCAGTCAATAAAACAGACACCAGAATTTTTTTGGTGATGGTAGGAGTGCCCTATTTTTTTTAAAAAAAAACGTTGGACTTAGGAGTATAACGTGGGTTGGAAAAAATGGCGCTAGTGTGGTTGTAAAAGACTAAGACGTGGCTAAAACAAGAGTGTTATAACTCATTAGAACTTCGTGCAAATATTTTTTTACAGACAACATAGTCAAAAAGAAAAAAGCAAGTATAATGGAATGGTCATCTATGATGTTTACAAGGTCAATAAATAGTTAGCTGCGTGGGAATAACTTGCAATCATCTAAGCGAGGAAAACATATTCAGCAAAATTCAGGGGTGAAATATCAAAAAATTGTTCTCTCAGTGGGGTCAGAAAATATCACAACAGTGACCACTAAAACATACATTTACCATTTTTTTAGCATCTATTCCCTCCATTTTTTTATTGTTGTCTTGACCATTTGTCATATTCACAAATAAATAAATTATAAGTCATGTTTCAAAAAGCTTTCATTATAAAGCAAAATAACAATATATATTATTTTTATCATATTTTTAAAAAATATGAATAGTCAAAGATAACATTAAAATTTAACAGAGTCAACAATAAAAAAAAAGGAGGAAGTAAGTCATTTGAGCTTTAAAAATAATATCTATTTGTTTGTTTCAAAATAAATGCATTACTAGGAGTACAAACTTAGATTGTTTAAAACAAAAAGGCGGTGTAAAAGCTACACATGTCTTTTGTGCTTAACTTCAGAGGTGGGAGAGTACATAATTCACATCAATTGAATCGGCTGCCGTAGCCCTACCAGTACCAAATGTGCCTTAGGTGGTGATCAATAAAGAAGGTATTTGGGCATCCCACTCAGTAGTTATATGAGTTTTATAGAGTATAGCAGGGACAAATATAAGTAAAGATACTTATTTTGTGCGGTTTTTTCTTTCATTTAAAATGGATTGGGATATATTTTTTTCATTCAAGACAATAAGAGTATCAGCACAAAATTTGAACCCTGTTTTGGTACATTATAGATTGCCATTCATGGACATCAAATTTCCCTTGATGCCTAGTACTTCCAATGCAAGTTTCTTGTGATTTTACATTTGTCCTAACAGGATGCTGGGCTTATGAACACGCCTAATTAGTTGGTACTGCATGGTATCAACACTAAATGATCTAATATGTTATTCTATAAACAAATTATCAGGTTGAAACATACAAAGTCATATCACGCACAAAATGACATGACACAACCTGAAGAAACCCATCATATCAAATCCTGCCTAGGACGCTTCCTGTTAGCTATTGGACATCTAATATTCTGCGAAACACATCTCGCCATGTAGGTGTAATAGGGTGGTATGGTTGATCTCCATGACACCATGCAGAAATCACCCTCATATGTAACACGGCCTGCTAAAATATCCTGTGCTGTCGGTAGCTCGGAGACGCAATTCTGGGGAGAAGGCATCCTAAAAAGTTTGCAGATAGTAACGGCGTTCTGGCTCCTGGACATTCTCCATACTCTGACAGGATGGTCTCTCCGTAAGAGATCTGTAGGATCCTCTCCATACGTGAGCAGGTGCTTGCTTGTGTAATCTTTCACGCACTTGAGCAACCGGCTCCAGAACCCAAGGTTCAGGTTGGCTCTCATTAAGCTTCCCATAATGTTTGCTGCCAGGAACGAACTATTCAGCAGCACCGCGATCTCCATTCCTATAGACGCGAGCTTCGGGTGATCCTCTGGGTTTGCAGTCCCAAAGGCGAGCACCTTGAAGAAGTACCAGAAAGCTTCTTCAGTCAAATACTTTAGCCTCAGAACCTGCCCTGTGCTGAATGCAACTATCTTCTCGGACCGGCTTGTGACTATGATCTTGCTACCATGATCCATGAAGCTTGCTGCTGAGGTGTACAGCTTTTGCCATGTCTCCTCGTCCATGTCCCCATCTAGCTCAACGACGGCAAGTGACCTCCCATGCGAGTAAGCCGTACGATCTTGATGCTTAATGACACCAACACCTTTCAGAGCAGCCAACTTTCCGGCTCCAAGATCCTGTTCTGTGAAGAAAACGATTGCCGAGAAGTAGTTGCGCACTCTCTCGTCAAGGCAGACATGCTCCACGAGCGTGCTCTTGCCGACCCTCGCTGCGCCAATAATTGGAAGCACCCCTGGAGTTCCATCACCTGTGAATTCTGACCGGAGAAGGAAGTTGATGACGGTCTCCGTCTCCATCTGTCGGCCGAACATGACCTTGTCAAGGATCAAGTAGGTATTGTACGGCTGCCGGTGGATGCGAGGGTATCCCTCCAAGAAGTGAACGAACTCCTTCAAGTCGCCCATCAGTGTCTCGAGGCCGTTGAGCATCTTCACCAGCTTCCCGATGCTCTCAGCATCGAGTACAATCTTCTTCTGGTCCATGTCGGTACTCCTGGTTCTCCCTGTTAAACTACTGAATCTTGATAAGGCAACGACGCGGCCACTGACGTTGTCGATGCGTCCATGGCCTCTGTACTTGAAGGTGTCGAGCATATAGTGGCCAACAAACATGCTTTTCCTGAGCATCTGGAGCTGGCGGAGCATCGCCTGGTTTGTGATGTACCGCCCCTCTGCCTCCTCGATCGTGACCTCGATCCGGAGCAGCAGGCGCTTGAGCCTTTGGAGCTTGTGTTCTGTCTCTTCCATCTTAGACCGGCAGTACCTCTGGATCAACATAGTCAGGGCTCTGCCGAAGAGATCGCTTACAATTGCTGAAAGAAGCGGCTCCATTGCGAGACCCTCGTGAGAAGCTTGAGGGTGCAAGCAAGAATGGATTATTCAGTATTACTGAAATCACAGCCGCTGTTTCATGTGTTTTAAGTCTTAGCTTCAGCGCATATTTGACTGCAACTTTGAAAGACCTGGCAGCCATAGATGACTATGACTTATAGCCCAATCACTGTCACTAAAATTTCAGTCCAAGGGGAACGCATCTAACAGTTTGAGCTTTGTCAAACATACGAGTGCTCGTGTTCTACATTTTGACTATCGACATGACTTTGTATTATGTAGTGAGTGGAAAATACGTCACTGTTGTCTCAGTCAATAAAACAGACATCAGAATTTTTTGGTGATGGTAGGAGTGCCCAATTTTTTTTTAAAAAAAAAACGTTCGACTTATGAGCATAACGTGGGTTGGAAAAAATGGCGCTAGTGTCGTTGTAACTAAGACGTGGCTAAAACAAGTGTTATAACTCATTAACCTCGTGCAAATATTTTTTACATACAATTTGGTCAAAAAGAAAAAAGCAAGTATGGTCATTGATGATGTTTACATGGTCCATAAATAGTTAGCTGCGTGGGAATAACTTGCAATCATCTAAGCGAGGAAAAGATATTCAGAAAAATTCAGGGGTGAAATATCCAAAACATTGTTCTCTCATGGGGTCAGAAAATATCACAATAGTGACCACTAAAACTTACATTCACCATTTTTTTAGCATCTACTCCCTTCATTTTTTTATTGTCATCGTTGTTAACTTTTTAACATCAGACCATTTGTCATATTAAAAAAATTGTTTAAATTATAAGTCATGTTTCAAATAGCTTTCATTATAAAGCAAAATAACAAAATATATTATTTTATCATACTTTTTTAAAAAATATGGATAGTCAAAAAATAACATTAAAAGTTAATAGCGACAACAAATTTAAAAATGGAGGAAGTAAGTCATTTGAACATTAAAAATAAAATCAATTTGTTTGTTTCAAAACAATTGCATTACTACAAACTTAGATTGTTTAAAACAAAAAAGCGGTGTAAAAGCTACACAGGTCATTTGTGCTTAACTTCAGAGGAGGGAGAGTACATAATTGAAGAGGAGTACATAATTCACATGAATCCAATCGGCAACTGTAGCCCTACCAGTACCAAATGTGCCTTAGGTAGTGAACAATAAAGAAGGTATTTGGGCATCCCACTCAGTATCTGTATGAGTTTTATACAGTATAGCCGGGTCTAATATGAGTAAAGATACTTATTTTGTACGGGTTCTTTAATTTAAATTGGATTGGAATATTTTTTTTCATTCAAGACAATAAGAGTATCAGTGCAAAATTTGAACCCTGTTTTGGTACATTATAGATTGCCTTGTACTTCCAATGCAAGTTTCTTGTAATTTTACATTTGTCCTAACACGATGCCGGGCTTATGAACACGCCTAATTAATTGGTACTACTATATGGTCTCAACACTAAATGATCTAGTATGTTTTTCTATAAACAAATTATCAGGCTGAAACATACAAAGTCATATCACGCACAAAATGACACGACACAACCTGAAGAAACCCATCATATCTGTGACATCCCAAATTTTAGGTCAAAATTTAAAAATTCTAAATTCAAAAATTATTCTCAACTTCTCTTTTTCTCTCCTACCTCAAAAATTAAAATCTCACTTAAATTAAAACTTACCTCAATTGAAAAGTTTTCAAAAATATTAAAATGTGAGTGTGCAAGTGCTTGAATTTCTCTCTGTTTAATTTGGATTTTATTTACTGATTCCCATTTGAATCTTATTCAAATTTCAAACCAATCCATCCAAACTCTACGATTGTTCAAAGGATCAAAATTTGAAATCAAACAGTGGGCCACCATTTCTCTCCTTTCTTCATTCTCTAGCCGGCCCAGCTTTCTCCTTTCTTTTCTGGCCCAACCTTGCTTTTCTCTTCCAGGCCGCAGGCCTGCTCCCAGCCCACGCTGCCCTGGCCCAACCACGCCGGCCCAGCACTGCACAGGCTTCTTCCTCCTCTCTCCCTCCCTGCCTCTCACCCGCGGACAGCGCAACGGCCGCGCGCCCCTCGCGCATTGGTCCAAAGCCGGCCATCGCCGCGTGTTCCCCGCGTGCCTCGCATGCACCATGCCACCCTCGCCTGTGCTGCACGACCACAGGGCCGTCGTGCCCCTTCTCTGCCAAGCCGCCACGATGCTCGCCGGCATTGAAGTGCCATCACGGCGACCCCACCAGCTCACTCCCTCTCTCGGCTATAAATATCCCCGAGCACCTCATCTCTTCTCTGCACCGGACGCCATTCGGAATCGAGCCGCCACCGCCGGTGAATTTTGGTTTTCACCGTCCTCTGCCACTTCAGTTGCCGTCGCCGATTCTCCGTCGGACGCGCCTCCTCTCGGCCTTCTCTCTGATCCTAGAGCTTCTCCGTAACCTTCTATTTCGAATCCTGGTCACGCCGAGCCGTCCTTGCCGTCGCCTCGCTCTGGCGCCGAGCACCGCCTCTGCAGGCCGTGTCCTCACCATCGACAGCAAGCAGCAGCGCCCCTCCGGCAGCTCCGAGCCTACCACGAGGTTTAGGGCAGCGCACCGCTGCTCATAGGCCGCTCCGGTTCCTGCCCCGCTGCGTTGCCACGCCCGACACCGCGCGCCACCTCCATGAGCCGCCTCGTCCCGTCACCAGCCTCCGCTACGGCCTCCGCAGCCCCGAAAACCACCTAGGTGAGTGAGGCACGAGCTCCTGTTGCTCGAGGACCAAGAACCGTCTTCATATGGCACTGTAGCAGGATATCCGCTTCTCCGGCGAGGCACGGCAATGGCGCCGCCGTATTCTGCTTTCGGCCGCCGTCCGCGCCGCCAGAACTGCTCTCCACCGTCCCATTCCCCGTGAACGTGGAAGATTAAAAGATGACACCTCTTTGGTCTGTTTTAATCTTAGCTGTCAGGTTCGCTACCAACTGTCAAGATTAAATCTAATGTAATTTCATTTTATATATATAAATTAGATTTTTTCATCTACGATCTAACGGTTCATATTAACCCACGTAGCCGTTGAAATATTTTTAAATCAGAACCGTACATCACACATCTAACGGTCCAAATCGCTTCATACAGGGACCCACTTGAAAATAATGCACACTCCTAAAGCCCATGTCATAGAAAGTAAAATGCTAAGTACACAAACTAGCTCGCACACAGAAATATACCTTCATAACATTTTTCTTTGTAGAAAAATTCTGCTAAGATAAATTAAATAGCCCCTGCTGTCCTATCAGATTATATTTTAGCCTAGGAATTCTACACTTAGCCCCCGGCCTATTAAATAAATGTAAAATAAGTCCTTACCAATTTACACATAGAACCCTATATTTACCTTTATTTAAAAATAGGTCCTTAGCTACTTTCTGATCAATACAAACAAGTCCCTGGCGACTTTCTAGTCCCTAGAGCTCCTGACTTCTTTAAAATACCATATTTTTTGATTCATAACTCCCTTTTTAGTGATTCTTACGCTCACCCGTTCGTTTCGATGTGAGCTACTCAATGAAATCAGTCTCAAAACCAAAATCTCAAATATTCAATTCAGTTTAACCGAAATACAAATAGACCCCGATAATCGTCTGATAAATCAATACCAATTCAATCGCTCTCGTTTCGCCTCCACTTAGAAATCCAGCGAGCATTCCATAAACAACAATCAAAAGTCCACTTCCATCCTATCATGTCACTTTCCCTTTTACATTGAGTTTTATTGGAGTTATTTATTTAATTGCTTTTAGTTCTTTATTGGATTATTTTAGCTTGCTATTCTTTTGTCATTTGATTTTAATTAGTAATTCACATATGATTATGCTACACATAGGTTTAGATCATAGTTAGGGTGCATTCCACCTTGTATTAGCACATTTTAGTACACGTGCAACTTGACGCATTTAGCAACGCACTAATTAAGATTAACTCATGTACCTAGTTGTAAATTATTAGATATCATTAGAAAGCAACTACATGCTAGAAAATTTAGTAAATAATCTCTAATCACTGCTGGTCCATATATGTTATAAACTAAATAAATATATCATAAAATGAATAGCAATCAAATATAGTAGCATATAGTATTAGCTAAATAGTACCACGCATGAAACTACGCATAAAATGTCATGTCACATACTAGGTGCACACTTAGCCCGTGCTTTATGTGAATTTATATTCGCGTAAAGGCATGTGCTGTAGATTCTTATCACACGCTTGGCACACCACCCCTATCACTTGACACCAAAGTAAAAGTAGTTAAGAATAAATCTAATAGTTAATCGTGCATTTGTTAGTAAATACCGTTAACACTAATGCATGCATGAAATGCCACACTAGACCGTAGCACACACTTGGCACACACTAATATAGGCTCATTCTAGCGTGCGGGCCTTAGTGCCGCAAGTACGCTAAATAGTGCATGTACACACTTAGCTATCTATATGTCTGCACCAGCACTAAATGTGTATGCATGCATTTAGACTATAATTGCTAGCTGGTAGAGTAGCAAATAACATTAAGATGCGCATAAAATAATTGAGTCTTGCACCGATCACGCTATCAAAGCATGTCTCATATGAGTTCTCTCATAAGAGCATTCGTGTTGTTTATGCAACGACACACACATGCCACTCCGTCGTGCAACATCATGCACACAGGATGTGCACTTGCACCCGTACACACACTCGTCGTTAGGGAAACCTAACGACGACTACAACAATAGCTCCGCACCTGTAGTCGCTAAGAAAGTGCAATTGCACGGCACACGCTGGATTCATACACGATCCCATATCACGGAAACACTCACGACACACAATATAACTTAATCACTAATTATAATTTAGAATGAGTATAAATTGCCGGTTAATAATAATAAATAGTTCTAAATTAAGGCTACGCATAAAATGACACATGCTTAGCTTGGCTAATCTCACAGTATATCATTTTGTATGAGTTCACACCTGCATAGTTTACCTACATGATCCTTCAATGCTAAACATATGCATTTTAATACAAACCTAGTAGTCAAACACTAACTCATAGTAAATAGCATTAAGATGGGATTATACATACCATGATGCACTCTGCACCAGCCACACAACTAGCGAATGCACTTCATGACTATCCACCATAGAAGCACCCATGCTAGTTTTACAACAGCACATGCATGCACTTTATCACTAATCATGACCACCAGCATACTCCCATCCGTGGCGCCCTTGCATTAAATCTAGAAAACCTGTCATCGAACCTCACCATATGTCAATAGCCAATGCATCACGCATGACTTGCACTAGGTTTTCCTCGTGCAGTTTAATTGGTTCTTATTCGAAGTTCATTGGATCTTATCGACTCTTCTCAAGCTTTGTTTATTTTGTGGTAGTTTTATTAGGCGTTTCTTATCGTGTAGATATCGCTGAGTGTAAGGAAGAGCCAAGATTCAAGAGGAGCCAAAAGGACTACGTGTGAAGAGAAGCACGAAGTGTTGGACGCGAAGCCAGTGGTGGAAGATTAGGATCTTGAGGAAGCATCTCCGACCTCAAGCTCCGAAGATTAGAGTTTGCAAGCAAGCTCTAACCCCTTTGACCATATTTAACCTATGTTTTGCCAATGCTCTCATAGTGCCTATCTATACTGCTATGCATGATATTTTGATTTAAAATATTATGTTAGTTTTAATCTTAATTAGATGATTGATATATTGATATTAATATCAGCTACTAGACATTAATATTAATTATCTTGATTACCCGTTGACGCCACCACCCTTGTTAACCATAGGAGTTCTGTCGTTAAATTCTTTTAACGAGCAGAAAGTTGCTTTGATATTAGAATGCTTAGAAACCCCTTGTGGTGCTACGCATCACTACACTACTCTCCAATATTTTATAAAATGCATTAAAATGTGCTTGGTGGTGTGTGTAAAATAAAATGGGATGGATGATAGAACAACTGGTGCTAGATGAAGAATGGGTATTTTTGGTCGTAGGCGAGGCTTGGCTTTGTGCATGGTGATTGGAGAATAGTTGTGTGTTTTAGCATTTAGCTATGTGGTTTGATGTGATCCACCTCTCGTGGATAGCGCTCGCCCTGCCATATAAGGACATGTTCGTTAACACTCATCTTAGTGATTACATGCAACTACAGAACCTGTACATATTGAGCAGGACTTACGCTAACTTATTGGCATCTACTGTATGCTAAAAAAGAAGTACACGGGCTCAGCGTATCTGAGCATAGGAGGAAAATGAAGTACCGGAGAACTCAAGGAAAGTGAGTACTTGAGTTTTAGCCTTTGGTTTGCTTCCCGAGGTGCACATACGGGGATACTCAAACAAGGTGGGACTAGCGTTACGTTTCTCTCCTGTAAAGATAGCGTAGCTTGTGGATACAGTGTATAACCTCTGTAGAGTGTAAAATTCTTTCGAAATAGCCGTTGTCACGGTATTGACACACTATGTTCGACCATCCTATGATTAGTCTTCTATAATATCCTTGATTATGTGTGTGGGTGTAGATGCCTGTGATTTGGAAAGGTGTCTGGATTGGGTATTAGAGACCCTTCCAGTTAAAATTTGAGAACTGATGGGAATGGTTTATTCTACTGCAGGTCCACCCACTAAAATATGATAAGAAAATATTTTATCATCTCTGATTTAAACTTTCTATAGTGAACCCTGCATAAAACTAGATTTTTGCAAAATAATCCTATGCATTTTCCTTGCTACAACCAAACATGCATTTATACATAAACCCATGCTTAGTGTTAGGATTTGCTGAGTATCTTATGTACTCACCCGTTTGCATTTGTAGTTTTAGATAAAGAGAACTGCGTAGGCAACGACGTGCTAGGTTTTATTCTGCTTCTCAAGTCTGCTTGTGACTTTGGGTCTTGGTTTTTCGCTGCTTGCTTCACTTTTAGCTGGTCAACCGATGTTAGATTATAGAGATTCTTACCGCGTTGCCGCTAAAAGTTTTGTCTCAGGTATACTATTTTAATCTCGAGGTATGCTTTTGATATACATTCTGTTGTATATTTGCATATCAGCTACTGATCCAAAGACTGATACGTGTTGTATAGTGCATCCCAAAAATAAGGTGTGACAATATCAAATCCTGCCTAGGACGCTTCATGTTGGCTATTGGACATCTAATATTCTGCGAAACACATCTCGCCATGTAGGTGTAATAGGGTGGTATGGTTGATCTCCATGACACCATGCAGAAATCACCCCCATATGTGACACGGCCTGCTAAAATATCTTGTGCTGTCGGTAGCTTGCAGACGCAATTTTGGGGAGAAGGCATCCAAAAAACTTTGCAGATAGTAATGGCGTTCTGGGTCCTGCACATTCTCCATACTCTGACAGGATGGTCTCTCCGTAAGAGATCTGTAGGATCCTCTCCATACATAAGCAGGTGCTTGTGTAGTCTTTCACGCACTTGAGCAACCGGCTCCAGAACCCAAGGTTCAGGTTGGCTCTCATCAAGCTTCCCATTAGGTTTGCTGCCAGGAATGAACCATTCAGCAGCACCGCGATCTCCATTCCTATAGACACGAGCTTCCGGTGATCCTCTGGGTTTGCAGTCCCAAAGGCGAGCACCTTGAAGAAGTACCAGAAAGCTTCTTCACTCAAAAACTTTAGCCTCAGAACCTGCCCTGTGCTGAATGCAGCTATCTTCTCTGACCGGCTCGTGACTATGATCTTGTTACCATGATCCATGAAGCTTGCTGCCGAGGCGTACAGCCTTTTCCATGTCTCCTCGTCCATGTCCCCGTCTAGCTCAACGACGGCAAGTGACCTCCCATGCGAGGAAGCTGTACGATCTTGATGTTTAATGACACCAACGCCTTTCACAGCAGGCTGAGCAGCCATGTTTCCGGCTCCAAGATCCTGTTCTGTGAAGAAAACGATTGATGAGAAGTAGTTGCGCACTCTCTCGTCAAGGCAGACATGCTCAACGAGCATGCTCTTACCAACCCTCGCTGCGCCAATAATCGGAAGCAACCTTGGAGTTCCATCACCGGAGAATTCTGACCGGAGCAGGAAATTGATGACGGTCTCTATCTCCATCTGTCGGCCGAACATGACCTTGTCAAGGATCAAGTAGGTATTGTACGGCTGCCGGGGGATGCGAGGGTATTCCTCCAAGAACTGAACGAACTCCTGCAAATCGGCCATCAGTGTCTCGAGGCCGTCGACCATCTTCTCCAGCTTCCCGATGCTCTCAGCATCGAGCACAATCTTCTTCTGGCCCATGTTGGTGCTCCTGGTTCTCCCTGTGAAACTAGTGAATCTTGACAAGGCAACGATGTGGCCACCAGTGTCGTTGTCGATGCCTCCATGGCCTCAGTACCTGAAGGTGTCGAGCATGTAGTGGCCAACAAACATGCTTTCCCTGAGCATCTGGAGCTGGCGGAGCATCGCCAGGTTTGTGATGTACCGCCCCTCTGCCTCCTCCACTGTAACATCAATCCAGAGTAGCAGGTGCTGTAGCCGTTGGAGCTTGTGTTCTGTTTCTTCCGCCTTAGACCGGCAATACCTCTGGATCACTATAGACAGAACTCTGCCGAAGAGATCACTTGCGATTGCCGAAAGAAGTGGAGCCATTGATAGACCTCTCGTGAGGAGAAGCTTGAGGATGCAAGCAAGAATGGGTTATTCAGTTTTACTGAAATCACAACCGCTGTCTTAGCTTCAGCGCATATTTGATTGCAACTTTGAAAGATCCGATAGCCTTAGATGACCATGACTCATATGCCATTCATTGTCAATGTATTTCAGTCCAAGGAGAACGTATCTACTCCTAAGAGTTTGTGCTTTGTCAAATATAAGAGTGCTTGTGTTCCGTATATTTGACTATCGATATGACTTTGTATTACATCGTGGGTGGAAAATTGACAATCTTGTTTGAGACCAAGTTGGATATGGAAAAATGACAATCATGCGGGTCACCCTCAATCTCATTCTATCAGAAGACTTCACCCTCAATCTCATTCTATCAGAAGATTTGACGGACTATTTCGCTGAGTGTGTATAATGTTGAAACGTTATGTACGAAAACGCAGACGCGGGAAGGTTTTTTCATTTTCTAAAATGGACATGTCCAATGTATTGTAGCTACATTACATGGCATAGTTTGCTGTAATTTTGTACGAAAACTCAGATGAAAGTAGTTTGCTGTAATTTTGTTTCCTTACTACATGGCATAGTTGCACACCACTCTCACAAACTTATGCAATGCACCCCAATTATAAGCCTAAAATAAAAATAAAAATATCTGAGCACTCTCCATGGTGACTACCACCCCACCATGGGATGGTTCCATGTTTTTCCTTGGTCTTATAATTTTTCACGGCATTAATCGATCGATCAATGTGGCTATTACCAAGATAACTACAACACAGTACAATAAAAAACATTGGCGACTATACACCGCCACCATGAATTCATAGATCCGTCGCACATTGAGGACGCTTCTTGTTACCCGTTGAGCATCTGGCCGGCGTTGATATGCAACTTGCAACATAAGCATTGTAAGGAGGCATGCTAGATCTCCATATTAGCATGTCAAACTTACCATTATTTACTGCACATCTAGCTACAACATATCTTGTACTCGTAGATTGGGAACCCCATCATAAGGAGATGTCTTCTGATAAAAGTCATAGATTTTAATGCCGTTCTGTCTCTTCCCTATTGTCCATGCGTACACTGGCTTACTTTTGGACAGAAGATCTGAAGGATGCTCACCAAACATGCTGACATGCTTGTTTGTGTAATTTCTCAAACCTTGAAGCACTTTGTTCCAAAACTGACCATTGGTTGGTTCTCAGCAAGCTTGCAACTCCATATGCTCTTAAGAAAACGCTGTTCAGAAGCACCGCGATCTCCATGGCTAGGGATGTGAGCTTCGGTTGATCATCTGGGTCTGTGCTTCCAAACGCAAGGGTCTTGAAGAAGTACCAAAAAGCATCTCTCGGTAGAGGCTTCAGTCTGAGAGCTTGCGTTGTTCCAAGAGCAACTATCTTTTCTGATCTGCTTGTGATTATGATCTTGCTACCATGTCCCATGCTGCTTGCTGTGGAGTAGTACAGCCTTCTCCATGTTTCGTCCTCTATCTCACCCGTGAGCTCAATAACGGCAAGTGACCTCATCCCTTGCGAAGAATCAGGAAGACCTTGATGCTTGATCACACCACTTTCTCTTAGAGTAGCCATATTCCTATCACACAGATTATTATCGCTGCTGAAGAAGACGATCAATCTGAAGTGTCTGCGCACCCTCTCGTCAAGGCATACATGCTCAACAAGTGTGCTCTTGCCAATCCACGGTGTGCCCACGATGGGAAGCACACCGGGATTTTCGTCGCCGGCAGCGTCTGGTTGGAGCAGGTAGTTGAGGACGGTTTCCTTCTCCATCTGCCGGCCGAACATGACCTTGTCGAGGATCAAGTAGGTACTGTATGGCTGCCGGGTGATGCGAGGGTATCTCTCCAAGAACTGAACGAACTCCTGCAAGTTGCCCATCAGCGTCTCGAGGCCGTCGAGCATCTTCTCCAGCTTTCCGATGCTCTCGGCATCAAGCACAATCTTCTTTTGGATCATGTCGGTGCTGCTGGTTCTCCCAGTTAAATTACTGAATCTTGACGAGACAACGATGCGGGCCATGCTGTCACCACTAACATTGTCAATGCCTCCATGGCCTCTGTATCTGAAGGTGTGTCGTACCCTAATTCTGGGATACACTGTGCACCACAGATCAGTCCTTGAATCAGTAGCTGATACGCACTAACACATCAGAATGTATATCAAAAGCATACTTCAAATAAAAGAATATATTTGATACTGGACTTTTAGCGACAACTGGTGAGGATTAAAACAATCTACAACCAGTTGACTAGCTAGAGGTGAAGCAAACAGCAGAAAACATAGCCCAAAGCCACAAGCAAACTTGAAAACTAGAATGAAAACCTAGCACGTCGTCGTCTTCTACGAATATTCTCTACCTAAAACCACAGCTGCAAACTGTGCATACATAAAGTACTCAGCAAGCCCTAACACTAAGCAAAGGTATACATGAATGCACATTCAACTATAGCAAAGATTAGGCTAAAAGGTCTTCTTTTGCAAAAGGTCAGTTTTATGCAAAGATTATTACAGAAGCTTTGAAAAAGAGATCACAAAATATTTATTATCCATATTTCAGTAGGTTGGTCCTGAGGGAGATATTCATCAATCTCGCCAGTACCTAAGTCTTAGTCGAGGAGCTGGCACGCAACCGTACCGTCCCCTGGCACACAGCCTACACTTTTCAAAACACGGGCGCCTACACTTTTCAAAACACGGGCACCTACACTCACTCACTCCAACAAAGATAATAAAGAGACTAATCATTGTGAGCCCAAGCTGTAGTGTGTCAATACTGTGACAACGGTCATTCTGGATGGTTTATACACTTTGCAGAGGTTGTACACTGTACCCACAAGCTATGCTCCTCTTGATCAACAGAGTCGCATAATGTTCACTTCAACACACACCAAAGTATCCACAAAGTCCACCTCAAAATACAAACATGGGTCATCTCTCGGGGTTTTTCAGGCCACCAATGACGTGATAGCACATTTTCGTACCCAGACCATGGGTTTAGGTCATCCACGTCTACTCCCTAGGACCCCACACACAGACGGATAATTATGAAAACCAAAGAGCTATACCGATGGGCAATACGATCCCAAGGCGCGGGCTATTGCTGTAATCGAAGACCGGATCGTGAGTATCTCACGTCTGCTACTGCGACTTGTGTACCACCCGACCGCCTTATGGGTCAAAGTGGACGACCAAGAGGTGGAGTGAGTCCCGCCCAGACAGGTTCTGTGGTTGCACGAAATCACAACGTTGAGTTTCGATGAACCGGTCCTTATATAGCAGAAGCGGCGCATGTCCACGGCTGGTGGACCAGACCAAAGCTTAACACCTATCACATCACCTTCACAGAAGCCTACGCCACAACCAGAAAACACCCTTCTTCACCTAGCACCAGTTGCACTATCACCCTTTCCACTTTATTTTACAAACACCACCAAACTCATTTTAACACATTTTATAAGATGATTGGTGTATGGTGTGGCAATGAACTGCATCGTATAAAGGTTCCTAAGCAATCTACTATCAAGGCAACTTTTCGTTCATTAAAAGACTAACGAAAGAAATCTTATGGTTAACAAAAGGCTATCATCGATGGGTAACAAAGTAGTATTCATATTTAATGAGAGATTAATGAATACATAATAACATGTAGGGTATCAACTACACAATGTTTTAACATAAATAAAATAAATATGCAAGCATTTGGGTCATATAGGTGCGCAAGCAAAATATAGGATAAATATGATCAAAGGGTTAGAGCTTGCCTGCAAATCTTTAATCTTCAAACTTGTCTTCTCGATAATCTTCGAGTCTGGGTCTTGAATTGTTGACTTGATGCCGAAGTCTTTGGGCTTTTCCTCGTATGTCCATTCTGCTGTCTTCTTGTGGATTCGGATCCTTCTCGAGCTCGGCGTTGTCTACACTGTAGAATACACCTAATAAAACTATTGTAAAAGAAACAAAGCTCGAGAAGAATCGATAAGATCCAATTAAATTTCGAATAGAACCAAATAAACTCCACAAGGAAATCAAAGGTACATTATGTTTATTATCCTAGGTGCACCTTAGTGTTATTTACTATAAGTTAATTATTAAAATAATTATTTATTCTTAAACTTTATTCTAGTGCTTATGCAGTTACATGAGTAGTTAAGGATGGTCATGTATTGTTAATTATGCTAAAGCCTTCGTATGGGTATGGACTTAGGTTATGGTTTGCTTACTATAGTACTGAGAGTTCTATGTGTCATATTATGCTTAACCACGATTTAGCAATATTTACTACAGTGTAGCTATTAATTACTAGGTTCATTCTAAACTATATTCATGTAATTGCGATAGTGAGCCATGTGGATGCATGCACTATAAAGCATCTGTTGTGCCAATATGTTTATGTGAGTGGAAGCTAGTATATGGCATGCTTAGTTGAGAGTGTGATGTGTCGTTTTACGTACAATCTTATTTTATACCATACATTTAATTAGATGCATTCTAAAATATCCTCATTTAGTTTATAACTAAATGGATGAGTTTGTAGTGACTAGAGATTATTTACTTAATTTTCTAATATGCAGTTGCTTCCCGTTGATCGATGGTCCATTACCCAATTCCTGAGTACATGGTTAAGCTAATTAATCCAACGTGTGGTAGGGTAATGATGCATGGTAAAGTGTGTAAGTGGGCTATCGATTAATTACTCAATTTTTTATATGTGTGCAATGATTAGTATTTAGCAACTAATTATTTAGTTTATCCTTATAAACTACCAAAGCTAATGTGGGGCATTTATCCTAGTGCATATGAATGCAAGATAATGAACTTATACGTGCTTTCCAACATTTATTTTATTTAATTATATAATAAGCATGGTTTTAATCTATTATGACTAAATGTTAATTACTTTATTTCATAATACTGATTAATGACTAGTTAATAATTCTATACTTATAGTAAAATTACTATGCTAATTTAATGTCATCATTATAGGTGCAGTGCTAGGTATCACAATCATTATTATCTAATTTATATGTATATGTGGGTTAAACGAAGTGGTCAATGATTAATTATCTAGTTTAATTTAATTAATTAAAAATACTAGAGTTAACAAGAAATAAACGTACTAATTTATATATTAATGCATAATGGACAACATGCTAATGTGATTATGAGGAATAGTGTTTCATGGCTAATTATTTAATTTCTAAGTATTTGTATGTCATCTTAATTGATTGGTAATTTAATTACTTAATTTAATCTATACGCTCAATTTACTAAATTAAAGCCAATAAGTGGTACATGTACTAATTACTAAATTAAGGACATCAAGTGGCATGTCGCTAGTGTATGCTAATATGAAATCAGATGCGTCAGTGTGCCCTCAATAATTATTTAATTATCTACTCGTATGTGATATTATGATTAGCCAGTAATTAATTAACAATTAATTACTTGATTTTATCTTTATAATCAAGTTACTAGAACAAGTATGTAATTGGTGCTAATACGTAAGTATGCATAGTAAAATGCTTATATGAGTCATGTTCACTTATTTTCTAACATTCATATATGGTAATCTAGTATTTTACTTAATAATTATGTAATTCTAACTCTAAACTAATCTACATAGAGCTAATATGGGTATATGTAGCAATGCATGCTATTAATAGTACTAAATTATGCTAATAGGATGAGGTGTACACTGTAACTAGTATGTAACTATGCTTAAAATAGATTACACTAAAACACTAGTATTAAAAACCAATAAAAGCTAATAAAAAATTAAATTAAAGCTCCGATAAAACTTACCAATAAAAACCAGCATGGTTGGAGATTAGCCAAGGTTTGGATAGTTTGATGAGATGGTGCTTGAGACAACGATTTCAACGCTACAGAGATTGTTGCAAACAGAGTTCATATGAAGGAGTTATGGCAATTCGAGTGTGTATGAAGGCTTTAGGGATCTTATTATAATTTTAAAAAATTACCAGGGGCTAATCCAAAATTATTAAAAGAATCAGAGGGACCTGTATGTAGTTACAGAATGGCATAAGGGTCTGGGTGTAAAAGATTTGGGGCGGAACTGTACTAATACAAGAATCTAGGGGGTTTCCTTGGATGGTTTTGGACTAGAAAAAAATTGGTAGAACATGGAGGGCCCTTCTGCAAATAGGGATTTTTACCTGCGGCTGTCTCCTTCGTCTACCAGGGGACACACGGGTGGACCGTGTCCACTCTCCTGTGAACCACAGCCTTGGCTGGTCCACGAGCCAGCCGTGGACCTCGGCCATGGAGGGGTTGCAGCGCCGGCCGGGGACCTGGGGAACCAGCTGGAGGAGGGAGAGGACGCCAGGCGAATCCACCCATGTGCTTTGGTGAGCCTGGGAGGCGACGTGGAGAGCCAGCGACGGAGGCAGGCGGCCTACAGGGGAGGCACGGTGGGAGCTTGGGTCTGGCCGGAATTTGCCAAAGTTGAGTCGTCACCGAGATATAGCAGGCCGTGTGTGTGGTTATCAGGTGATTTGGATGGAGGAGCTTCACCGGGGAACGCGAGTTGCGGCGGCGGCTGGCTCGGAACACGAGCTGCCGGTCTGAGGGAAGGAGGAGAAATTGAGGCTCGATTCGATGGGGCTGCGGCCGCTATGGCGTAGTAGAGAGCAGGAGGACAGGGTGCGCCTCGCTTTATTGCCGAGGAAAAGGAGGTGAGCTAAAGGATAGAGGATAGGAACGGTGACGAGGAGGGCATGGGCGACGGAATGGGCATGCGGTGTGGGCGCGGCGTGCGTGCGGTGTGGGCGCGCCAGGAGAGAGAAAGAGAGGGAGGAGGAGGGAGAGGATGACAAGCGGGCCCGCGAGTAAATACAAGTCAATCACTTAAGCTTTTTGAAATGGGACGGGGAAAAGCAAACAAACTCGAAATAAAGTGTAATTTTGTAGGATGAGTTTATAGCTGGTGTTCTATAATATAAATTGTCCGAGATGTGTTTTTCAAAGGAATCAAGAAGTTACGGAATTTCAAAGATGGTTAATCGTAAAGAAAAGCTGTCTGTGAAAGAAAACGAATTATTTATCTAAAATTGTCTGCTTTACTTCAAAAATCCAACTTTTGAAGCTCGGATGAGTTTGAGATTTTGTGGGGTGGTAAAATATTTTTGGGTGTATATCTTTTGAGCTCATCTCCAAATTCGATTTTGATTTTGTTTTAAAAATTCGGAGAGCAAATAGATGTTAAAAAGAGATATTTGACCGAGGTCAAACATGTTTCAAAAGAATTGAATGGATTTGAAATTCAAGAAATTGGGTGAATTCGGAATTCAGGTGGAAGACAAGAAATCAAACGGCGAATAAAAGAAGAAGGCAATCACTTGTCACACGGTCAAAATTTTTAATATTTTATGAAATTTCCAATTGATACCATTCGAATTACGAATTGAATTTTTTACTTTGAAAAAAAGAGAGAAAGAGAGAGACAAAAATGTTAGCGTTTTTTTAGTGACAATTTAAATTTTTAAATTTTAATTAAGGTGAATTTTGGGGTGTGACAAGGTGTCAAGCATGTAGTGGCCTCCAAACATTCTTTTCCTGAGCATCTCAAGTTGGCGGAGCATCGCCTGGTTTGTGATGTACCGCACCTCTCCTTCCTCGACCATAACCTCGATCCGGAGCAGCACGCGCTGGAGCCGCTGGAGCTTGTGCTCTGCATACTCTGGCTTGGATTGCGTGTACCTCTGGATCACCATAGACAGGGCTCTGCCGAAGAGATCGCTTGCGATTGCCGATAGAAGTGGCTCCATTGCGAGACCCTCATGAGGAGAAGCTTGAGGATGCAAGCAACAATGGGTTATTCAGTTTTACTGAAATCACAGCCGCTACTTCATGTATTCAAGTCTTAGCTTCAGCGTGTATTTGACTGCAACTTTGAAAGACCTGGTAGGCATAGATGACCATGACTCATATGCCATTCATTGTCAATGGAAATTCAG